>PVJL010000257.1:0-491576 GCA_004026885.1 Lyroderma lyra | reverse complement strand
TGCCTTCCACAGTGGTTGTACCAGTTTGCACTCCCACCAGCAGTGTACCAGAGTTCCTTTTTCTCCACATCCTCTCCAGCACTTGTTATTCCTTGTCTTGTTGATAACAGCCATTCTCACAGGTGTGAGGTGGTATCTCATTGTGGTTTTGATTTGCATTTCCCTGATAGCTAATGAGGATGAGCATTTTTTCTTATGTCTGCTGGCCATTTGTATTTCTTCATGGGAGAAGTGTCTGTTTAGTTCTTCTGCCCACTTTTTAATTGGGTTGTTTGTTTTTTTTTTGTTGTTAAGTCTTATGAGTTCTTTATATATTTTAGATATTAGATCCTTATCTGATGTGTTATTTGCAAATATTTTCTCCCATTCAGTTGGCTCTCTCTTTGCCTTGTTGATGGTTTCTTTTGCTGTGCAGAGCTTTTTAGTTTGATATAGTCCCATTCATTTATTTTTGTTTTTACTTCCCTTGCCTTTGAGGTCAGGTTCATGAAGTCTTCCTTGAGTCCTACCTCTATAAACTTAGTACCAATGTTTTCTTCTATACAGTTTATTGTTGCAGGTCTGATATGAAGGTCTTTAATCCATTTTGAGTTAATTTTTGTATATGGAGAGAGTTCACAGCTCAGGTTCATTCTTTTGCATATGTTTTCCCAGTTTTCCCAGCACCATATACTAAAGAGGCTGTCTTTTCCCCATTGTATGTTTTTTGCTCCTTTATCGAAACTTATTTGTCCATACATTTGTGAGTTTATTTCTGGGTTTTCAGTTCTGTTCTATTGGTCTATATTTCTGTTTTTCTGCCAGTACCAAGCTGTTTTGACTATTGATGCTTTGTAATATAAATTGAAGTCAGGGAATGTAATGCCACCAGCCTTATTCTTTTTATGTAGTATTGCTTTGGCAATTTGAGGTTTTTTATGGTTCCATATAAATCTAATAATTCTTTTATCTATTTCATGAAAGTATGATTGTGGGATTTTGATGGGTATTGCATTAAATCTGTATATTGCTTTGGGCAGAATAGCCATTTTAACAATGTTAAATCTTCCTATTTTTCCACCTCTTAAAGTCTGTTCCAATTTCTTTCAAAAGTGTCTTATAGTTTTCATTTATAGGTCTGTCATATTCTTTATTAAGTTAATTCCCAGGTATTTCATTTTTTTTGTTGTTGTGATAGCAAAAGGAATTGACTCCCTCCTTTCTTTTTCTGAGGATTTGTTGTTTGTATATAGGAATTCTGTTGATTTTTGAACATTGATTTTGTATTGCGACTTTACTATATTCGTTAATTGTTTCTAATAGTTTCCTGATGGAATCTTTGGAATTTTTTATATAAAGGATCATGTCATCTGCAATTAGTGACAATTTGACCTCTTCTTTCCCAATTTGGATACCTTTTATTCCTTTCTCTTGCCTAATTGCTGTGGCTAGAACTTCCAGTACTATATTAAGTAGCAGTGGTGACAGTGGGCATCCCTGTCTTGTTCCTGATTTTAGGGGAATAGGCTTCAACTTTTTCCTATTCAGTATGATGTTAGCTGAGGGTTTGTCATATATGACCTTTATTATGTTGAGATGATTTCCTTCTATACCTATTTTAATTTAGTGTTTTGATCATAAATGGATGTTGTATCTTGTTGAAGGCTTTTTCTGCATCAGTTGAAATGACCATATGGTCTTTATCTTTGATTTTGTTTATGTGGTTTATCACATTGATTGTTTTTCGTACGTTGAACCATCCTTGTGCTCCCGGGATGAATCCCACTTGATCATGATGTATAACCTTTTTGATGCATTGTTGTATTCTATTTGCTAATATTTTGTTTAGGATTTTTGCATATGTGTTCATCAGAGATATTGGTCTATAGCTTTCTTTTTTTGTGTTGTCTTTGCCAGGCTTTGGTATTAGGGTATGTTGGCCTCATAGAATGAGTTAGGAAGTATTGCTTCCTCTTGAGTTTTCTGGAAGAGTCTGAGGAGGATAGGTGTTAAGTCTTCTTTGAATGCTTGGTAGAACTCGTTGGTGAAACCATCTGGTCCAGGGCTTTTGCCTTTAGGGAGATTATGGATTGTCATTTCAATCTCGTTGCTATTGATTGGTCTATTTAGATTATCCAGTTCTTCTTGGTTCAGTCTAGGTAGGCTGTAAGTTTCTAGAAACTTGTCCATTTCTTCTAGGTTGTTAAATTTAGCGGCATAAAGTCCTTCATAATATGTTCTTATAATCTTTTGTATTTCTGTGGTATCAGTGGTAATTTCTCCCCTTTCATTTCTAATTTTGGATATTTGTGTCCTTTCCTTTCATCCTTTAATTAGTCTAGCCAGGGGTTTGTCAATTTGTTGACTTTCTCAAAGAACCAGCGCTTCGTAATATTAATTTTTTCTCTTGTCCTCTAATTGAGTTAGCTCTGCTTTAATTTTTATTATTTCCTTCCTTCTGCTGACTTTGGGTTTTGTCTGCTCTTCTTTTTCTAGTTCTTTAAGATGGGATGCTAAGGTATTTACTTGTGATTTTTCTTATTTCTTAAGATAGTCCTGTAGGGACATAAATTTCCCTTATTAACAGTTTCGCTGTGTCCCAATAATTCTGATATGTTATATTTTCATTGTCATTAGTTTCTATATATTTTTTAGTCTTATCTTTTACTTGTTCTTTTATCCAGTCCTTTTTTAATAAGCTGTTGTTTAATCTCTATGTATATGTGTTTTTTCTGCTTTCCTTTTACAGTTGATCTCCAATTTAAAAGCTTTGTGATCTGAGAATACGCTTGGTATGATTTCGATATTCTTGAATTTGCTGAGACTACTTTTGTGTCCCAGCATGTGGTCTATCCTTGAGAATGTTCCATGTGCACTAGAAAAGAAGGTATAGTCTCTTTTTGCTGGATGAAGTGTCCTGTAAATGTCAATTATGTCCAATTGCTATAATGTGTCATTTAGAGCTGATATTTCCTTATTTATTTTCTGTTTGGATGATCTGTCCAAGGCTGTTAGCGGGGTGTTTAAGTCTCCCACAATGATTGTGTTTTTGCCAGTTTCTCCTTTCATATCTGTTAGTAGTGTCTTTGTATATTTTGGTGCATCCTGGTTGGGAGCATGTACATCAATTAGTGTCAAATCTTCTTGTTGTCATATCGTGCCTTTTATCATTATGTAATGTCCAATTTTGTCTTTTACTATCTTTTTTAACCTGAAGTTTATTCCATTAGATATCAGTATGGCAACTCCTGCTTTTCTCTGGTTGCCATTTGCTTGGAGTATTGTTTCCCATCCTTTCACTCTGAGTCTGTGTTTGTCCTTATGGCTGAGGTGTGTTTCTTGGAGACAGCATATGGATGGGTTCTGGTTTTTTGTTTTTTTAATTCATTTTTATTGTTAGACTTATTGGGGTGACATCTGTTAGCAAGGATTACTGGGTTCTGTTTTTTAATCCAGTCTGCTACTCTGTGTCTTTTTATTGGTGAGTTCAGTCCATTAATATTTAGAGTGATGATCGATATGTGAGGATTTCCTGTGGGCATTACTTATTTCTTTGTTTTTGTTTTATTTTTGTTTCTTTCTTGTTGCCCCAACTTTGTTCCATTTTTCCTGATGTTCTGTTACAGGTGGAAGAGCCTCCTTCAGTATTTCTTGGAGTGCTGGCCTTGTGCTGGCAAATTCCCTCAGCTTCTGTGTGTCTGAGAAGGTCTTTATTCCACCTTCATATATGAAAGATAATTTTTCTGGATAATTTATTCTTGGCTGCAAGTTTCTGTCTTTTAAAGTTTTGAATATTGGATTCCACTCCCTCCTGGCTTGCAGAGTTTCTGCTGAGAAGTCTGATGCCAGCCTGATGGGTTTTCCTCTAAAGGTTATAATTCTTTTTTTCCCTGGCTGCCTTGAGAATCATTTCTTTGTCTTTAGTTTTGGACATCTTTAGTACCATCTGTCTTGGAGAAGATCTATTGGGGTCCAGGTATCTAGGGAACCTGTTTTCTTCTTGAACTTGGGGTTCCAGATCTTTCCATAGGTTTGGAAAGTTCTCATCTACTATTTGTTTGAGTATGCTCTCTATAGAATGCTCTGCCCCTTCTTCTATTCCTGTTATCCTGATGTTGTTTTGTCTCATGGAGTCAGATAGTTCTTGCAGAGTTCTTTCAATCCTTTTGGTTCTATATTCCCTCTCTTCCTCTTTCTGAGCTGTTTCCGTGTTCTGATCTTCGATATTACTAATTCTTTCCTCCATCTGGTTGGTTCTGTTTCCTATGGCAGTTATTTCATTTCTCACTTCTTTTACTGTATTATTTATTTCTCACATTTCTGTCTCAATCTTCCTTATGTTCTGAATTTCTTTGTTAAATTGTTCTTTTTGTTCGCAGAGTTCCTTTTTTATGTCGTTCATCTCCTTTTTTATGTTGTTCATCTCAGCCATGGTGCTCTGCCTGTATATTTTCATTTCTCTCAGAGCCTTTAGAATGGCTACTTTAAATTCTCTGTCACTTAGTTCAGATATTTCCAGGTCTAGGAAGCTATCTTCTGGATCAATTTTATGTTGCTTCTGAGGAGTTTTAGTTTTTAAGGAATTCGTCCTGTCTGCTGGATTCTTCCTCTTTGACATGAGGGCTTTGTGTTCAGTGTCCAGATTATTACTTTTGTGGTGTCTTGCTGCAGGGCAGACACTAGATGGCACCTGGGTTCAAGTTTTGGGAGAGAGGGGGGTTGTTTCTGATCTCTTACTGCGTTCGGCGACTATGCACATATATCCCAGGGAGAGGCCAACAAAATGTGCTCTGAGGGCAGCTCTGCCTTCTGCCTTCTTCCCTTTGACCCTAGGGAAGCTGGGTCGAGGCCTGTTTCTGCTGGGTCGGGCGAATGCTGTTGAATCTGCCTTTCTTCCCAGTCCTGATTCTACCTACATCTGGCCGTCTATGGGCTCACACTGCTTTCAGAACCCTGGGTTGCACAAGGAAGTGCACGCTCCATAAGTCCAAAGTTGTGGGCCTGACCTGAGACAGCTGGGTCACCTTTGCAGTGGGCTGGGAACAGGAACTGCATCCCTGTGTAGGAGCTTTTGCAGCGGGCCGGGAACAGGAACTGCAACCCTGTGTAGGTCCCCAGGGGGCCTAGAGCTGGGGTGTCGTCTCTGCAGTTCAGAGTCCTCGCTCAGTCCTTCTACCACTCAAAAGTTCCAGAGGCTGGCTCCCAAACTCCCCAGCACATGGCTCCAAAGCCCAGCTCCCCGGCGGTCTCTCCCCTCCCATGCACTGCGCCACTCCGGATAGTCCGCAGCGATCGTGTCCTGTTGCAGTCCGTCTCTGCTCCCTTCCCTCTCTCCCGCTCCCCTATCTCTCTCCAACCTTCAGGTGTTTACTTACGATTCATGGATTTCTCAGCTGCCATTTTGTCACTCAGTGTGCTCTTTCTTGGTTCCTGGGTGGCCGTTCAATTGTGTTTTCTGGGAGAGGTTTTAGCGACCTCCTCTCCAGTCACCATCTTGCCCTCTCTCCTATAATTTATTTTTAAATTAGTTGATATCTCCCCTGCCTCTGTCCCTTACTAGAAGATAAGCTCCATGAGGACAGGTGTCTTTGTTGATGTATTTCAGGTAGATAGAACAGTGCATTGTACTTTCGAGGTTATGTAGTAAATTTTATTGAATGAATGAAAAATAGCAGTGTCTTAAGGAGTAAGTCTTAACATGGATGGATGTTGAGATCATCATGCTAAGTGAAATAAGCCAGACAGAGAAAACCCAAGAACTCCATGATTCCACTCACATGTGGAACATAAAATTGAAAGCAAAAAAGAAACAAAAACTCATGGATGCAGTCAATAATTTAGTAGTTACCTGAGGGTAAGGGGGATGGGGGGGTTAAGGGACAAGGGACAGGGACACAAATATATGGTGATGGAAAAAGAACTTACTCAGGGTGGTGAACACATAATAGAACATATGGACTATGTGTTACAGAGTTGTGCACCTGGAACCTATGTAGTTTTTGCTTGTCAATGTCACCCCAATAAATTTAACAATAAAAGAAAAGCTATTTTTAAATTTGTAAGAAAACTACTTTGCAGCCTAGATCAATGATTGATACAGTGTCTAATTTGAAGAAAGTAAGGTGGAGATTTAGCAATTATCTAAAGACACTCACTTGACAATATAAACCAAAAAAAAAAAAAAAGTTGTCTAAGTTAAAAAAAAAAGTAAGTCTTGGTCGGTGGTGCCAAAAACTGCAAGAAAATCACCTAAACCAAGTAATCCACTGGTGTTCTAAGGAGAAGCCTTGTCAATGGTGTGATGGGAACAGAAGTTGGCCTGCTTAGGGGTTAAAGAATGGATGGTAGGTGAGGAAGTGGAAAGGACCAACAGGAGTTACTCTTTCAAGATACTTTTCTTGGAAATGAAGAAAAGAATGATACTCACAGGAGGACTTGGGGTCAAGGAGGGGTTTTACATTATTTGTTGTTGTTTTTAATGGATGAGACAAGGCAGTGGCAGAACGTGATCTTGTCCCTGAAAGTAGTGAAGGAGTCGGCTTTGGATTAGGGGGAGGTCACTTTAATGGCTGTGGAGAGAATGGCCTGGAGCAAGAGCCCAGCTGGGCCATGCTTCAGATAGGATAAGAGTGCTGCTGGCCCTGCCCCTGCCCTGCATCTCTTCTCCACTGGCCATAAGCGACCACCATTTCATCTCCTCCACCAGCTCTTCCACTTCTACCTCTGGAATTCCCTCTGAGGTCAGCAGTCTCCTCTTAATTTCTTCTCTGAAACTCCTGGCTTTAGGTGAAACCTGGCCATCCCCTGAATGCACTATCTCTCCTGCTGCACTCTTAAGCTCAGGCTGTGCCTTCCTGTCAGCACCCCTCACCCCAGGGCCTAGAGGTGTTTCATTTCCTCTCTTTCTCCCATATCTCCAACCTCTCCTCTTTATTCTTTACATGGTCATTTAAACATCTTGTAGAATTACTGTCTTGAGAGCAAACCCAGGTCCCTATTTCCCTATTTTGCACCTTCCCAGCCACTTCCCTATCTCTACACTTCTTCATAGTCAAAATTCTCATGAATTCCACAAACTCAAATAAAGAACAAGCCTAGAAGAGACTTTATTGGAAAGGATTATTGCAAGAAGAGGACAATAGCATTTGGGAGAAGGCTTCCCACTCATCTCTCACCCTAAGATCTAAAAGCATTTCAATAGTTAAGCAAAAAAGGGCTTTTTCTTTATAGGGAGGTGTGACCAAGGCTAGAGAGAACTTTGTGGGCAAGTGGGATGAAGGGAATGAATGGAGGGAGGTGGACAGAATGTTGTATCCTGAAGCCAGCCTGGTCTCCAGAGGGGCTGATGAGGGAGGCTTGCACACTGACTCAGGCTGAGGGCTGGCCAGAGTTTAGACTATTTTAGTTACCCTCCTGACTGTAAATGCCTCTCTATGTAAACCACTCCCAATATATTGTGTCTAGCCCTGATCTCTTGTGGACCTTAGGTTTAGACATTCAATGACTTAAAATGTCCCTGACATACCCCCATTATTGTGAGTCTTTTTTTTTTTTTTTAACACTAACATGCTGGCTCAGTTAGTGTATTTCTGGCCCCCGTCCTAGAATCAGTCATTTTTCCAAGAAGTCCTGATTCTTTTTATTGAAGAATGGTGTTAAAAACCAAGCTCTGGTGTTAGATGTACTTATTGCTGCTGGGGTGTAAAAATTTCTAAATCTTTTCAGCTGACAGAGCAAGGAGATATATGTGCATACTAACCTGTATATACATACATATCTGTAAATATTTCTATATGTAACCATCTGTAGCAATATTAAGCTAAACCCGAGTTCATACTGTTGTCTCCAACTCTAATCTATTACCCCATAGTAGTACTCTACTCCTTTCCTCATAACAGTGCTGCATAAGAAACCACCATGAAATCTCAGTGGCATTTAACAATAAGCATTTATTGTCAGACTTGTGGGTCTGTGGCCTTCTGGGCTGGTTCTTCTTTAAGCTGCAGTTTTATGGGTTGTCTGGGACAGATCTGCTCCAGGTGTCACATGGACCCAGGCTGGAGTGTGCAGCAGCTACCTGGGATATGTTCTTCTGTTGGTAATGAACAGAAGCTCCTGGAGGGACAAATGGAGCAGTACCTGTCAAGACTGAGGCCCTGATCTGGTGCACTGTCCCTTTCACATTCCATTGGCCAAAGCAAGACAATATAATCACAACCAAAGGCAGGAGTGTGTAACAAATACTGCCCACTAGGAGGCAAGGGTGAGCTGTACAAAATCTCCAGAACAGTAATAAATTCAGGCCAACAATACCATCTACCACAGAAGGGTGGTTGTTTATGGAAACGGAACTTTCCTTGGACACTTAATAGGCAATATTAACATGGTTCATTGATATTTAGTGTTTAAACTGGAATTGCTTAATCATGCTTCTTGATTCATCTGAATCCAGGAGAATTCAAAGATAGTTTTTAATACATTTACTTGAAGCAGTGATAAAGAATTTCAATTTTTTTTCTTACATTTTCAGCTATAGCTTGGACTGCTTTCTGTGCTGACCTCTTTTCCTTTTCTTAGCGTCTGTTAACATCCTTGTTTTCATTCAGCCCTGAGGTACTGAAGAGTGAGCCGTATGGGGAGAAGGCAGACGTCTGGGCGGCAGGCTGCATCCTTTATCAGATGGCCACGCTGAATCCTCCCTTCTACAGCACCAACATGCTCTCTCTGGCTACAAAAGTAAGAACCGTGGGAGACAGACGGGTCTCATGTTGCTAAAAACTTGTTTCTCTTGTTGAATAAAACCTTCATGATCTTTAATAAAGCTGTCAATTGAAAGTAGGCATTGTTTTATCAACCACATGATCCAGCTTTTATTTTTCCCTTTTTAAAATCTACATCACATCCTGTGGCACATATTCTTTTATAATTGTCTTTCTCCATTTACCATAGAAAATTATAAAATAAATATAGCATATTACTTTTGGCCTCTTATTCTTAATTTCAGTTTGGATTACATACAATCCTCCATATTGTATTATCCTACACATCATTAAAATGAACCTGAGGTTAACTTTAGCTCAACTTGAAGAATACAACACCAAGAACTGTTTAATTGCTGTTAGTTTTTTATTTGTTGGAATGTTTTGTTTCTGATTAAGATTTATACACAAAGTTACAATGTTTGTTGAATAACTCATGTTGTAGCCACGTATTACTGCTCAAAAATATCAGTGGCCCCTTCACGTCTGTCACTCCATTCTGTTTGATTTTCAGATAGTAGAGGCGGTATATGAACCAGTGCCAGAAGGCATCTACTCTGAAAAAGTGACAGATACCATCAGCAGGTAATTAGTCTCACAGCTGTGAACATATGGAAATTATCAAGAAATACTGCATATCTACAAAAATTCACTTTGTAAACATTCATGAAGAGGAAGGGCTTTGAAATAATCCAAACCTAGAAAAATGTTTGTACCTCATCAGCAATAGTAACCATTTGGAAGCCATGAAGTGTCCAAGAGCAAGTAGTACATTCTCTGGAAATATTATGCCACCACTAGAATAATGGTGATGAAGACTCTGCATCAGTCTACAAAACATGTACAATATGAAGGCTAAGTACAACAAACAGGATATAAAGTTGTTTATAATTATGACGAAAAACATGAAAATATGCATGAGTATGGGCAAAGCCTGGACAAGGACATATGAATCTGAAAAAGATTGTGTTAGATGATAAAATTATAAGTAGTTTTCATTTCTATTTCTAAATCAGTAATGTTATACTGTATAATAAATTTCCAAGGAAAGTCCAAAAGAAGTTTTCCAGCTATCAATAGAGTAGGTGTAAGGTAAGCCATTATCCTCTCCCAAAGTTCTGACACCACAGTTTCACCTGTCCCATTCACCTTCCCCCATTTCCCTGCGTCCAGCTACATAGAGCTCCCTGTTCATCCTGGCCTGCACCTTTTCTGACTTTTGTCCTTGCTCTTCTTTCCTCTTCCTGGCACCCCCTTTTCTCTAATACACTCATGGTACAGGCCATCGCTTCCCTTGGGTCTCTGCAGAAATGGCCCCCTGTCAGGATGCCCACCCTGATGTCCCCAGAGCCTCTCTGCACCCTCTCACCCCCTGGCCTGCTTTATAAAGCTCATAGCACCAGTCACCCTGACATGTTATGCACGTGCATACAGACTTGTCTTTATTGTCTCTCTTTCCACCAGCATGAAAACTCCACAAGAGCAGGGACTTGTGCCCTTTAGCTCATAGCTGTTGAGTGCCCAGAGAAACACCTGGCATATAGTAGAACCTCAACAAATACTGGTTGTATGAAGAAATGACTGTCATTTATCTGGTTGATTGTTGTTTCTGAACCATTTTATACACTTAAGTCAGCCCAAGATTACGTCTCTACTGCACTGAGCTGAGTTAAATCCTCCTCATTATAATGGAAGTCCTAGAGTCACCCTGTATAGAATCTTTCTTCATCCCCCTGCCCAGTTCCCTTAAAACTTGGTTCTGTATCTGTCCTGGCACTTAGCGCCATCTTGGATGAGATGTCAAAGGCATAGTACCATGGCTGTGCCCCTTTCCCTTTGATTTCTCCTCCTAGCCCTAATAGATCCTCACATGTTTAAAGGATCATATCTGGAATCTTTCCTCATTCAGCACAAACAGTCCTACTGTACTAAGAGCCTCAGGCCCACTGGGGGCTGAGTGTCACCAACTGCAGACTCTAAACAACAAATTGACCACTGTTTCTGCATCTTTGTTTCCTCATTCAAGAAAATGGGGGTCTTAGCAGTACCAACCTCATCAGGCTGGTGTGATGATTATACAAAGTAATATGTGCAAATCACTTAGCACAGAGCTTGGACATGGTAAATCTTAAGCATGTTCGCAATTATCATTGTTAATATTATGGGAAATGAGCTGAAAACCCTTTCTAAATTATCCGAATTCTGGATATGCCAGATCATGCCCTGTTGCTAATGACTCCAGACAAATGTACTTAAACTGCTCATCTCTACGGTTTGTTTCTGTTCTCTATTTGTTTTCTGTGAAGTCCCTTAAAAATTCAAGAAGTGTCCAGAGATGTCAAGACAAGAGTACCAGATTTACTCGTTTAATTTCTTCTTTTTGTAGGTATTTGATTGTCACAAAGAGCAGGGGAGGAGTCGTGCAGAGAATAGAAACAGACACATTATTCTGAATTTGTGGCACTGGGTTAATAGGACCATAATTTCCTTCTGACAGGCTCCCTGGCTATTGGTATCCATGTCTCTTGGGGCCATGAGGCTAGTGGCAGAGTCAGATATCAACATTATCATGCAAAGGTTAAGAACATCAATAGGCTCTGGAATTGACTGAATTCTAATTCTTCCACTTACCTTAATGTTCCCTGGCCCCACTTTTCTTTCTAATTGGTGATGTATGAGTAGCAACAGCAACTACTCATGGACTTGTGTTAAAGGCTTATTAGTAAGATGACACTTCTGATGCTCCTAGCACAGTGCCCAGCACATTGTGAGCCCTCAATAAAACTAGACATTGTTATTAATAATAGTATTTTTATTAATGGAATTAATTATATAAAATAAACTATGATTAAGGATTGTAAAGGGGACAATAAGAGACTACAGAAGGTCTTGGCCTAATCTGAGGATTTGGGAAAAGTTTCTTTGAAGAAAGGGCATGTAATCTGAGGCCTGAACAATCTAATTCTAATAGTAAACAGAGCGGTATAAGCATTTCATAGACGAGCATCTGTGAAGGCTTTCCTGAGGGAAAGAGCTTGTTAGTTTGAGGAACTGAAAGAAATTGGTGATGTAGTATGTTAAGTAAGGGAGAGAAGAGCCAGTGAATGATTAGGGCCTGGGGTGGCTGTTAGGGGCCAGATTGACCAGGCCCTATAGGCCACATTGAGCATTTTGAATGTTTATCTTGAGTACCAGGGAGAGGACTAACGGGTTATTAACAGGCTGGGACGTAGTTGAAAACTTTCTTTTTAGCAAAGATCATGCTGGCTGTTCTCTGGGGGATGGACTGGAGGGAATTAGAGTTGCAGGGAGAAGGAGGTCCTAGTTGTCCACTGGGAGATGATGGAGGCTTCAACTGCTATAGTGGTGGTATTGATGGAGACAAGTAGGGTTGTTTCCACTGTAGATTAGAAGTTGAGTCAATAAGTTTTGGGGGACAATCATAAGAGGGTTAAAATGCTTCAATTAACTGGGAAAATGGAATGGCACTGAAAATATGAAAATAATTGGATTTATTCTGTATAACTTTAAAAAATAGAGCCAAGACCATGGAATGGAAGTTTTGAGAAGGCTGAGGTCAGCTCACCATCAGGAAGTTGTGTCAAAATTAGATATATACACAGTGAAGCAGGCTACTAGATCGGTAGTGAGTTTCCTGTCACCAGAGAATGTTTAAGAGGATGAGTGATTACTACTAGTAGAGGACTCTCATTGAAATGTTTTTAAGAATTTTTTTATTCAAAATAAGATGCCATAATAAGTAAGAACTGATGATTAATTTTGTAACTGATTATAAATTAAAATTGCCATGTGTATTCTATAACAAATGTTTTCATTTAAAGTTATTCAAGACTCATTGTCTGGTTTCACATCACAAATAATGCTTTAACTTTAGAAAATTTGACATAAAAACACCAAAATCAGTCTTGCATTGCATACCGTTAAATATTTAACTTGCTTTGGATTTTTAGTCTTTAAAAATTAAGTTCCAAAAGAATTAAGAATCAATTTCCTGTTTTCTTCAGGAAATTGATACAAGGGATACATCAAGGCAAAACAATCATTCTTAATGATCCTTTATGACTCAGCAAACCAGGCTCAGAGCCAGTCACTAGTAATGTGATAGAGTTTTTGAAATATATAACCATCGATGGGAAAGTTCACTGGAGTCATTCTTAATTTTAAACCAGGTGTTGTTTCCAATCCCATATTGCCTTCTTTCTTCATCTGCTATACTATCTTCTCATTTTTGCTTTCTACACTTGTCAGATAGAGCTCACACATTTTGTATTTCTGACATGTGGCTTCTTTCTTTTTTCCTATTTGCTCATGCAGTGCACAAGCACATTTTGTCACTGGACCTTTCTTTTCTAATAGACCTTTAAAGTGGGAGAATATCTTAGCAACCCTGAGGAGTTTGAGGTAGAAAATAAATACCCTTTGTTGCTCTGCCCAGCACCAGCATTACTATTTTTACCTTCCAGTATACTGTTAAGAGACTATTGTTTACTTTCTAAAAAGGAAGAACATTACCTATTATGCAGAAAATTTTTCCAATTGCCTTATTTTTCTCTATCTGTGCCTGGTTGCATAAGCTGGTTGATGCTTTGTTTCAGAGGCAGTCATGAGCCTAACAAAGTTAATGCTTTCAGCTAAGGACAAGTGAATTATTATATTTTCCATACCACCTTCAACTCTTTATTTCCTGAAACATGAAATGAATACAATAGAACATTGTATCCTCTAATTCTTTCCATCTGGTCTCTCAGAGAACAGTGGGGACAAAGTGGGTGGGTGAGCAGAACATCCCAGATTTTTTTTCTAGAACTGATTTTATGCTTATTTGATTAGAGGATCATTGAAGCATTCAGTTGCTCTTAATAATAATTATGGAGGTATAATGTACAGCATAGGGAATGTAGTCAATAATATTGTAATAATTTTGTACAGTGTCAGATGGGTACTAGACTTACCGAGGGATCACTTCATGAATGATATAAATATCTAACAAATGTGCTGTACACCTGAAACTAATGTAAAATAATATTGACTATTAGCTGTAATTGAAAAATAAAAATAAAAAATATGAAATAAAAGCCATGTGTTTAAAAAAACAAGAAAAATAAAGTTGTAAAAAAATATTTTCTCTGAAATATCTAAGCAGGGAGACATTTCATAGCAATGAGACTAAACTGGAACTTCTGGTAGGAGATGTTCCTGGGAGTCCAAAATTCTATGGCCAAATATTTTGGGTTATGAGCAGGTAACTTCTCAGATGTTAGGCTACATTTGTTTGTTTGTTCATTTGTTTATTCATTTGCTGAGCACCTATTAGGACCCAGATTCCATTTTACATGTGGGAGAGATCATGATAAAGGGGGGACATGTTCCTCCTATCCAGAAGTTTCCAGTTTCTAGTGGTGAAACAGACCATTACAATACAATAATTAGAGTAGTTTTAAGTACTTAAGTTCTATGAGAACATAGAAAAGGGGGGTAGTAAGTCTGAGAGAAGTCCAAAGTCTTCCTAATGGAGACTTAGAAAAGTGGGATTTTGGCAAGCAGTTAAGGGATATGGTTTGGGAAAGGGCATGTCTATCAGCAAAATAGCAGGTTCAAGCAGAAGGAATAAAATGAGAAAAGAAATGGTGGCATAGGAGAGCCCCGGATTTTTGGGGGGAAGTGCAGGTGGCAGTATTTATTGTGTTGCTTGGGGATGAGGGGAAAGAGGAGGTGAGGCTGTGGGAAGAGTTAAGGGCCATTTCAAGGGTGGCCTTGTGTGGCATGCTGGGAATTTTAATTTTATCCAGTTGGGTCTTTGAGGGGCCATTGAGAGCAAAGGAGTGATATAATCAGTTTAGGAGTATTATTCTGGTAGTAGTTTATAATATGGATCAGAGGTGGACAAGTGATGAGTGCATCATATAGGAGACTATTTCAGTAGTCCAAGCCAGTGATGATGACATGGGCCAATGACCATGGGATTGGAGGGGAAGGATGTGGATTCGAAAAACACCTAGGAGATAGAAGCTATAGAATTGGTATTGGTTGAATGTGAGATGGGATGGAAAAGGCATAAAATTGTGGATTTTCTTTTTCATTTATTGAGCTTTTGTAGTGTTATCAGCACTTTACAAGGATGGTTTCATTTAATCACCATTCCAGCTTGATGAAGTAGAAACTATGATTATCCCATTTTACTGATGGGTAACCGCAGGCTTAGAAACTGAGTCTTGCCCAAGATCAGAGTTAATAAAGGATGAGCCCAGATTTAAACCCCAGCCATATGACCAGAACCTACAGACCTAATTATGATGCTAAACTGTGTATCCCTGGTAGTTCCTTTTCCAGTGACGGCAAATACAGAATGGAAGTAATTTTTGGAAAGCAAGAGGTAACTAAATGCCAGCACAGAGACCATTCTGGTTTCCATTTACCATAATTTATAATATATAATTTGTAAAACTAGCTTATATTGCCTTTTTGATAAAAAAAATGCTTAACTGATAATTCAATTGCCAATATTACCTTGAATCAGTTTAAATATCTTTAGGCTCAGAATTTGGAATATCTGAACTAATGAAAGACTTAGATGCTGGAAGTTTTTGATTTGTTTGTTTTGTTTTGTTTTGCTCACATGACAATCTTAACCAATACCAGGTCAATCAAACATTTTTATCAGCTTTATTCCCTTTCGCGAATTAAGTGAGGGTAGATGAAGAACCTGGTTTGATTAGAAAGTGAAATTCACTTAGATACACTTGTAATTATAAGTAAGCATAAAATACTTGGATACAAATATGTTATTGTCACACAAGGCTGGCTTCTTCACATGTTTATGACCAATACGCAGGGCATCCACACTTACAGTGGTCTTGTGGTTTGGGTTTGAGGCTCTGCACTCAATGTCATGAGCTTCTTTATTTCATCTATGAATTTGTGTTTTAGAAGTGAAGTCTGATGGGACAGGAATATGTGTGCTGTGGGCTTGGAGCCTCAGGTTATTTGTGGTCCCTCTGCACACTGCCTCTCTGGCATAGGTCCTCACCCATCTGCTCCCACCCCAATGTACCCGCATCTGACCTCCAGTTTTATCTCCTTATCCCTATCCTGGCATGGCAATTGGGTGTTCAGCAGGGGAGGGTGTGTTCCACCTTTACCTTCCTCCCCTGTGGGGTGTATCTGCAGGTGAGGAGAGGGTCAGGAGAGAGCTCTATTCTGTTTTGAGGTGGGGCCAAGAAGAGGCCATCCTCGACCAGGCTGGCAGTGCCATGGTTTGTTTGATGGATGATTCACCTTCTTGCCCACTCCAATCCAGGCACAACATCCTGCAGGCATGGAGGTTGCAACTCTTTGGGGTCTTCCATCACCGTCAATTAGGACACTGGACTGTGGAAAGGGGATATTGACTTTCCCACTCTCTGCTGGGGCCCCACATTTTTATTTTTGTACTGAATACCCCACAAATTATGTAGCTGACCTTGTGTCCACAAGCTCTTGCCTTACTTTATATGTAATAAATGCATAGATTGAACTTTGTTATATATAAATTCAGAAGATGTATAAGTGTCTGTCATAACCAGACTACCTTAGGACTTAAAAAAAAGTAGCCTGAAGATAAAGCATGAAATGATAAAGTAATGTCTTAAAATCTAATGAAGACATCTGTATTTTACTTATGGTTAACAAACTCAATAAGAAAAAGTAATTAGCATATTAACAAGTTAGAGTCTTATTTTGACTTCTGTTTTGAACAATAATTGTATGTAATTCTTAAATTTTGCCTGGAGACATCAGTGTAGGCAAAAGGTATATTAACTTGGTTTGCTGAATCAAATACAAGATGTGAAAATTAGATCTTTTTTGCAAAGTCCAAACAAGTTCAGTTTTACTCAAAAGCACCCACGGTTTCAGTGAAGTTAAAGAATTTTTAAAAATAGAGAAAATATTATAGTAAGTGCTAGCACTATTTAATGCATGATAACCAGTGGTCTTGACAATTGGTTCTGTGGGCATCTAGAGTAGGCTTCTATTAGTGCTTAACTGTGACACGAACAATACTCCCTTTAGTAGGCTGATTGATAATCCCCACCCCACCCCCCAAATCACAGAAAATACTAGCATGCAATGTGTCAAATTAGCCTCTTTAAGAGAAAAATTTACTACAAACATCTTAAACCTCTAACTAACTGGCTTTCATTTTATTTTTATGACTTTGTGTTTTGCAAGACACTTCCTGAACAGGTTGTATTGATACTGCTACTGTGTATCTGGAAAAGGCCAATACATTGTGACCTCCCCCCACCCCCCGAAAACTTTCTTCTTTTTGGTGCATTGGGGGTGACCATCAGGTTCTGTGTCATTAGCGTCCCTCTTCGATTCACTGCCCAGTGAGTTGGCAGTGATTTTAGAAAAGAACCAATTCCCACAGGAGACGATGACCCCATGGCCTGTTTTAGGGCCCCAGTGGCAGCAGCTTCATGCCCAGCCTGTAACCCTTGCCTGCAAGTCCCCAAACTTTTCAAATACATTTTGAGAAGTCTTGGGTTCAAAACTATACTTGATGTCCATCTCACCCGCTAGGTGCAGACACCATGGTGGACACTGTAGAATTTAACTTTGACCCTCCGTACCCCATGGCCTGGCCCTGACATTGACCAGAGTGTAGTAATTAGCTTATTTTCTCTTAGGTGCCTCACTCCTGATGCAGAAGCCCGCCCAGATATTGTAGAAGTCAGCTCCATGATATCAGATGTCATGATGAAGTATTTGGACAGCTTATTTGTATCCCAGCTGGCCTTGGAAAAGAAACTGGACCGGGAACGGAGGCGCACGCAGAGGTACTTTATGGAAGCCAACCGGAAAGCCATTACATGTCACCATGAGCTGGCTCTACTATCTCATGTAAGTACAAATTTTTCAGTCTCTACATGATGTACTCTAATAGGGCAGTCTGATGTTATTAGTACCGGTCTTAAGGGAAAGTCATCCGAGTTAGGAAAATATTAATTGATGCATGTAATATCACTGTTACATAGTTACATACATGGTCTGACAATCAAGTTCACGAACTTGCCACTATGCACTTACATTGGCAGCACTGTACAAACAACTGGGTAAGGTCATAACCTTGGTATATCAGTGTCTCACAGCTGTGTTTGTGCTGATATGTGGCAGTGTCTTGCTGAGTGGCATTCATTATTGTTCTGTGTTTTTTGTGTACCATCTCAAGAATGTCAGAGCTTGAATTAGAACAAGGAAAAAACATTAAATTTCTTGCTAAACGTGGCAGGAGTGGAAGTGAAATCAGGGATAAGTTAGTCCAAGTTTATGGGGATAATGCCACGAAGAAAACAGCAGTGTACAAATGGATTAAACATTTTCCTAAGGGGAGAGAAAACGTCACTGATGAAGAGAGGTCAGGCCAGCCAGTATTGAGCAGAACTGAGGAAAACATTGCAAAACTTTGTCAAATAGTGTGACAAAATCATCAGCTGACTGTGAGAAGCACAGCAGACCAAGTAAACATCAATAAAGAAACACTTAGGGAAATCTTAACTGAAAATCTTGGCATGAGAAAGGTGTGTGTAAAAATGATCCCTACAAAGCTCACCTGTGAATAGGATCAAAGGAGAGTCAAAGTTTGCCAAGACCTTTTGGAGAGGCAAGACAATGTTTTAGGCTATGTTATCACTGGTGATAAAACATTGTACCAATATGACCCTGAAACAATGTCAAAGTGCATAATGGAAGTCAGCCAATTCTCCACAACCAAAATGTTCAATCTGAATCAAGAGTCAAAATGATGTTGCTAATTTTTTGATATCAGAGGGATTGTTCATTATGAATTTGTACCAACTGGACAGTCAACCAAGTTTATTATTTGAAAGTGCTGAAAAGGCTGTGTGATAAAGTTAGACGAAAACAACCTGAACTTTTTGTCAACAACTCATGGCTCTTGCATCATGACAATGCACCAGCTCACATGACACTGACTGTGAGGGAATTTTTAATCAGTAAACTAATAACTGTATTGGAACACCCTCCCTACTTACCTGATCTGGACCCCAATGAATTTTTTCATTACCTGAAGGTAAAGGAAATGTTGAAAGGACATTTTGATGACACTTCTGATGGCTGTTCCCGAAAAAGAATTCCAAAGTTCCTTTGAAGCATGGTCTAGGTGCTGGCATTGGAGCATAGCTTCCCCAGAAGAGTACTTTGAAGGTGACTGTAGTGATATTTAGCAATGAGATATGTAGCACTTTTTTAGGATGAGTTCGCAAACTTAATTTTCAGACCTCATACTTGCAACTATTTCTATCTTATAATTAAAATGAAAAGAATTCAATATAACTGATTTTCCAAAGAACCATCCCATAATTTATTGTATACCATGGTGCCAAAAAATGTATACATATTTTAACAGAATTGTCTATTTATTACTTTTTGAAGTTGAATTGGATTATGGTAGCATGATGTTTGCCCAAATGATGGCATTAATCAAATGAATGAATGCCAGCATCACCATGGGACAAAGAAAATGGCAAAACCACGGTTGTCGTTTGAGGAGCGTAAGACCATTTGCCAAGGCAACGGAGAGAACAATGAGGTGTGGTTAAGTTTTCCCAGCATTTTCCTGACTTGACATCCCTTGACTTCTACCTGTGGGGGAACTTAAAGGATGTGGTGTACTGTAGAAAACTGGCTACCCTGGTGACACTTCAGGAAGAAATTGAAGTGGCGTGCACAGAGATACAAGTGGACACTTTGGTCAACATTGCTCAAACAGTAGTTCACCATAATCAGAAGTGACTGGACACTGATGTAACCACTTTGAGCACCTCTTGTAATTGCAGATGTCAAATGTGACTTGTATTCATCTTTTATTATCTATATATATAATGAGTATTACAATTTTAATACAGTTTTTTTCTTAAAATGTATATACAGATTCTTGGCAACCTCCATATATTACAAAACCAGAGGTATCAAAAAGAACTCTTAGCAGTTCTTTAAGTTTGTTATTTTGATCTTTGTATAAATAGTAGTATATGCTTTTATTTAATTTCCTTTGCTCATGCTCTGGGCTCTCCTGAGCTGGGATCTAGTAAGGGGCCCTTCAACCCATAAATGTCCTTTTCTTCCCTTCTGGGGCTGGAGTCCAAGGCAATAGGGTTGTGATACATTCTTGGTCAGAGTAGCTGCTCATTAAATTCCTTTCCAGGATCCTCAGGACCTGCTCTACCTCAGTTGGGAAAAGTATATAAGATGTTAATCTCAAAGAAGAGGCAGCTCTGATTTCTTGAATAACAGTGTTTCCAACAAACTCCTTTCTTTTTAGAGGGAAAACCCTACCATTAAGCTGGGTTTTTCTTGACACATTTGGAATCCAGAAGTTAAAGACTCAATATGAAATTTTTGGGGTGGGGGGGGTGAGGGGACTTTTTCATCTTCATCATCTTAGATGCTGAGCCCAGTTGTAATTTCACAGAACAATCCATGGTGATTACCTGAGGCCTCAGTTTGTGTTTAGAAGCATATGACTTGGGGTTATAGCTCTTGCAGAATGCAGTTAAATATTATGCACAGGGAGGAAGAGTGTGCTTTGCTTGTTATTCTACTACCTGACTTTTTGAAAACTAGGCAATGAAGAGAAACTCATTATTCTATGGACATCTGTTGCTTTCAGACTATAATGTTTTCAGTAAACTAAAATGCAAAGAGATTTAGCCATTTCTGTATATCTTGAGTATTTTGAGCATTCCATTAAGTTCAGCACTGCAGAGCTACTCAGCCAACTTCTTGTTGGGTATAAAAAGAATCACTTTATATTAGATTCATGTAGCTGATGGGTGGAGTTAGTTTAAAATCTTCCACCAGAAATTCTCTTATCTTTAGCAAAACACCTTAAGAAAGACCATTTAACGAATTTATTTGATTTTATTTTTCAGTTATTTTTTCTTAACTTACTGTTTTGGAAATTTTTATACGTTTATAGAAGTAAAGACAGTACTTCATGTACCCATCCCCCAGTTCAAATGCCATGTTTTGGACAAGTCATGTATTATCCCTATACCCACCCACCACTCCCTCCCAAATTATTTTGCCTACAATATTTCAATATGTAGTTGGAGGACTATTTTAACTATAGAAATCTATCTCTCAGGCCATGGCTGGGTACAACAAAGGGAGAGATCTACAGTCAAGGGGGGAGTTTTGAGGTTCTAGAGGTTCTTTACTCAATTGTAAATTGAAGGTAACATGTTACCTATTGCAGAGGGCACTAGGATTAATGTGTTTGAATATAGTGTGTAAATTAAAAAGTAGCATATATTGTAAGACAGCATCAATTATATATGAGCAATCCTTATGTTGAAGAACAATTTGTTGATGCAACGTATTAATCTAGTACTGACTGGTCTGTTAGTACTAAATCCATTATGTTATCCATTCAGTTAATAAATATTTATTAACCACCTGCTTCTAGCCAGCCTCAGTGTCCTCATGGAGCTCTCAGTCTTATAAAAACTATAGAGAAGTGCTTTACTTCAAAGCAAATTTTGTGTTACTATTTAAAGTACCATAAAATATCTTCTATTGCATGACTTTTGGTATAGTAGTAATTGTTCATTTCAAGATTAATCAAATGTTAAAGGAAGAAATGCAACTTTATGAGGAACTGAGAAAGAAGTATGATTACATTTCATTAAAAGACAATGTGCAGTTAATTGGCATTATCCTCACTGGGTATCAGTTATTATTTTTAAAAACTTACATGTGCACCATTGCTTGCAGGAAAATTACAGTGTAAAAGCACATGTTTCTTTTTTTTTTAAAGCAGTATTATAAAACGTTGTTGTTTGATTACAAACACCGTGGAATGTTCCCCCAGAGCAGTCAATGTCAATAATGCAATTACATAAATTTAATGATAAACTATAGTTAAAGGAAAGAGAAATTAGTGGGTTCAGTAGAACTTTATGAATTCCCAGCACTGATTAAAAAATCCCTCTGAATTACTGAAAATTTGCAAATTAGTGGGTAAGCATACAATTGATAGGAAATATTAAAGGCTGTATCTCAAGGAATGCATGCTATTAGTATTTACTTTTACATGCTATCTTATTCCTAACTATGACAATTTTCATTATGAGCTAGTAAAGACAAGTATTAATATATGAGTATATTGCAAAAGAACAGAGAAGTCTTCACTAATAAAGTTTACATGTATATGGTTTACCTTCTGTGAAAGAAGCAAGACTTTTCTTTTGAAGAACGCTAAGCTTTCTAAGTTTTATAATTCAAAATAAAGAGACCATAAGGAGAGCACAGAGTCAAGAATGGCAAGAATCCAGCAGAGAAAAACGAAGTGCAATTTTTACTTAAATGTGTAGTAATAAAAGGCTATTGTAATTAGAGTGTATTGTGACATTGTAATAGTAGAAATCATGATTGGTGTTTTGACACTGAATACAATGTGTTAAACACACAGAATCATTACCCTTTAGGGATTATCTTAGAGTCCAGACAAAATTGGTTACAGATATTTCAAAAGAACTTGCTTAAATCTTCCCCAACAACTACAAGGATGAGTATGTTTAAAAATCCAGCCTGGAAAAATCTGGATAATCAAAGGAAAACTTCAGTTAATTCAGATTATTGGGATTTTGTGGATCCAACTTTAGGCCAGTATTAACATTGGAGAAGAAAACATATTCCTGTATGTACAAATGGAGTAGAATTCAAAGTTCCAGGGAGGCTGAAGAGTAATCACAAAGGAAGAACATTCGCGCAGTGTGAGATTTGCAGGGTTTTACCCCTTCTCTTTTAATAGTATTTGACAAGTACGTTTATCTTCACTACTGGTATTATAAAGTTTAATAATGATTCCTGTTTACTGCTTTAGTAAGTTTGTTCAGTTTAGAGAACTATTTTCACATCTATAAGTCTATCTAGGAACAACACAAAGAGAAAAATTAAAAATCCCCGCTCGTCTCTTTGAAACAAGGATTTGTTAAATGTCTTCTGAATGTTAAGGCTTTGTGCTTGGTGCTGTGAAGCTTATAAAAACTTGTAAACAGTGGCTTCAGTCATGAAATAACTTACAATCTATTTGGGAAGCCAGGACATATATACAGGAGGATTTTTCTAATAATTACAGACAGTTTGGATAAATGCCAAATGAGAGATACGGGTGAGAGTTCAAGGAGATGCCCAGAGTGAAAGATGGGGCCTTGGAAATTAAGCAAGAAAATCACTGCTGGATGGAAAAAATAGGAGAAGTGCAGAAACTCCAGATATACCAGCTTAGCTCATTTATAACTAAGAATCAAATTTTGGAAATGGTATTATTTTATGTTTTAATGTAATAGGCAAGGAAAAGGAAACCAAGAGAAGTTAAGAAATTTATCCAAGGTCACCAAACTAGTTAGTGACAGACCTAGGCTTGAAAGTTGGGTCTCCTGATTGACAAGGCATAATATTTTCATATACGGTTTGAAAAGTCTAGAAACGCAAGCTGGTGCTAGGTGGCACAAGTTTGTGAATACCTGGTTAAGGCATTTAGATTCCATCCTGAGTGAATTAAAACTTTGAATCTCTCCAAAGTACCTGCCACCCAAATTATCAAACTGAAGGCTAATTCTCCCTTCTTGTTCATATCCCCTTCATAAATTTTCTTTTAGTTCTTTTTGCTATGGTTTCCACCTCACTCCACTATTCTGGTTTCCACCTTACCTCTCTGAATATTCTATATTTAATTTCTCTTCCAACCTTGGCCTCTTAAATTTAGATGTTCTCTTTTCTCTTTCCTGGAGTGATTTCCATCCAGCCCCATGGCTTTTCATTTCAGGTGAATTGGTTAAAAATCAGTTGTACAAAATGGGTGTCTTGTTTTCTATAATCGTGTATCATTTTATTTTGAATCCCTGTCCCTGCCAATAGCAGAAAATGGCTTTTGCTCTAAAAGATTTTTTTCCCATTTCAGAGTTTCTCCTCTCCATTTCCATCTTGGCTTGGGAGGAGGTGGAGGAGGCAGCTTAGGTATCTCCATGAAGATGGGAGAGGGCTGGGGCTCTGCATGCTGCCCTCTTCCACTGGCCTCTTCTGACCATAGGTGAGGTGACCCACCTTGTAGCTTTGGGGCATCTGCCAAGGCATGGTTGGTTTGGGCTGCCTTCTGAGTGCCCCTGACCCCACGCAGCCATGGCCTGGTAAACGCGCCACCCAGGACCACAGCCATTTCCTACATCCCCAGCGGGTTTTCATTCATGGCACATACAACCCATGAGGAACTAACTGGGAGTGGGGGGCAATATATCAGCCCCACTAGCTGAGGTACTTTATCTTTTCTTGCTTTTCTACCCCACATGCCCTTCATTCACTTATCCACTCAACAAATATTTATTGAATATATATTAAATATCAGATTCTATTCTAGGTGTGAGGTATACCACAGAGAACAAAACAGACATGGTATCCACCCTCATGAGCCTTATCTTAAGTGCCCATATAAACCACATAAGATCAAGTGTTGTTATGATCACAAAACTTCACTGAAGCTTCCAGTCTTTTCTGGCTGCATCTGGATTGCCCGCTCAAGTCCTGTGTTTTCCACCAGCCACCCTACCCGACTCCTGAGGCTTGCCTCTGTACAGAGGGTGTGAGAGAGAACAACGTTGGTGATTGCACCTGCCTTCTCACCCTCTGTCTTCCTATCAGGTTCCTTCTTTGAGCTTCAGAAAGACTTCTCAGGCCCCTGTCCCCTCAGATGGAAAATGCCCTTCCATCACTTCCTTCTCTCTTCATCCCAGCCTTCCCCTGGACTTACGAGCCTCAGCCTCATGGCCTGTTCTCAACAGGAAAAGCGCTTTGGGAGGAAGAGTACATAAAATTTTCTAAAAAGGCAAAATATAATTGGGATGTGTATTACAACAATTTCCACACCCATTTTCTGAAGCTCTCCAAAGCTACCTGTCTAATCTCCGCCTCTCCTATGGGCCAGACCTAAATTTGGAACTGGACATTTACCTGTATGTTAAGCAGGTACCTCATACTCAGCAAGTCCCACTGTTAATGGATTCTCTGCCTTAACTCTGCCGTGTTCTACACATCAGCACCTTAATCCAAATTTTGACATCTTCTTCAATTCACTCTCCTCCAAATCCTACTTCTATTTCATTAGCAAGCTATTTCCAATTCTGTCTTTGAAATGTCTGATAAATCCACCTTACCTTTCCAGTTCCTATTCTCATTATCTCACCTTGGATCATTTCAATGACCAAAGGTCTTCCTCTAGTATCTTGCTCACTCATTGCAGTCACCCAGTGTACCACCTCTGCACTGTCCACAAGGGGTCATTAGGAGATGTGGCGTCGGGTGAGGGGTGTCATTTTGTTTATCTCAGTGACTTTGCATACTGCTGATACTCAATGGGTAGCAGCCAGGGATGCTAATATGATTCCATGTGCACGACAAGCCTATGCAAAATGAATGAATCAGTACCAACGGGAGACACATATTAAGGGATTTATTGCAAGGAGTTGGCTTAAATGGTTGTGGGATGACTAGGCAAGACCAAATCTGTAGAGCAGGCTGGCGGGAAGGAAGGTTGGCACTCTTGGGCACAGGCTGTAGCTGCTGCCCATAGATATAATTTCTTGTTCATCTTAGAGAAGCCTCAGTTCTCCTTTGAAGACCTTCCAAGTTATTGAATCGATTTCACCCAGGTACTCTAGAATCATCTCCTTCTCTTAGCCACCCTCTATGTGCCTGCCCAAATGATCTTTCAAAGAACTCACCTCTGATCTTGATAAATTATCTCATGCTTAAAATGGTGGATAAATGTTCATATGATGAGTCCTAGAAATCTACTCTAAGCTTTTGATAAAGAAGAAAAATTTCAATGATAATCTGATATTGTCAAGCTATTTAAATATATCAAATAATTATCATCTTAAATTTCATCTATGTAGGGGACAAGGCAGCTAGTAGAGTACTAATGAGCAAAGATTATTTTCTACATTCACAAACCCTTCATAATTTCACTTCTTTATTGTGGAGTTCTTATTACAGTTTTCAAATACAATCTGTATATGTTCTTAGCAAACTTTATTGATAGTCATTTACTGTTTTTCTTAAATTCTGAAATGTCTTTAAAGGTGACAACGTAAGAAATTCAGCAGATAAGCAAGAACCCATTTCTTATTGTCTTAGTGCAAATTTAAAGTAAATGTTGACTGTTTATCTATCTGAGTTGCTTTATTTTTATTATGTCATATGTCATTTACAGTTGCTAAGCACACCACTAATGGCATGTGTCTGCAGTCCTCTGCTGAAAGATTAAATTAAGCCATGTGGAAAATGATATATTTTTAAAAAACAATATTTTTATAAACATTTTTGCTTTTATTGTCTGGTTAATTGTTGAATGAATTTCCCTCAAGGCTGTGAAAATGAAACACGTAATGATACAGAGGATACAGTGAAAGAAAATCAGGCAAAATCATGACTTGTTTTGGAAATGTTCTGTATTTGTTATAAGAAAGCTAAGCAATGCTTTATAAGTTCCCACACAGATATATGAGGGCTGTCTGGAAAATATCCAGCTATATAATGTGAAAAATACAGGCATTTATGGCTGGGTATTTTCTGGATAGTCCTTGTATATGCCATTCTTACATCCACCCTACAACCCTCACCCATTTTTTACTGAGATATAATTTACACACAATAAAGTGTGCAAGTTTTAAGTGGTTAGTTTAATAACTTTTGACACATGTATAAATCCCACCCCCAAACCAGATTCAGACCATTTACATCACCTCAGAAAGTTTTATCAGGCTCCTTCTCACACAGTTCCCTGTCTGTGAACAGACCGTTAGGATTTCCATCATTATAGATGACTTTTGCCTATTGTTTGACTAAATAAAACAATATGCACTCTTTCACACCTGGCTTCATTCACATGATATTATTTCTGTAAGATTCATCTGCGTTGTTATGTATAGCAGTAATTTGTTTATATTGCTAAAGTATTATCTGAATATATCATAATGTGTTTACTCTCCTATTGATGAACACTTATATTATGTTTCTAGATTTTGGCTTTTATAAGTAAGATTGCTATGAATTTTCTTGACTATGTCCTTTTGTGGATATCTTTTCAATTTCTCTTAGATAAATACCTAGAAATATAAAGACAGGGTTATAATGTAGTTGTATGTTTAACTATAGAGGAAACTATCAAACAGTTCTCCAACATTATACTGTTTAGCACATTAAGGAGCAATATATGAGAGTTCCAGTTGTTCCACATTGTTGTAAACTTTTGCTATGGCCAGTCTTTGTGATTTTAGCCTTTGTAGAGGGTATTTTTTTGTGGTTTTAGTTTTGCATTTTCCTGATAACTAAGTGTGTTGACCATCTTTAATTGTGCTTGTTGGTCATTCATATATCTCTTTGTGTGAATTTTCTGTTCTAATCTTTGGCCATTATTTGATTGAATTATTTGTCTGTTTTTGTTGATTAGTAGGAGTTCTTTATGTATTACAGATGTGACTCTTTTGTCACATCTACACGTAGATATTGTAAATGGTTTTTCAGCCTACAACTTTATATTATTAATGATATTTTTGGATGAGCAGAAATTTTTGTTAAATTTAAATTTTCTTAAAGTCCAATTTATTTAGTTTTTTGTTTATTTGTTTATCTGTTGTTGTTTATGCTTTTCGCATTCTGTTAAAGAATGTTTTCTATCCCAAGTTTGCAAAAATGGGCTCTCCTTTTTTTTGTTGTTTGTAAATTCTTTATGGTTATAACTTTAATGTTTAGGTATGTGATCCATTTTGATTTAATTTTGTAAACAATATTAAGGGATTGAGTTTTACTTTTTTTCCATATGGATATTCAGTTTTTCTGGGATTATTTCTTAGTAGTCCTAATCTTTCCCCATTGATTTTATTAGCCATCTTAATTAAAAATCATTTGAAAATATATATAGATCTATTTCTGAACTCTGTTTTGTTCCATTGATCTAGATGTCTATTCTTAGAGAAATATCACACTGTCTTTATTATTATAGCTTTTTAATAAATTTTGAAATTAGGTAGTATAAGTCCTCCAATTTTATTTTTTATCAAGTTTGATTTAGCTGTTCTAGGTCTGTTATATTTCCTTATTAATTTTAGAATGAGTTTGTCAGTTTCTTCAAAAAATCATGCTAAAATTTTTATTTATACCTCTTGTTTTAACATGGAGATCTATGCAACACTGGGAAAAAAATTAATCTATTATTTCATTTATTCAACAAAATTTATTGAGCATATACTTTCTTCTGGGAACTATTCTAGTCTGGTGTTATAACAGTGAACGGAACAGCCAAAGAACCTCACTTCATATTGGGGGAAGATAAATTGTAAATTAAAAAACAACTGTAAGTGCTATGGAAAAAATATATATAAGAAGGCACAGTAATAGATAGTGATTGGTACGTGGGGAGAGGCAGGCTATTATAGAAATGTCATTTGAGCAGAAACCAAAATATATTAAAGGGATGAGTCATGCAAATATCTGAAGGTACAATGTTGATGGCAGTAGGAACAGCAAGTCCAAAGATCTTAAATTGGTAGCATTCCTGCCAAGTTCAAGGTGTAAGGAAAGAGGCCTGTGTGGGTAGAGTACAGTGAAGCCAGGGATGAGAGTAGGAGATGAGGAGGCTATAGACTTGAGTGATGTGAGTTTCGTGAAAGGGGGTGACACAATATTTTAAAATGATATAGCTGGCTGCTGTGGAGTAATAGAGTGCTGAGAGCCAAGAGCAGAAGCAGGAAGACTTAAAAGACGATTCTATTGGAACCAGGCAAAAAACGGTGGTGACTCTTCCCTTGATTTTTAATTCTTTGCCTACTGGTTCTTAAACAGTTTAGTATTTTGTTATGATGTGCTAAGTGTGCGGTTTAACAAGAATTAGACCTTTCCCTATATAATTCTGTGTTAAAAATGGAACAGTAAGTTGGGTTTTATTTTGTGGGTGTCATCTATATTGGTATCATCTTGTCTAATTCCATACTGTTTAATGCCTTGAGCATTGCTGGTTTTTAATTGCATTTCTTGTATTTGAGCAATCTAAATTAGAATGTCCTAATGTCTTGACTACTTGATAATTCTCTGTGCATTTCTTCTTCTATATATTAAGTGGTACTGCCTAATTCTAGCCTCTTTTGAAATGCTTTTGGAAATATTGACATATACATTCAGTTCTTTTTATCTGTCTGCAGTCTCAGAACAAAATGGTGGTCAGTAAATGTTGATATAGAACATATTGTCTGTGTTTTCAATAAGTGATGTTTCAGATTGACACTGTTTTTCTCATCTTTATTAGTATTATTACTCCTAACAAACCTGTCTTTAAATACTGGTTAGGTATTGGATGGCAGTGAAACATTGCCAAACACAATAAATTTGATACTTGAATTTTAAATTGAATTATTATAGTCAATTCATTCTCTAATTTTATTAAATTTAGTGACAGGTCATTAGTATGTTCTTGTGCTTTTAAGAATTCTAATTAAGAGAGTGTTACGATAATAATGGGATCATAATTATGTACATTTAATTATATTAAAACAAAATGTTTAACTTTATATGAATATTTTTAGGAAGTTCAAAGCAAAACGATAATTAGTATACAAACTTGAAGAGAACATTTTTCTTTGTTATATAATATTTATAAGTTTAGCTATTTTCTAAGCCTTAGACATTAGTGTTTCTAGTTTAAATTGAATGTGTTACTCTTGTATTTGATATATGGGGCATGAGAGTAGGGAAATTCTTCAGAATTTCATAAATGAAATTAGACATAATTCAAATAAATTTGGAGCAAAATGAGCTCCATCTACCATAGTGAAGGACCAGGCTCCAGCTTTGCTCCATCAGTCCGTCCCTCTATGATGGCGAAGCTGTGTCCCTGAGTGAGGTCTTAGAGAGGAGCCTCTCATTGCCCTCACTGAAGTGGACCGTCCCCTCTATGGACTGGGTCTACATGCATCTTCAGACATCTGACCCCTCCTACTTGTGGCTAATTTTTTTTTTCCTACTTAGAATTTTAGGGACTAAGTTCATGTACAGTTGTGTGCAGTTAATGATCTAATGAACAATAAGGGTAATTTGCATTTTCTTTGTGCTATCACGCATGAAAAGCATAGAACTTGGTTTGTCCCTGAAAAGATACCATCTTAGGCAGATGAATTTCTCTCAAGCACTGGATAGCCCTAAATTTATGTATTTAAGGTCCCAGTTAATACCTAAACAATGGAAGAAACTAAGTAAAGATACAGCTCAAACAGAATATGAATATTTAGACTACGATAGAAATAGTGCATTCTTTGTGGTTCTAAAGTAAAGCTTCTACAGGATGTAGCTGGTCATACATTATATTTATTTCTTGCTTTTCTTTCTCTCTGTCCTTATAAAACTAACATTCTGGACAATTTAAAAACTGTACTAATTTTTTTAAATTCATTTTTATTGTTAGACTTAATACGATGACATCTGTTAGCAAGGATTACATAGGTTTCAGGCATACAATTTTAATAAAATAGGCTCTCTTAATTCTTTCCTGACTGTCGCAGTTAATTTGAGCAGTGTCAGTCTGTTACTGTTAGAATTGCTGTTCAACTAAAAATGTATTATGATGGGCTTTGCACATAAAAAAACTACATTATAGTGAACAAAACCAGCCAAACAGAATTATGCCTGTATCAGCAATTGTGACAGAAAGCTTCTTCTGTAATGGTAATGATTACCGTATTGATGATAATTTTATTGTATGATTTGCATTGTTTTCTCCTTGCTGCCAAATTGATAGATAGAATGTGTCCATCATTTTCAGGAAATACAAATGCCAAAAAAAAAAAGAAAAAATCTAAACTCCCTCTTCTACTCCTAGAAAAATTTTAAGTAATTAGAAAGTAAAAAAATCACAGCAGCCCAATTCCACCCTCCAAGGCTTCACCTTTATTTCCCCTCTCTCCCTTTAAGAGGTTTATGTAACTGTAGGAGGCAACTTTCGAAGACATCGTAAAGGCCTCCACTCCACAGTAAAAACATGGAATGATTTCTGCCTTTTGCCTGTGCCTGTCGGGTTACAGAGGCAGAATGTTGTTTCTGGACTGGTCGTCTCTAAGACCGATGAGTTGCAACTTTTCCTAAGTGCAAAAAGGGAAAATGAAGGGAGAGGTTCACTCCCGTTCACAGGTGCATCACCAAACAGCTCCCTCAAACCTTATAGAAATTTCACAATGTGAGGTCCTGGATAAATGGGCCAGATAAAAGCACGGAAGTTACAAAACCTACTCCTCCTATAAGGAAGTTCACCTGCTTCTCCAGCCCTTCATTACCTTTGATCTCAACACAGCAACTAGTTACTAAGTATTTGCTGCAAGCGAGGTATCCGGAATTCACAGGGGACTGCAATAGCTCCCAGTTCCTCTAGAAGTGAGTTAGACAATAACATGGATGCTCAGATATTCACAAACAAAACCTCTGGAAATCACACTTGGGAAAATGTGTCTGCCCTGGCAAATACTTTATGACAACTTCAAAAACTATAGATTTTTTGAAGCCAAAACTGCTTCAAGAGATTGTAGAAATAGAGGTTTTGAACCAAAACAAACTACACATTCTACATTACTTTATCATACCTTCCCTGTTTGTAGAGTCTGAAAAAGCATTTCTCCCAGCATGGGAATTCCCTTTATTGGCATATTAGCAAACACCCAATTACCTACGGATGAAGTTTTGGCAGTTGCAAATGACTGTACATTTGCAACTCAACTGAGTATTGGTAGCAAATCAAATCTTCTTAAGCCTGGAATTGCCTATACAGGACTCATTGCTTCTCCCTACACTTCATTTGTGCAAAAAAAGATACAGTTCCTCTGATGTCTTATCCATGCCTATTCTTAAGAGAAATAAAGACTTTGCTGAAGTTTTGCTAGATTTAGAGATACATGGATTCTGGCATCTAATTGCATCAGCACAATAAATTTTCTCAACTAAAAAAATGATCTCTTGTCTTTTTTTCAACCTCGATAGCTTTGACATGTCTTGGAAATATAGTCTTTACAGGTTTATAAATGCCAGTTGTGGTCTTTAGAATAGGGCAGGAGATGATTTACTTAGAATAAAAAAATTACAAGGAGGAGAAAACCTTAAATTGAATGTTTATTTCTATGTAAATTTCTAATGACTTCAGTTGAGGATAATTGAAGGAGGAAGAATCTGTGTGTTGGGACATAAAAAAGGATGAGGATGTGGAGGAGGTTGAACGGGTTTTGCAGGTAAGTTTTGAGCCTTACAAGGAGCACCTGGGTTTGCTGTCTGGGCCTAGCCTTGGAAGAACTGAGGCTGTCATCGGAAGGAAGCCCCTTACAAGCCTTTGGCATTGGAAAAATGTTTGAGAAGCACACGCTCAGCTCTGCCAAAGTGTATCCAAAGCATTTCCGATTCCAGGTTCAAACTTAGCAGACCCCAAAAGTTGGAATAAACAATCTGAATCACAAAAGCAGGAAGACTTTGAACATGGGATGGGGAACTCCATGAAGAAAATTAAAATTCTCCTTCAACTGCATGTTAGCTTCAATGGAGCAGCAAATGTCTCCAAGCATCTTAGTGAAAGTTTGAGAAACAATAAAAAATTCTCAGGAATAAGAGATAACACAGATTCATTGGGTGGTTTACAATGCATAAAATGTCTTTGGTAATCCTTGTGTTTTTTGTCTTGTTTAGTGAACATAAATATTGAAAGCACATAGAGGTTTATTTCTCACTGCAGGTCATTCAGAAGATCTTAGATTGTCATCATTTGCAACTTTTACCACCAACTGGTTTTTAGAAATCTGCTCCTTGAAGTTGTGGGTGTTACTTTAATTTAGGGAAAAAAAGACATCTGGAAAAACATACATGTACCTCTCTCTCCAGCAAACATAATTCGTCATTGGAGCCTGTTAGTCAAGAAGAAGAGGTAGTTGACTTGGGGCTAAACAATCCCTGACACACGTCATGAGCGGATATTTTTCCCCTTCAACAATGCAGCCTTTTGCTTTCTTCTCATGCTCTCCAACTATTATCTTTCCCCTTTTTGTTCTTTCTTCCTTTGTCTTTTCATCTCCTTGGTCTAGACGTTTCTCAACACAGTTTAGCCCCACAGCCTAAGGAAGTTTTGTACACTAGCAGCAAACTGTCCCATACAGTGAACTTGTTAGGACTGAGAATTACTTACTGACTAAAGAAATAGGGGGTGCTATTTCTGTTGAATCATATGTAGTTCCTTCCCCCATATCTTTTTTAGAAACAAAAACACTTCCAGCATTTAATGAGAGTAATCTTTTTATCCTTTTATTTTTATTGTGCCTTCAGACATAATATTGCAGTTTCTATTACAATAGTGTTTAGGGAAATGTGGACTCACATGGCCAGATGGTAATCTTGTGGTGCTATCATAATAAAAATGCTCACAGCAGTTTGGAGGAGCCTGGAGTAGCCCATGGGGAGAATGTTGATGCCAGGCAGTGGCGTGGCTCCTAAGTCCTTTGAAAGTCCCCTTGGTTGCAGCTCTTCATCATTAAGGGGACCTCATCTCCCTCTCTTTCCATGGCCTGGCTGTGTCTGCTACTAATTTCCCTTGGGCTTTGAGAAAGTAAGCCTTATTTATTCACGGTAGCACTGAGAAGATTTGATAGCAATATATATATTTTTAATTTAAAGGAGAGAAATTTCAGTTTAATTGATATGTATCTATTCCTTAGTGCTGCATTTTCTTTCACCTGACCACACAGACATTTGTTATTGAGCATCTTGCTACATCCATTCATTTTTGTCAAATGGTAGCTGAGACCTTTATTTATTTATTTATTTAGTTAGTTAGTTAGTTAGTTAGTTAGTAGTTAGTTATTTTGTGTTTAGGGACTAAGTGAATTCTATAGCCTATGTATAGGTGGAACTACTAAGGCTACTTCAGCACACATATAATGATATTTAAAGCATTTTAATATGTGTTCTAATGAGCTTTGGATCCTGCAGAAAGAAGGAAAGAAGTGGCTATTAAAAATGGAATTTCTCTCTCAGGAAACCTTTGAGAAGGCAAGCTTGAGTAGCAGCAGCAGTGGGGCCGCCAGCCTGAAAAGTGAACTTTCTGAAAGCGCGGACCTGCCCCCTGACAGTGTCCAGGCCCCCTCTGGGAAAGAAGAAGACAGGGCCTGTGAGGAAATCCTGTCAGATGACAACTTCAACTTGGAAAATATTGAGAAAGGTATTCCTGGTCAAAGGGCGGCAGTGTGAATGCACTCTTTACTCCTTCCTATTTCAAGGTTCATTTGATTTTTATTTTTTCTGTTAATGTGCAGATATATATTCAGAGCTAGATGATGAATTGGACATTTCGGATAACTCCAGCAGCTCCAGTTCAAGCCCTTTGAAAGAATCTACATTCAGTAAGCTTTCTTTACCAGTTTTGGATTCCAGCAGGTAGTAGTTTGAGAATCACACTTGGGAGTCAAGTAAATGTCATTACATACATTACGCGGTGGTTTGTTTCTAGGTGCAGCGCTCATTAGGACAGGTGTGTCTGTCCCTGACAGGACCCTAAAGCCAGCCAGCTGAGTGCTTTTCTGCCCCAGCTGTCCTATGAATAGTTACGTTATTTCTACCGGCAAATGCGGGTTTTAACAGGAAGTGGAGATAACTAATTTGGAGACACATTAATAACCACAGAATGTTGGAAGTCATCTTTATGCATCTGTTGATTAAGGGTAGAAACCCTTAATCAACACTGGAGAAGAAATCAGTGTTGGTGTAGACTAGGTTTTGTACAGTTTTATTTACATTAATATAAAGAAATATATTACACTTAAAACACTAAAGTAAAATAAATATTTTAATTGTATAGAACTATGAAATAATATATAATAATTATATATAAATTCAGTCCACATGTTAATATTGACTCTTAATTTGAAACAGTAAAGAAAATAGTCACATTGAGGTATGGAAAAGAAAAGCTCTATTTAGGAAAAATATAATGATTATAAGGAAAGATAGTATCCAATTTACTCAACAAACCTGAAACTGCAAGTAAAGAGAAGTTATAATAAAAAATGGAGAGAAAATAATAACTATTATTTTATGGAATATTAAATAGGATAGATAGAAATACTCTGATATAAATTAAGTCTAAATAATTCCTTCTCTCCAATGACTATACTATGAAAATAACTTCTCACCTGACTAAAAAAATAAGGTTTTAAACAGTCTCCCTAAAGATAAAAATAGAAACTTAAGAATTCAGCTTCATTTTTTTGTCTCTTTACAAACTTAATTAGGTCAAAGTAATAACTAAATGATCCAGGTTTTTAGGGACAGTCCCTATTTTCAACATTTCACTCTGTTTTTCAACTGCTGGATAAGCTGTCTTGATTTGTGATTGGGAAAACATGAATATTATACAGTAAAAATACTCATGTACATAAACATGTGTAGCAGTTAATTACTGACTGTTTGTGATGAATTGAGTGTTGTATATCTCCAATAACAATGGTGGGAAGGGGCAGTGGGGAAGTGGGAAAGGAAAAGTTGGACCCTTAAATTTGCATATAGTAACTTGTAGCTGTCTGGGGAAGGGCTATAAAATGATTATGACATACATATTTTATTATTCTTTGTTTAGCTGTTAATAATGGAATTTCTTTGCTTAGTACCTTTTCATTGGAAAAAGACCCTTAGAAAACCTGTCAAGTAAATAGTAATTTGCAACATTGTATTTTAGCTAATGCTTTCATAAATGAAGACAATCATTATAGTATATACAATTGTCCAGATTATAGAACACAACATTTTTTAAACAAATAAATGAATAAATAAAAGATTTGAGTGGGAAAATGTAGTTGTTTTTATTTTCTTGTTTTAGGCATTTTAAAGAGAAGTTTTAGTGCTTCCGGAGGAGACAGACAATCCCAAACAAGGTATGTGTACATATTGAGCTTCTAGAAATATTTTTAGATTACAGAGTTGAGTTATTGGTGACTGAACTGAAACCTGATAGTCAGAAGTTACCATAGGCCTGTGGTAATAGAGGCTGTTAGAACCTACCTTTCCAGAGCTGACTATAGTTTACCAAACAGCATACTGGGGAGAGTACCAAGCTTGGACCGAGATTTTCGTCCACGTTTGTGATCTTTGGCCAGTCGGTCTTTCTGAGCTCAAGGGTGAAAGTAAGCCAATTGAACTTCATAAGATCCTCTGGAGGCCTGGCTCCTTATATCTTGTTTCTTCATATCCTGAGGGTATAAGTCTTATCCTCGTGGCAGATGTTGCAGAAGTGGACCACAACACCTCTACATCCCAGCCAGCAGGAAGTAGAAAGGGGAAGTGGAGACATGGTCCCCATTTTTTAGTATGTGACCCTTCTGTTCACATACCATGGGCCAGAACTTAGTCATATGACTACATCTTGCTGCAAGGGGGGATTCTGTTTTAAAGGGAGGAAGAAATCGTTATTTTGGGACGACTAACAGTTTCTGCAACAGTTGTTTCCTGAGCTGAGGACTAAAATAAAACTATTCAGTTTGACCTTCTGGAGGTCCCTGGTCATCTTCATGAGAGCGGTTTCAGTGTCATTAGGTGAGGCTGGTGTGAGCAGAAACCTGACTGCGGTGGATTTAGAAGTTACAGAGGCAGAGATGAGGCAAGTGAGGAGTGAGCTGGGACAGTTTGCTGGTGGGGAATGTTTGATGGAAAAAGGCCTTCTAGAATCCAGATGACTGCAGGCTGACTGGGCCTGGGGGGAAGCGGCCAATGGAGCAGAGATTGAAGAGGGAAAGAGAACTGGTGGTGTACAGTCACAGAGTAGCTTGGAGCCAGAGGGTGGGTCTGGGAAAGATGGAGGGACAACCCTTTGTCTGTGTCTAAAGAAAAGGAGGCAAAGATAAAATTAAGCTAGAAAATCCAAGAAGGGGGATATTAAGGAAGATTATACTCAGCGGTTTCTGTTTATTGGATGATGTTCAGTCACTGCTGAGAAGGTGATCTAGATTTGAGGAGTGTGATCAACTGGGAAGAACCAATAGAGGAACTGAGCAGAAACAGGCAGGACTGCCAGAGAGCTCTGAGGCCGAGGCGCCAGAGGAGGCTGGGACCACACGTAGGGAGTGTGCAGGGCAGCAGGCCTCGGAGCTGTGGACGACCCTGCCTAGGGAAGTGACTGCATGTGACGAAAGGCTAAGGCTGTGGGTGTGCTTCATCACTCAGGCATTCCGGATGCCAGCAGAGGAAGCTGACTGGCTGACTAATGCAACAGGGGGTTCATTAGAAGACTATGCGGGGTTCACATAATTAAGAAACCGAAGAATCAAGCTTAAGAATGACTAGGAGCCAGGTTAGCACCTGAAGTCTGTGGAGGAGGAGCTCCTGGCAGGCTTGCAAAGGCACTGATTCTAGGCTAAATGTTGATTTTTTTCTGTCTCTGTCACCATTCTTCGGATTCGAAATCCTACAAGAGAGAATCAGATTGGCTTGCCTTAGATTAGGGTCCTATTTACTGCTGTGGGGAAGAGCTTTGAGTGACAGACCCTTCAGGTCCAGCAGGGGGCCCTTGTTGCAGCGTGCAGGTGTGGGTGCTGGGCAGTCCAAATGGAACTACTACCCACTCCTGGGTTTGAGGGTGCTGGGAAGAGCATAAGGAAATGAATTTCAGATGCCTAGCTAAATCCTGAGAGGTTCAGTTAGGTAGCAAAGGAAGGTTCATACAGAGAACCATGTATGGTTCAGTCAACGATACAACATCACTGATAACTTTCTCTTTTCCAAGTGAGGTCCGGAAGTATTGCTAGTAACAAAACCCAAGAGAAACCTACCTGAGTGCATAATCTACCAGAAGGGCATTATTGGAGCTGAGGGTCTGAACAGTGCCATGGGGTAGATGTGTCCTCCTCAGCTCTGGCATCAGGCCTTCTCTACTATAATCACATCGTGAGTTCAATAGAGTTTTGCGAGCTGGTCTGGAAGTCTAGCACTGCCTGGGACAATAATTGTATAGGAAAATGTTCCATGTGTTCTCCCCCCAAATAATTAGCAAGTACATTTTGGACTAACTCCTTCTTTTTAAGTTTATAATTATTTATATTTTTCAGAACATCAAAAGACTTTTCTTCTATTATTGAGTACTTTATTCAGTGATATAAAGTTGCTTAAATGTATAGAAGAGATGCAAAACAAGTATTTTAGTACAAAAATAAATTATGACATATGGGTATATGTCCCAATTAAGAGAATTTTGTATTAAAATGGAAATTTCCCATCAGATGAATTTAGGAATCTTAGCATTGCCAAGCAATTCTAGTCCTTTTTTTCTAAGATGACTCGTAGTCAGTTGTCTTCTTTGTAAGAATACAGTTGAAGTTTAACCCTTTAAAACGAAGGAAATATATGTACTATATATTTTACAGCTTGAAATGGTTTCTAAAAGTTAGACATCCTTTAAACATTTTATGGTAAACTGGGTAAACTGAAATCAACAGAATGGGGGCATTCAATCTGAAGCTCATTGAAACAGAGATATCACAGAATGAGCTTTACTTTGGGGTTAACAGGTCAAACAGTGGAAAATGGAAAACACCCATATGTTGGGTTTGAGGGTGCTGGGAAGAGCAAAATGGCAATGGATTTCAAAATGAAGTACCTGACTTGCAAAAATCCTGAGGGGCTCAATTAGGTTGCAACAGTTGATGAGTCAAAAGGCACATACACAGGTAAATAGGTGAATAGGATCTGACCTAAAATAACATTTACATAGCTGTGTCATGTGTGTGATGCAGTGGGATGTGCCATCGGGGAACACAGGTTGATGTAAGAAAAGCTCTCTTCTCTCAAGGAACTCACAGAGTAATGGGGAGACAAGGGCAGACTTGAGAAAGAAATAAATGCCAAAAGACAGCCTATGATTCATGCCAAATTAGAGAGAGAAATAACTGTTTTACTTCCTTCCAGGTAATCCCCAGAGCTTTTCTGAATTAAAAGGAGACAATTCTAACATATATTTCTAAAGTTACTTGAAATCTAATTTGTTTAGGTTTTTCCTGGTTTTCTTGGTTGATAAATGTGAAATGTAAACCCTTCCTGCAAAATATTTAGAAGCTAAATGAGAAGTTAGAATATAAAAGAGGATAGCAGCGCTACATAATAGAAAATATTTAGAAGGTAAATGAGAAGTTACAATCTAAAAGAAGATAGCAAAGCTACAAAATAGAATAAAAATAAATTGAAAATCAAGCCTGTAGAGATTTTTGGCTATTCTGTGCCATGCATTAAATGGTTGAACAGTTGCAATGAGACCCTAATTGGCTCCTAAAACGAGGCCTAAGAAAAGGGCACAGAGAAGTCCGTACTTGATGAAAGTGCAACTTGCAGAGTTGAGAATTCAGACTTGGCTCTGGCTAAGTAGTCTACAGAGAAAACTGAAGCATCAGCTCTCAGCTTTGGTTACCTCAGATATCAGGAGCTGCAGTTCAGCCAACTGCCTACTGTGGAACCAAGTTACCTGCCTCCCTGATAACCTGAGGTAGGTTTTTCTTGGGCAAGGAGGCCAAGCAAATGGCTAAAACATGAGCAAACAACTATGAAGGGCAGCCCCTGCCTTCTTAGAGGAGTACTGAAGTCTCAAGGCTGGTGAAAGGGCACATGATATTGGAAGTGAAAGGTACCCTGTTGACCTAAGATATCATCAAATAATAAAACATTTTCCAGGAATATAATAAAAGGCAAGCCAGGAGAGACCCAGTCCCCAACTCTTAGAAGTCTATGGCCCTTCTATGAACTATTTAGCAGAAGTCACAGGAAGCTGCAAAGAATTCCTTTGGGCTCCTTTACTTGCCAAATTCTTCCACAAATTTCAGCGCTTCATCCTAAATCACCAAAAGTCCTGGAAGCCAAACTCAAAGCTTAGCAACCAGATGAGTGGCGAGAGCCCCATTCATGAACCAGAGGCGAATCATCAGGCACCAGCTCTCCCCCACCAAGATGCCGTGCAGCAGCCATTCCCAGAGCCTCCTGGACCTGCCGAAAAGCTGGGGATGCCAACGTAGCACTTTAGTATTATAGGAATAGGCCACGGAGAACTTCCTGTTGACCCCCATTTCCTAACACTAACCTGGTCATTCACACTAGGAGTATAACATAATTTGCTTTTTGTTAAGCCTTTGATTTACGAGAGTAGAGATTTGATTTTACATCTGCATTCTTTGCGTGCTATTTGAGAGTCATAAATTAGCTCTTGCTCCATCTGAGTGGTCATCAAGTAGCTGCTTTCACTGCAATCACTTGTACTCTATTGAGGGCTAACTAGTTAGCTCTCTTGAAGATGCAGAACCATGATGTAACTAGATATAACTACATTTAAGTTCCATTTAGTAAGTAACAAAAGGCAGATGAAAATTAACTTAATGGTGTATTTTTTATGTATTGCTTTTGATGAGTGCACACAGATCCTGTGATGGTCTATTTGAATAACTTTTCTTGAATGAGAATGTGAGAAATGGTTTTAACAGCTTCAATGGGGTATAATTCACACAAAATAACTGTACATATTTAAAGTGTGCAATATGGTAGGGAGTATGTATTTCCCTGGAGATCTCACAGTCGGGATAGTGAACTTCTCCACCTAAGTGTCCATTTCTGCCCCTCTCTCCCCAGCCCGGGAAATCATTGCTCTGCTTGCTGGACTATAAAATAGTTTGCATTTTAGAATTTTATATAAGTGGAAGTATACTCTTGTCTGACTTCTGTCAGTGTAATTATTCTGAGATTTGTCTATGTTGAGCTCTTTTTCTGGAATGGCCATCAGAGCTGTTGTCTTACCCAGAATCTGACAATGAAGTTCACAAACTTGCCGCGATGCGCTTATGTTTATAGCACTGTACAAACAACTCGGTAAGGTGTCATATCCTTGGCATTTACATTCTGAATAGCTGGGTCATCAGGTCTTTACATGACTAGGTGTCTAGCTCTAGAAGGAAGTTGGAGGATTTGTCTCTCGAGCTATTGAATGACTACTATATTACTGATATTGTGTGTTTGTGTTTTTGTGAGGAAAAGGGATATGCACAGTGAAACAGCCTGTTCTCTAGTAAATCACCAAAAAGTGAAGGCAGCCTTAGGTCTGAGGGCTTCTCTTGGCAAGGTTATGTCACCTTACTGAGTTGTTTGTACCGTGCTGCCAACCTAAGCTCATGGTGGCAGGTTCGCAAACTTAATTGTCAGGATTTTGGGGATGACTACAGCTCTGATGGTCATTCCAGAAAAAGAGTTCCAAAATTGCTTTGAAGGGTGGACTAGGTGCTGGTGTCACTGCATAGTTTCCCAAGGGGAGTACTTCGAAGGTGACCGTAGTGATATTCGGCAATGAGGTGTGCAGCACTTTTTCTGGGCTGAGTTCGCAAAAGAAAATGTCTAACCTCGTGTGTGTGTGTGTGTGTGTGTGTGTGTGTGTGTGTGTGTAGCCTTTGCCATAGTCACAGTTTAAGTCCCCTCCCTTTTTTAAGATTCTGTTGCTTAGGCAACAAGATTTCTCTATACCCACTTGCATCCTGTTGCCAAGGCAACAGGACATAGTTGGCAGGCTGGTTTAAGATAGCGAATGTTTTCGATATCAGGGATGCCTGTGGTTCACAACTTCTTTGATAAATCAGCGTCTGCACACTTGTATTCAGGGGTGTGCACCTGACTCTAGTCTTCGTATATAAAGATGACTGTAGACATTTGTAACCATCCTGTGTCATACATGTGGTCAGAAAGACCCTTGTATAATCTCAGGAATTAGGGATTTTGCCTCCTTTTAGCCAAAGTCTTGCTCATGTTGGCTTGTAGCTATTCTCTACCCCCACCCCTTTTTCATACTCCATATCTAGTTGTACTCAAGTTGAATAAATACTGCTTGATCACTACTTTGCCAGAACCAACCCAGCCTGACTGCCAGTGTCCCAATCATGCAATCTTTCATTTTTATTAGCAAGGCCACGTTATGTCTTTTCTGTGACGGCTCTAAACTTTCCAGGCTTATTGCTTATTTGTTTTTAGCTATTACTGGGGTACGAGTGGAGAGCCACAGGAGCCCTATACCACTTTCCTGTAGTGACCCCAACTCCATTAACATTGCAGATAGACAAAAAACTCTTATGAAACAGGAAAACTCAACCCTACATAATGTCCCTTATTTGCATGGCATATATTTATGAATGTCATCACTTGAAGGAGACTTTTAAGCAGTAAATTACTAGTTAGTCCAGATGGTATAGTTGCATTAGCCACAGAAAGCATTATCTTAATATTGTAAGTCAAGCCTCTCATTTCATAAGGTTACACATTTCTTCTTTTAATCAATACTAAGTAGTATTGACTACTTTTCACAACTGATTAAATTATATGATGCAGTTACAATAAATGTGAAAGTATTTTCTTGGCTTGGGTATATTTAAAAGGTTTTATGAGTTATAATATTCTAGAACTCCATTTCTTTCATGGCCAGGACTCCTCTGACACAATAGTTAATCAAGTAATTTACACTGCACTTGAATTAATTCAGTGAGAAGTTGATTTTAAAAATTAGAAAATTTAATATGACCTCCAGTCTCTACCTTACCCGATGTGGCTTGGGGTAGAAATAGTAGGCTGTCATTTGTATTCAATGCCTCACTTTCTGTTTTGAATTCTGAAAGAAGTCACACCAGATCTGAAGGGAGTTGGAAATGATGACTTTTTAAAAGCCTTTGAAACCTCCTTTTCCCTGAAATTATGTTTCATCAGCCTGAATTGCTATTGGTTAATGCCCATGTCAAAACTTTTAGAGGACACCAGCTTCATTATGTTAAGCCTTTTCACTCAAAACCATTTCTGGACTGTTTTCTTTGTGTTGAACTATTTCTGTTTTACAGCTTGCACTGTCACAGGGAACCACCTTCTGCAGCCATTGTGTTCTCCTGGACATCAGCATTCAATCTGGTTCAGCCTAGAGGCCGACTTTCCTCAGGCTCTGCATAATTTCAATCTTTGGTCCATCTATGGACTCAACAATTACATAATTAAAAGTTGTCCCTTCTGGGTACAATGAATGTGTTCTATTTTGAAATTTCAACTATGTTTTCTTCTGATCTATGACATAATTTCCAGAGAAAGTAACTGTTTTTCTGCTACAAGTTCCAGGACCATGCAAACTGTTTCTTTTCCTATCTCATCTTTGGCATCTAGCACAATTCCTAATGTTGTGAGAAATTAATAAATATTTGTTGAATTAACAAATTTATTTTGAACGATTCCCTAAAGTTTATTAAAGCCTGTAGAGTTATACAAAGGAGTGGCAAAGTTGGCAGCAACTCACCATTGTCAGGGTGGTGTATTTTGCAGAAACCACTAGCACATTTTTTAACAAGTAAAAATATTTGAAATTTTGGATTCTTCAGGACAGCTGGAATACTCATCTAGTTAACTCAGAATATGAATGGTTGTCAGCTATCAATAGCACCCATGAACTTAGGAATAAAAGACTTCTTCTAATTACATTTTAATTCAACTTTTAAGGTAGTAGGGTCCCTGAAGTATTGTGCAGCTATGTGGCATGACAGTTAGCCTCAGTCAGAATGCTTATGAAGGTCTGGCATGCACTGTAAGATATTGGAGGCCACTGGCCACGTGTGACTCTTGAGCAGTTGAAATGTAGCTAGTGTGACTGAGGAACTGAATTTTAAATTTTATATTACTATTAATTTAAATGTATAAATGTAAAATATGGATTTTTCTATTGGTACGTGTTGAAATGATAATATTTTGGATGCATTTGATTAAATAAAATATATTTTTTAAAATTCCACTTTTTTGTTTCTAGTATTGAAAAATGTGGCTACAGGAAATTTAAACTTATGTTTGTGGTTTGTAGTATATTTCTTTTGAACAGTGCTGAACTTGTCTGGAAGGCTAAGGGACAGGGTTATTCATTTGCATTCCCTGGGGTATAGTGTGTGTACAAGGATATGAGACACTAGAACATATGCACTGCTCCTCAGCTCAGCCCAGAGGCATCCTGCTCACATCTGGGCACTGCTGATATTACACTCCTCTTTGAACTGTCTAGGGGCAGGGCCATCCCTTTTCTTTCTTTAAACATGCCTGTTATGCCAGGGCTGGGGAGGGTGTATTAACTGTGTAAGGCTGGTGGCTTTCATTTACTTTGCAAGAGTCTGGAAATGTGGACTGAGAATGGGACAGAAAAAATAGTGGGATCAACAGAAGGCTGGCTTGGTGAGGAGTTGGGAGGAATGAGAAAGGATGGAGAAGGAACTCACAGTTGGATGCAAAGATTTTGGTATAATTCTGGTACTTCAGTTGGGTGGCAGATAATGAATGCCAGTTGTGTTATTCCTCATAATGTAGGTATGTGTTGCATGTCTGTATTAAAATTTCTGTAATTAAAAAGAAAGGATTAGGGTAAGAGAATTATCAATCATGTTTATTTGTATTTGAATCCTTATATTCATTCCTACTCAGCAAATGACTATCGTGTGCCTTATACATGGTGGATGTTGTATATATTTTTGTTGGCTTGCATTAAATTGAAACATGCTTTTTATAACTTGTCAGGGTACAGATATTTTTTATTTCATTCCAAAAAAACAAGAACTATTAAGAAATTGGCTCTAAATTTAGTGGAAAAAACAGGGTTGAAGGTTATTTATGTGTCTGTACTTGGTGGGGTCTTAGACAACCTCCACTGGGTGGAAGGCACTGAGACCAATCAGAAAATCTAGAAATTTAGAGCAAAGTAAACAAGCAATGTTCAATAATACTGGAAACTTTAGGAAAAAGGTAATCCTCTTACCTGCAAAAATCATCTAATTTCATAGGAAGAGTTAATAGTTTCTTTTTTAAGACAGCAAGAACAAAGCATCAAAAATAATATATATAAAATTAGAACTATCTTTTTAATATAAAATGAGGATTTTTATTTTAAGTGTAACAAGAAAATCATTCAAGGCACTAAGATTTTGACTCAATCGTTTTTAGAGCTTATAAACAACTATGAAGGGACAAGTTTCTTCTAGTGGAATGTCACTTCAGCTCTGGGTTCAAAAATATGTTTGTTTCCTTCTTTATTGAACTCTTGAGAATGTTTTGAGGAAAAATAACTTTTACTTATTTTTGTAATCTAAACCGTAGCAGGTGTAGGCTTTCAATAAATATTGGTCAAATCTAAGTTGAATAAGTCCTTCTAATCGCCCCTAATTCTATTTTCAGAGACTTCACCAGTGGAATAGGATCAAGACCAAGACCAGGTAAGTTAGTGTTGGCAGCAAGGAATAATGTATACCTCCCTGAAATTCAGTGCAATTTATGTTATAGTTTCATATCTTTCCCCCTTTTATTTCTTCAGCTTTGCGGCCTCTTGACGTACTTCTGAAAGTGCCACCTCTCACGTTCAGGGCCCACGTTAAGGAGCTAGAGGCCGAGTTAGTGATGGGGTGGCAGTCCCATAGCCTTCCTGCTGTGATTCTTCGCAATCTCAAAGATCATGGTAGTACTTATTAGATCAAGTTGATGTCAAGCACACAATGGGCAAACACAGAATTATAGCTGGGCCTGAAATGTTTGAATGATGCTTGGGAGGTAATTTTAATACGAACAACAGGAGAATTTTGTTTTGTCTACCATTATTAGTTTGGCATTTAAGATTATCAAAATGACTTCTGTGTTTACATATTTGATTGAAATATTATAGGATGTTCTAAAATTTGCATTCCCACTTTGGTGGGGATGTTAACCAGTTGAACCATTAATCTTTAAAATACTTACCTACTAACAAAAAATAGTAACTATGTTTTGCATACATATTTATGTAAGCTCTAGACCAGGCATGTCCAAACTGGACGGCTGTGAATGTGGCCCAACACAAACTCTTAAAAAAAATGAAAGTTTCTTTTTTTTTTTTTTTTAAGTTCATCGGCTATCATTAGTGTTAGCGTATTTCACGTGTGGCCCAAGACAATTCTTCTTCCAGTGTGGCCCAGGGAAGCGGAAAATTTGGACACTGCTGCTCTAGACCTATATGATACAAGAGACTGGAGCATATCTTTTTCTATTGTTTTTACTCTAATTCAGATAGTTCTTTTTAATTATTTCTGTTTGTATTTGACTAAAACAATATTATATCACATTTTCTTTAGTACTTAGAAATTATGGATTCTTAAAACATAAACATTTATAATAATGGTGGTGGCGAAAAAAAAGAGTGTGTTAATTAGTTTCTAATTTCTATTAAAGTAGACCAAAGTACAATGATAATAGTAAGATTGTTAGCTAAACCTGGACAATTCAAGAAAATGTTTGTGATTGTGCTCTTAACATATGTATGAATATATGACTGGAGTATGAAGTTCTATTTTATTACTTTGGTTAATTTGGAATTATTACCTAATGCTATTTTCACTTTAACTTCCTTAATTCACATTTTTTTTTGTAGAGTTAACACATAAAGTGAACAAAGTGATACAAGTTGATTTGCTATAATACTAGTTCATGTTTCTATATTTATTAAATTTGCTTTGGGCAAGTTATTGACAGTTTGGAGTCATTTACACACTCAATATAGATATTAACAAAAAAAGAGATAGTTTTGTCATTAAGATGTCCAAGATTATCATATTGACTGTGCTCTACTGCTATTTTGGCATAAGGTAAGTTCATAACATAATCATGAAACTAAAACAATTGTTGATTTTATAACAGCAGGAGCAGAACACACAGACACACACACACACACACACAAACACACGTAATTCACAGTTCTGTTCTGTTGTGATTCATAATAAGAATTTCTTTCCCTAATGGGCACGTCGAATTAGCCCAATTTAAGATTTGACTTTATGTCAGTGAAATTGATCAGATTTTTTGACCTTTAAACAAACTATTTACAACAGGCCTAGGCAGACTTTTTCAGGGCAAGAGATAACTTCTTTAAGTGTTGAGTTCTACTAACTATCTATTTCATTATTTCAGTGGTCACCCCAAAATTACTTGGCATTCCTCTGGTGGACCACGATTGACATCTTGCCCAGCCCTGGTTTACAGTATAGCACAGTTTACATGTAATGTATTTCTTAGACCTACAGTTCCTTATACTGTCCAATTTTTAAAATTTACTGGTTCATATTTTTTCATTAAAACAATATAGTATAGCATTTTTAAGTGTTATCTGTAAATGCTAAACTTTATCACTAAAGGAGACAATGTAGAACATATTAATGCATATGAGAAAATTGGGGTTACTGCCTATGGTATAACAAATAGTATGTAGTAGGTTTCTATTTTTGAGTATTTTCTTCCTACAAATGCAAAGTTGTTTCTCTGCATATTATAAAAGTTACACTTTTTAAAGTATTCCAGTTAAATTTGGTCTATTGGTTTCTTTATCAAGGCACAAACTGGTACCAGCCACATCCACTTAGGTTACCTCATCTGCAAATCATGCTTCATTCTCGTTGTCACCTCTGTATCTCTAGCCTAAGAGAATAAAAAGGAGTCATGAAAGACTATTAGGCTGGTTATTTGTGAGTTATACTTTAGGTATTCCTTAGGTAAAAGCACAGAAATGTATGAATGATGTACCTAAAAAAATAAGCAGATTATGAGTATATTTTCATTTAAAAGTTGATTTAGCTTTCTTGGATAAAAAGGAATATGCTGGAAATTATGTATAACCAACAGCTGCAGCCATGTATCACCTAAATATTCTTGAAAAAATCGCCGGGGAGGGGAGATTTTTGTCAAAAATCTGGATGTGCCCTCAAAACTGTATCTAGTATGTGAATATCATTTTTCATATGCGATGGCAGAACAAAGTGTGAGAACTAGTATTTTAGAGTGCCAAGTGGCTGTATTATGATATCTTGCTTTTGTGGTACTCCTAAAATATGAACTTCTAGGTTCATATTCTGATGATACAGCAGTATTTAATGCGCCTCCAAACTCCTGTAGAACTGATAACCAGGGAACCACTTGAAGTTAACACTTATTAAAAGCCCTCTTGTTCTTTCTTTTAATACTAACTAGATTGTGTAAATAATTTGTTTTAAACAAATTCTTTAGGTTAAGTAATAGGCTCTAGTTCTCTACCAACAAAAATGAAAATTTAGGAATTCCTATGTTGCACGAATGAAAATATGAACAGTAATTAACATGGAATGAATGAATGAGTGAATGAATGAACGAACATTTTAAACTTGCTAATTATTTTAGCTATATTTCCCTAATTTTAGTCACTTATAGATTACCATTGCACAAATTTTGGCCACACCTGAATACCAACTATACCATTTTCCTAATAGATGTTTCTTTAATTTGACTCATTTTCTCAGCTTAAAGTTATTTAAAGGATGGTTTGTTATTGCTACAAATGGGAAGGCAGTATATATCACTTGCTATAAATACCTGGCAATGTAAAAATTAATGCAAATCTAAGCAAGATGACATTATTACATTCTAAGTAGATAGTGCTATCTGCTCAAGGTCTGTTTTCTTTGTTTTGAAAGAACATTAAGCTAATCTTTGAGAAATGGTGATGGCATACTCACTCCATACTGAAAGTTAACCTTGATATAATCAGTAGAAAGAAAAGAAAATTGGAAAAGAAATACTTTTCATACCTAATCTACTTACTGTGTGAAATGATATATAATAAGTGCCTCATGCCTCGAAAAACTCATTTTTTATAAATAATTGGTTCTGTTGCCTATAGAGTTAAATGAATATAAACAACTGGATATTTTCAATGAGAAAGAAAAGGTCTAGGGTCTGTTGATATAAAAAAGAAATAGTCCTTTCCTGTTGAGGTAGGGGAAATTGTGTCCGATATTTGTGAAAATTAAATCATACCAAAACATATAATGAGAAATATATTCTTTGTCAAATACATAGAGTACATTTTAATGTTATTGATGTTATCAATGTGGGTCAAATGTAAATTTTTAGGACTATCAAACCCAAATCAAAAGTGCAAATGTAATGTCAACTAAGAGTATGGCCTAATTTAACTGGATGGACACTAACTTTTTTTTTCTTGATCAGCTTTACATTTTTCAGCATCTCACACTGTGGCTCTGAAATGATGTATGGAAATTCTTATGCTCTGCATTTTGAATAGAAATTGTCATTTCATGATTTCTGGAATGTTTTCTTACTAGATGACAGAGAATCTAGTATTTCTCTCCTTATCTTTTGTTCATAAAGGTCAGGTCTAAATAGAGTAGTTAGTGTCTCATTTTAATATACCAAAGAGCACAGCTAATATTTTAGTTGCCCTTACTATGAGCAACTTTCAGTAGCTTATTTTCAAATTATTCACATAAAGTACTTAATACTAAATTTCACAGATGCCAAAGTGATTTTGAGTAAATGCCTTTTCTCATTTTATTACATAGCATATAAATATGTGCTTACCTGATTTTAATCAAAACTTATAATACTAGTTTATACATGCAACTTGGCTTATAATTATATACTTTTCTTGTTACTTGTTGAGGTTTGGATATAGTTGATATATTCCCCAACCACATTATCAGCATCTTTAATAAAATTTGCATATATCTTGAGTATTCTCCTCTGAGATCAGGCCTTTGAAAACTACTTGTTGAGTAAAGCAGATCTACCACTCACTGGATAAATCCTTGTTTATCCTTGCTATTGCTAACAACTGTATAAGTAATCTTATGATTGCTTAAAGAATGGAGAAACAATGATATTTCAATGGCAGACTTCAGATTAAGGAAGGAGTGGGAGTCAACAATTCCTTTTAGCAACCTAACTTGCTTTCTCATTCTTCATGCCAAGGGAGTCACTGAGGGCATGTGAACTAGGCATGAGCAGGATGCTGCTGAAGCTGTAGGCTTTTTCTTTTTCATATTCTTTGATGAATGATGTATCAGACTCACAAAAGTTATCCATGGTCCTAATCCAAAACCAAGTGCAAATTGCAAACCAGCTGTTAAATGGCAGCTCCCAACCCTGACCCAAGGGTTTCTGCCCTGGGGGAATGGCTAAAGGGAAGGAGGGGGGAAAAGTTACACCACCCTCTGGTAGGAGTGAAGGGAGGTCAGTGTGGTTGGGTGATGATAATAAAATAATTGAGTGAAGAGAAAAGTAAGGCTCTCAAATTCCAAATTGCCATATCTGTTTTTAGTGAAATTTCAAAAAATAGTTCCATAGTATATTCAACTACCCTTTGAGTTGTCACTGTACGGTAATTTGAATTGAGGATGCTGACAGGTTGGTCAATACTAATGAGAAAGAGGCACGAGGCCTCTTTCTTCCATCTGGGGCCCCAGTGCAGCCGGGCCTGTCCCCCAGAATAGTTGAGACCACACCCATGCTTAATAGACAGTCCTCACTATGCATTCCATAAATTATTTGAGATGTTTTAGATAGTGAGCTAATTAAAATTTTTTATGTAACTACTTTTTTTTTAAACCACATTGGAGTGCAAAAGCACAATTCTCGAAGTTATTCTTTAGCAAGTGTCCTACTTTTATTTAACCCATTAATGATGGAACCAGATGGAGGATAAAAGAGCTGATTCCAAGAGCATTTAAAGAACAGGAATTTCTATAGTTAAGAAAAAAAAGCTGAAATAACATTGCTAAATTAAGCATAAGACTGGTGAAATTTCTACAGGGCAATAAACCATATGTTTTTGTTATTAACTCGTTGATTGGCTTATAACGTCATACCAATATGTCAGTGTCTGCAGGTTAGTGCTAACATTACAGGCTGTAAACTGCCTGCACCTTTACCAGTGTTAAATATACTTGGATATTACCCAAAAAGTATTAGATTAGGCTCAATGTGGGGGGGCATTATTAGAAAATGCTCTAGTATGATGTCAAAGAATCAAGCAATGATCATTTTGTGTAATTTCTATGATTGGAATAAATTTCTCTTGTTCAGGGAGTTCAGTTTGTGGAATGAGCATTGTCACACCTGTTGTTTGTTTCTTTTAGTTTGATTAGTTAGTCTTTGCATCCATAGTGCTGAAACATAGATTGTCTTTTTTTATCACAGTAATTTATTCATGAGAATTCCGAGCTTCATCAATAAAGTTGACTTTCATACAAAAAGAAAATAAAATTCTTTCTTGGAGGGATGAAGTGAGCCAGTATGACTTGGTTAGTCATTTAGCATTGCATAGTAAATGAGTCAGTGGAGAAAAGTCAGGCTGTAGGGACTAGACCAAATACATATGCTATTTTTAGACCACAAATTCAGGAACAAAAACTTAACGTTTTATATTTTCCCAACATTGAACTTAATTTTTATATCCTGCCCCCTTCTAAATATCAGAAAACACAATCAATTAGCCTAAAGATAAATGTCCATGTGTTGGTGACTTCTTTATCATACCAGGCTTTAAGTCAGATAAACTCCTTTCTCTTCTTCTTCCCTGGGTGGCATGTTTGTTCCAAGGATTTATTTGGTACCATGGTTTGGGGGCTTTGAGACTGTCTGTGCCAGTATGTCATCTGGTTATTCAGTGTGGTTACCCTCCCACATGGGCATCCAAAGAAATGACCCAGCCCTCCCTGACTTCCAGTTCCCAGTCCAGGTTTCCGCCAGGGGCTGGTTCCCTAGAATGGAGGCGAGACGTCTGTAGGGGAAACCCTCTCACTCTGTGGGCATCGCTTCTCCAGGACGGTCAGCCTGCTGTTGCCCACCTCCCTAGGCCGGGGGACTTGGGAACTCAGTGAGCTTCTTGGCCGCTGACACCCAGGAAACTCTCTCTACTGCCTCACCCAGCCCCGTGCTGTGTGCTGCAGGGGACAGCGGCGTGAGTAGGGCCTCTCAGCGTTCCCCATGGCAAGCGAGCACACAACCTTACCACTCCGGAATCCCCAAATTTAAAGACCGTTCCGTCATCCCACTCTTTCTTCTTGCCTACCCCCGCCCCACACTTGGCCCAAAGTGAGCTGGAATTTGAGTCTCTTCTGAGACTTTCCTTGGTTCTCTTTTCTCTTCATCCTCCCTCGTCAGAGAGACTTTATCTTATCCAGGAGGGGCAGGAAGAAGGATTCATTCAGCAACAGTTATTCTGAATCTTTCTGCCTTCTGCTTCCAGGGGTGTCCAATCTTTTGGCTTCTTTGGGCCACATTGGAAGAAGAATTTTCTTGGGCCACACATAAAACACACTAACACTAACGATAGCTAGTGAGCTAAAAAAAAAGTTCACAAAAAATCTCATGTTTTAAGAAAGTTTACGAATTGGTGTTGGGCTGCATTCAAAGCCGCCTTTGGCCGCATGTGGCCACAGGCCACAGGTTGGACAAGTTTGGCTAGACTATTGCTTTTTAAAGCTCAGGAATGTGTCTCTCTGCCCTCTGGTTCCTCTCTGCCATCCTACCTTGGGTAAACTCTAGCCTTGCTCTGCATCCTTGGCTTTGGAGGCCAAAAAGAAGTGTGGGAAATAATACAACAGCAAATTCTCAACACAGCATCTTGCTGTGTGTATTGTATAGTCATTTCTAGGAACTTCAATTTTAAAAATCCTGAGATTATAAGGAGATAGCAAGTTTGGAATTGGGGGAAACCCTAATCTTCTCTCTCTCTCTCTCTCTCTCTCTCAGCCTGAACAGAGGTGGGATGCATTATGTAAAGATGACTCAGCTAGAATTCAAGAGAGAGGGCTTCAAAGTGGGCTCTGCTTCTTTGGCCTTTAAACAGGTTGTTTGTGAAGGTTCCAGTGAAAGGGGAGTTGAGCTGAGGGTTTGATGTCGCTTCCTGCCATCCTGTGGGAAATTCTGCCTGAATGGGGTCTTAGGGGGAACGAGGCCCTTCCTAAGAATTTCCACCTGATTGTGGGACTTCCTGTTCATTTGTGTTGGAAAGGATTCCATGCCCAAGCCCCCTAGTCGTCGTCATCATCTCTCTCTCTTTCCTCTCCCTTTCCACGAGGCATCATTTTCTCAATGGCTTGCGTCCAAGTGTCAGCAGCCTCCTGAGCTCCTGCTTCCCACAGTCACCACAGGCCACGCCAAGGCAAGCCTTCTGGCTTCTGTTCTAGGCCTCTTCTCATGAGGTCACCCTTCCTGAAATAGTCTCCCTTATGGCTCCTTGCCATCATATATAGTTAGTGGCTACCTCTTCAGCTGTACCCAGAACTACACCTCCTTATTGTACTGCATACCTGATAAACTAGACACTTGCTGTTCTCCAGATGTGGCCCTCACTTAGCTGATTTCTGTCCTTTGCTGAAACTGTTTCTTCTACTCAGAAGCTGCCAATCAAATGTAATTTCCCTCTCACCAAATCATCCCATGCCTATTGAAGACCTACTAATTCTTGATGGTCTTTCCAAATTAAACCTATACATACACTCTCTAGCCTCCATTCATGGTTCTCTGGGTGACCCTCCCATGAACCTCTTTAAATTGCTGCATCCTTTGTCTACGTTTTAACACCTTCCACCCTGCTGGGCACAGGGGTTGATTGCTGAACATTTATAAATTTGAAGTAAAATACAGTTACTTCATTTTATTTACTTAAAGTAAAGGAAAGAGGTGAGAGCAAATCTGTTCAACATAAATTTTAAAAGTTGTATTGTCTTTCAACAGGGAATTTGGTCCAATCGAGAGAAGCCCATGTATGTTTTGGCTCCATTTATCAAGGGAAAATATTTTTCACTTCTTCAGGGAGCTTCTGCCCTGAAACTTTCTCTTCTCTAGTTGTTTAAAATTGCTGACTCTTAGCAGAGAGAATTCAGAAAAATAGTAGGTTGATACATCTTAGTCAACTGGGGGAATACAGTGTAATCCAACTTTTGTTCAATTTGTAGTAATTAACAGCTTCAGAACTCGCCTTGTGAGTTATAGTTTCAATAGACAGGATACATCAGCAGAGTCCAACTTTTGGCTTCCCTGGGCCATACCGGAAGAAGAATTGTCTGGGGCTGCACCTAAAATAAACTAACACTAATGATAGCTGATGAGCTTAAAAAAAATAAAAAAAGATCACAAATAAATATCAGTGTTTCAAGAATTTGCATTCGAAGCCATCTGGGCCACAGGTAGAACATGCCTGGTCTGGTGTAAATCAAGTCTTGAAGCACAGGAATGGACAACAAATAACTTGCTATTGTAATGTGCCATGAGATACTAAAACAGAATATAGTACACTGCACAGGATGCAGAGACCTGATGCTTCCTGCTCATTTCAGATATATGATTTCCAAAAATATTTAACCATTAAATGTTCAAAGGTATAGGTAGACCATTGTGTTAAAAGTAGCAACCCTTTCAAGAAGAGAAATAGTATTTTAGGCCTTAGAAAGAGTGTAAATATTATTTTATAGTTGCGGTAACCAGAGGAGTTGCCCATGATTTCATAGCCGCTCGTGGGTAAGTTAGGAGGAGAATTGGGAGCCCCTCAAATCCTGTGTAGATGGCCTCAGTGTAGTGTTTCAGGGCCCACCTGGTTTCCTGTCCCAGCACTCACTTGCTTTTGTGTTCTTGGTTGGGCAGTTTCCTTAATCGCAGTACCCTTATCTGTAAGATAAGGATTAAAAACAAACAAACAAAAACCTTACCTTTCAGAATGATTGTGAAGACTAGATGAGGTTAAGTGTGTAAAATCCTTCCAAGTATCTCACCCGAGTTCCTGCTAAAATAGCACTGGTCTTCTGGTACTCCTCTCTACCTCCTGGAGAGGAGAAAATAGCTTTTTATAGTGTCATGCCTGCCCCAGAGTAAGTGAACAAAAATAATTATTTTGTTTTTTTATTTTTGACACCTTTATGAAAATTACCTCTTATCAAGAATTTTCTAGTTTCCTTCTAAGTTTTAAAACACTAATTCATGAAGTACTCTATTCTAAACTTTGGTTTTTACTTACATTTTACATTTTAATAAGACCAAATACTGTCTGTCTTTTGTAGTAGAAACCACGTATTTGTCATGAGCATACTGTGTATGATTGACACTGAAATATGATCCACTTCTTGTCCTTTTAGGGGAAAATTGTTTTAGCAAAATTTTTAGGACAAAATTGTCAATGTAAATATGTGTTGCGTGTGTGTGTGTGTGTGTGTGTGTGTGTGTGAATAGTTAGGATGTGTAGTATTTTTAGTGTGCTAATCTGTAAAATTTACTGAGAGAAAATGCTTTAAAACTCAAAATGATAATGGCTAACATTTGCCATGAACTTGGTAGTTACTTATGTTTAAGTTACAAATAAAAATTTTAAAAGGTATCTATTTGGATTTTTTATTCTTTTTTGTTTTCCTAAAATTATTAAGGGCTTAAATAAATATACATTTTAGGGTAGGGGGAGATAGAAAAAATTAGGAAGATTTAAATGATCAGATAGAAAAAGATGAATAGTAGTTCTCATACCCAGGATTGACTGAAGTTGTTCAGGAAATCAGGAGGGTTTGCATACGTTACAGCCAGATTGCCCTCCCATCATTGCCAGTCTCAGATTTTCTTTTCTCCCCAGTCCTAATTCATGTGATGACACACATCTCAGTAATCTTGCCAGAGCGTCCCAAGAGTGCTGAACTGACCATGGGGTCCTGTCTTGCCATGATTCAGTAGCAACAGGTACCTGAGAGACTGTTCTGGTGGTATCTGAGACTAAAAATTACCTTTAGTTTAGGTGATGGGGGTAGGAAATGCCCTTTAATTTAAAAATAAGTAACAGATTAAGTGAAAATTCTTTTAACATATAAAATGCAATAAAGGGATAAGTATTCAGACTATGTAAAGAGCACTTACAAATCAATAAGAAAAAAGAAGCATAGGACACAAACAGGAAATTCACTGAAGAAGTACAATAACCTCACCAGCCTTCAGATATACACAAAATCAAACAAAAACAGATTGACAAAATTGAAAAGTTTGACAATATATAGTGTAGATCAAGGTGTAGAAAATGGATTCTCTTCTGATCAGAGGGCAAATTTTTTCAGCCACTTTAAAATCTATTTGTTAAAATAAGAAATACTCGTATGCATGCCTGAGATCCCAGCTAGTATTTAATTTCTCCTTGCCACAATCTACCCTAAGAGACCTCTTGTACTTATACACAATAAGACATACACATGCATCCTCACTGCACTATCATTTATAGTCATGAGAAATTGAAAGTAAACTAAGTGCCCATCAAGACAGAAGTGGCTAATAAACTATGACACATGAGGAACATGTAGTACTATTCAGTAGTGGTTATAAGAAATGAGCTAGGATTGCATGTGATGGCAAAGAAAGAATCTCCATGACAGACTGAGTAGGGAAAAAAATTTTAAATAGTCTTATGGTATGCCATTATTTAAAAAGAGACAAAGAAAGAATGAGGTATGCTACTTAGAGATGTGAGAAGTAAAGGGAAGGAATTGTGCATCCAATATTATAAAGTATTGAAGTGTATAGGATCTCTGCATAGTGTTTCACTGGTAGAGTGCTTAATTGTTTTCTAGATTTTCTATAATTGTAGCTTTTCAACTTTTTTGGAAATGACCCCCAATAAGAAACATTTTATATCTTAAATGAGTGGATTCTTACTACATGCAATGCATTCTCACATTTTTCTATCCTGTTCTATTTCATTCTATCCCATTTTTCAAAATGCTGTTCATGACCTATTAAACTGATTTTAGAGCTCAAACACAGTTTGAAAAATACCATTCTGAAGTTATGCACTTATGCATGTAAACGAATAGAGAAGTGACTGGAAGGCAACACACCAAGCTAACAGAAGTTTCCTCTGGGGAGGAGGCTCATGGGTGGCGTTTCCAGGGAGCTTCCAGCCTCTTCAGCAATGCTTAGGTCATTTTTGTGTTTGTTTGCTCTTTTACATGGGGCATGTATAATTAAACATTTTTTAGTTTTGGTTTTTTTAGAGACTTAGCCATCAAAACTATTTTCAAAAGTCAAGAATTTACTAGGATTGAGCAGGCGTGGTAAAAGGGTCTTAAAAGGTATTTTGAGTTACATTGCATAATTGAGTAATTCAGGAGAAAGGCATTCTAGCTAACTCTTTCTGTTTTTGTATTTAGGGCCACAGATGAACACATTCTTATGGCAAGGTAGAGTCAAACCTGTGTGACATCCCTCTCAAAATGTCACCATAAATCTAAGAATGCTCTGCCATGCTATAAGAGTCTAACTCGTTCCCTACAAATGTTAAATCCACATACCAAAAACATAAAAATAGTCAACATAAAGTGATAAAAACCAAGCCCTTTAGTTTCAGAAAATGCGAAGTTAATGTTCCTGTTGCAACATCAACTTGGCCACATTACATGGTCTCTAGTTTTAGGTATGGGTCTAGGCTAACAGTTATGTTTTAAGAATTATTTCTGCAAGTAGCATCGCTGTAGAAAATATGACCTGTATACATTTGGCCATCTCTACAGGCTGGAGTCAATACCTCCAATTTTCTGTTTTTTATTTTAGAGATATATTAATTTGCTCTGATTTACCTTCACATTTTTATCCTAGCAGTAATTTATTAAACCTCATGTTAATGGTCAAGTAATTGATGCTTAAAAGGAGTTAGACACAGTTTCTAGGGAATATAGATTCTTTAAATTTCAAACACTTAAACAATATTAAATGCATGTGAATGGGAACTAAATTACTTTTTGTGTGAATTTCTCAATTAACTCAGAAATATATCCATAAGGAAAATAATATTTGACACCAAGCTAGCCTAAAAGTGTGAAAGTGGTGTGGCTCTTTGATGAGAGTTAGGGATAAATTATAAATGTGTCATATTTAGATCGAGACAGAAATCCAGGTGAAAATTATAATTTGTAATAATCAGGGATTTGAATGTTACTTAATCCTAAGTAATTTTTTTAGAATTTTTTGGTTTAGGGTTATTTTTTTCTTCTGCATATTCAGTGTTTGCATTTAGTACTTTTAATAAATTAGTTTTAATATATTATGTGAATTTAAAATTTAAAAGTGTAATAGTCTCTTAACCACACATATCTAAAGCCCAGCTGTTCGATGGCCAAGGTATCCAAACCACCACTGATTCCTCGTGGCAGCCTGATGTAATTGCAGGCAAAAATTCTAAGAGTCTTTTAGATGTTATGAAAGGTAACATCATTATGCTACTTAGAGAAGTAAAGGGAAAGAATTGTGCATCCAATATTATAAAGTATTGAAGTGTATAGGATCTCTGCATAGTGTTTCACACTGGTAGAGTGCTTAATTGTTTTTTTCTTCAGAATTTTACTCTACTTTCCACTAATGTCGCTTTTGAGAGGGAAAACCAGAGTCTTGGTTAACTAAGAATTTATCATCCACAGCATCTGCAGGGATTGCTGTGTCGCAGAGGAAAGTACGTCAGATCAGTGATCCTATTCAGCAGATTTTAATTCAGCTGCACAAAATCATCTACATCACGCAGGTCAGTGTGCTTGCTTTTTATTTCCTTTTCATCTTAAATACAAGCTTGCTGCTAATATTGCTTAACAACTCTTTTATGGAACTTTCAATTAGAGTGAATGCTTGTTCTTATCCTCCAAACTACATGTATTTGTGATACTTTGGCCTAACAGCAAAATTAGGCATGTAGTAGGGTTTTTAAAAAAAAGCAAATATGTCAGATTTTCCCTATGATCCCAAACTTACCCTTTCACTGTTAGTCCCCATCCAAAACCAAACTTCAACACAAATGGGTCTTCAGTGTGGAGATGAAAGTGGGGACACACCTGGGCTTTTGAAGCAGCTTTACTGCAGGATAAGAAGAGGAAAGTAGTGTCCACTCACAAATTCTGGGGATGCTGAGTTAAAACCAGTACCTCTCTGAGAAATGAAACATAAAAGCACACAAAATCCAGGATTGTCAAAACTTTCTATTTGCAAATCTCAGTCACTCTTACATACTGGGGTAGCAATCACTGCTTTAAAATGACTATTAATTGTTTACAGAACTGTATCTAACATGAATGCTCATTTACCAAAGGTATGTACTGTTAATAAGCAAAGAACTTTTCTTAGATAAGGAAGTATAGACATTTGGACAGGAAAGCAACTATTATTTTGAAATTTAAGATTGCATATCTTAAAATTTATTCATTTATTCATTTTATTCATTCATTCATTCATTCATTCATTCATTCATTCATTTGACATGTAGTTATTAGGTGCTTACTATGCCCCAACCACTGTTCTGGGCATTTGAGACATGTCAGTGAGCCAAACAGCGTTCCTTCAGAGAATCATACCCAATGTGGGAATTCTGTCAGTTGCCAACTGTAGCAATTTCAACTATACATTCAGGTACTAGAGAGAAATACCACCAGGTCAGTGCACCAACTGGGCCCATTAAAAGTGTAATTTGGGCTAATACAACTGCCTCCCTCTCAAAAACAAACAAACAAACAAAACCATTTTGATTGATGTACCACAGTGGCATTATATAACCCTAAGAAGTATCAGTTTATATCCAGTGTCCCTTGTCCCTGAAAGCCTGGATACTGCCTCCTCCCTAGTGAATAGCACCTCTAGGAAATGGTTGCAGGTCTCTTTAAGGAAGGTGTGGGGTAAGTTTACAGTGTGTCCCTAGTAGCAGTGTTTCAAGGCCCTTCCTCAAGGGACCCTAGGTTTTCCACTAATCCGGTGGCTTTGGATCTTTGATTCAAGTCTGCAGACTGTGTGAGAGGCTCTCCACTGGGCCAACAGCAAGTCAACTCATGTTTTTGTCTACCAGACTTAGAGCTTCTTTTCTGTTATGTAGATTAAGGAAACTGTGGTAGGCTGAGGACCTACAGTTGACCCTTGAACAATGCAGAGGTTAAGGGCACTGAACCCCTGTGCCATCGAAAATTCTGGGAAAACTTTTGATCCCCACTAAAAAACCCCTACAGTTTCTTGGTATGCACAGGGAACTAGTTCCACAATTCCTGGATGTCAGAGCAATATATGCAGTTAGTCCTCCATGTCTGTGGATTCCCAACCATGGTTGGAAAGTACAGCCATTGTAGTCTTCATACTGCCTAAAGGTCAAGTGTAGCAGCCACTTGAGCATCCAGGGCACTCTATTTGGTTGGCTCTTCAGCAAGGCAATAACCTAATTAATCATGATGCCACCATATGCCAATGCATCCTATGTCCTATTGGCAAAAAGCTCATCACTGAGCTCAATTGCAAAGGCACAACCAATTCAATTCCTAAAGCCCATCTGTATGGGTCCTTTTCCTAGGACATTCATGGAACCAAATCAGTGAGGTCCAGTCAAGAGCCAGAAACCACAGAGTGATTTATGAAGAATTGTTAACCATAACAGAGTATTATCTACAAAGGAGGGGAAGAGAAATCTAGAGAATAGAGGGAGAGCAGATACAGAAATCACTATTATAGGGCTAAGGCACAGCAGCTAAGAAAAGAACAAAGCATGAGAGGACAACTCCCCCATACCACCACCACCAGCCCCCCACCAGTACTGGAGAAACTATCCAGAACTCCTCCCTCTGGGGGACTGGGGCTAGTCTCCCATGGTACAGTGCCATGCTTGGAGCTTGTTGCAAATCAGCACGTGAGGGTGATGTGATAGGAAGTGCCCTTTATAGGAACAGTTGACCACAGGTAGGGGTTGCTCCATGGAACTCTGGGAAGCCACATGAAGGATTGGTGCTGCTGAATCTGGTTAGGAGAAGTACCACCAGGGCTCTCCATTGCTGCTGAGGGCTCAGTGCTGCAGGACTCAAGCAAGGTGAGAGCATCACTAGAACCAAGGACAAGCTGTGTCCTATTTCGGTGTCCCTTCAGTGCCCTCTTCTAATAGAGCTGAACATCCTGCCAATTGGCAGGGGAGAAATATTCCGGGATCACAAGCAGGGCAATGAAGGGTGGATTTGGAGCTGAGAGGCAATGAATTGACAACTGGCATACTTTGCCTGTGGGCTCAGCAAGGGAGTCCCTTCTTTGGCATCTACTCACCTCTGAGTTCTCACTGCTTCCTTTTTTGCTTCTCCCTCTAGTCTAGGGAGTAGTAGCCTTGTACTTATCTGTCACGTGTGCCCCCCTTCCCCCAAATCTGGTATTCTTTTCAGTCACTCTGAGAGCTAGATTTTTGAGACTCCGAAGTCTAAAATTGATTACGTTTTCCCCATTTTTGCTGTGATTGCCTTTCTCTTAGACAATCACACAGAATTATCTACCTGGTTAAATGAAAAAGGGTGAAGAGGCATAAGGAAATACCGGGTGGGAGCAGAAACTCGGCTAATACATCAGAATACAATCTGCCGTATCTCTATTGAGTAAAGACATTATATTCAAAATTGCATTTCTGTTTAAATGTTGATATAGAAATATGGAAAAAGCATTTTTAACTTTAAATGTTATGGAAATGGCCTCAAATAGCTCAGTGGTTACCTCAGTGATTAACTACTAAAATGAGAGAAAATACCTTTGAAATTGAAATATGGTGTCTGTATACCTGTCTTGCTAAGTTTTATAGAATAAAAATACCTTTTAATGAATGTACTCCATTTCTTTATTGCATTTTAAAGTATTTTAAAGCAAGAATGAAACTATTACGAATAACTTACTGTTATGTTCTTACATTGCCAGCATAATAAATGACTCCACAGTTTTTGGCAAGATGGAATTCCTTGCTACAAGTTTACATATAACCCTTGTGGTTTTTAAAATGTATTTCCAGAATACTTTAGAGTTTATGAGATTGAACATAATGAGGAATGATTCCTCTTTGGGAAACTAAATTACTTAGCTAACCAAAGTCAGTACCTTTCAAATGCAGGACACAAACACGGGTCTAAACTAGTGTATTTGCTATAGGATGCAGACCAAGATCAGCTTTCTCTCTTTCTGCTAAGTGCAAAGGAACACTGCTAGAAGGAAAATTGAATTGACAAAACAAACAAAAAAAAGAAATCAACAAAAAAACCTTTCTTGTTCACATATGCATTTAGTAGTCAAACTCTCACAGACTTACACTGACCTTAATTTCAGGGCCAGATCCCTCCTGACAACCAACAGATGACCTTTACAGGAGAAACTGCCTACTTTTGGCTGGTGGTGGCCTTTTCTATCCAGTTTCCATGGAGACAGATCTGTGGAAACAGTCTAAAAGCAACTATTTTAAAAGACAGGATGGTAAAATCCTTACCCTGCTTTCCCTGATTTGACATCTGTTTTCTTCAAGACTAGGATGGTCAGCTTAAGACCAGCAAGCTGAGAATGAAATCAGTCATTCATTTCCATTGCTGGAAACCAAACCCCATCTTTGGGCACATCGGGTGACCGAAGTACGCATGCTACCTTTTAGTATGAGTCTTTGTGTGCTATTGTATAGGTAAGAGCTGCATACTCAACCTCAGCTTTGGATTTAACTTTATACTTAGGATTTGATTGTTTTATTAAATAAATGCTTTGAATATCAGCATGTAGCATCTTTAAAAATTAAACATCTGTCTCCTAAAGAACAGACAGGCAGTTTGGTTGGAGCTCCTTCAGATTGCCTTCTTAACAAGCTCAGCTGTTGCCAACAGAACACAAATATGTGGTTGAGAATAACTATGTGCTGTCCTCAGGTGAAAGTTATAGTACTGACCATCATCAGGAATACCTACTGTTTTTCTCAGCAGTGATGATGGGTGAAAAATGGAACCATTCATGCTCTCTTATCTGCAGCTCCTGGTTCCTAACACCAAGGGTGACAGATTAAATAGAATTTAGGGTAAAGCTGTGTTGCTCAAGTCAACTCACATTTTCAGGTTTGTAAATTCTAAGAGAAGTCTTACATTTCGTGTATTTATTTTGATTATATTTTTTTAATGTTTTACTTAAGCATTGAGGGTGATCTTTTAAGCAGCAATGTATCAAAATAGGTTTTTTATTATAAAAAAGCTTTTAAGTCACCAGCAAATGGAGCCCTATGGTCTGCTGACACGTTCTTGGAGGTAGTAGAGAATGTAGTTCTTAGAAAACCTACTATAAAACATTTCGGATTTCATATTTTTCTTTTGTTACTTTAGTACATAGTAAAAACCAACAATCGCTTCTCGGCCTTTTGGCTAAGATCAAGTGTAGTAAAAACCAACAAAAATCAAGCTTTTAGACATGTGGCATTGAAGAGGTCATTATCTTTTCTAGAATCAGTTTCTTCATCAGTGAAAGTCAGGCAGCTGGGACTATTGTGATAAAGAAAATAAAGTATGTGACATGTATAGAAAGTATAAAATGCTATACTACAACTATGTCAGTGGTGGTGCTGTTTGCTCTAGAATAATGGTTGTGCTAAAAGACTCACAAACTCAAAGTATCCTTGCATTTTACATGTCTTTAAGCTCTGATTTCCTTACCTGTACAACTTTATAAGTTTGTTGTAGGGAAAAAAGTGACATACTTGCATGTGAAAGAGTAACTATAGTGCTTGGCACATACAGATCATAGGTATTAATATCCTATTCTTACTATTATAGTTTTCACATATATTATACTTATATCATCTGCAGTTAAACTATGCATGAGTCATCATTCTGTGCACAATTTAAAATTCTTCCCTGGAAACTTGAAAGATGGGGTGCTGTCCATAGAGATAGTTATTCCGGTAAGATACAATAGCTTTCTTTTTAATACCGTCCTGTGTATGAATCTTAGTTGATGGAATGTTAACTTATTCAAGAAAGTTGGCATGAGGATTCACTCAAGCCATCAGGAGCAGTAAACAAATTCTAAGTTAGCCTAGAGGCTTTTCAAGCTAAGTGAATACTGAAGATTTTAAGGGTATCTGCATTAGTAATCTGATACTGATAGTACCAGTGCGGAGTAAGTTGCCTCCGAAGGAATCTGTGGACCCATTGATGCTTCACATCTTGAAAAGTTTGCCACCGCAGACACTGGGGTGTATGAGAAAAGGCTTGCTGCCTTTTTCTCTGACAGTTGGAATTCTGTGGGGCAGCAACTAGATGGTCCTGGGCCAACACTGCCCTCTGGTGTTTAATTTAGGGAAGTGGCAACTTCTGGTGAGTAGCAGCAGGGACTTATCAAACCCAAAAAGGTCATCTCCAAGCACTTTTCCCTCTCTTCTCCACACCAGCCCAGCCCCGTGCTAGGAAAGCACACACATGCCCCTCCCCTTCATTGTCTGGTTCTACACGAAGTTAAGTTCATCCCACTTTTGCTAATCTCTCACGCACACGTGTCATTTACACTCATTGTCCTTGTCATCTGTCTTCCACTGATTGCTTATAAATGCTAAGGAATCGTTTTCTGTCTCTGTCTCTCCACATTTCTTGATTTCTCTTTTTCATTCCATGTGAAAGGATGACATTAATTATGACTGATTGCTGGGGGTAGGAGGTAGTAAACACAACTAGGCCAAGGGAAAAGAATGCCATCTGATGGGCTTCAGAATCTCCAATCTTCTGTAATTAAACCTTTGACTTAAGCAAAATCAAAGGATTGACTAGGATTAAAGATGCATTTTTAGGAATTTTTCAGTTGTATTGTTATAATTTCATATCATTACGTTGTTTCATAATGGGTCCTGTATTCTCTTGGGTTTGGGCTGACAAAGTTTTTCTTTACTGTAAAAGTAGCACTTGTGAGTGAACCCCTGCGGACCCTACTCAGTGCTCTACCATTGCCTTTTATCCACCCCCACCCACCTCAGCTTGGTGAAATGTGATGACAGGTGTTCCTCCTATTAGTCAGGATAACACTGGGATGATACAGGATATTGCAGGGTGATAAGTTATACTGCACAAACAGATACCCCTGACATCTCTTGGCTTACTTTGTTTCTCACCCAGCTGAATTTGGGCATGTTGGTGGCTGTTCTCCATTCGTGGCACTACTGCCTCGCCGTGGACTCCATTCCCCTGGTCCCGGGGCAGGGCTGGGGTGAGGAGGACGCTGGCTCGAACCGCCTTCTTCCCTGAGTGACACACGCCCTTTTCACTGAGCATGGCGGTCACAAACCCAAACTGCAGGAGCACAGGAGAATTGGGTGGGGTAGTGATTGTCTCCACCGTGTGTCTTTTTGTTTTCATCTGAGCTTTGAACTAAATTCTTGTTCTTTTTATTTTTTTTAATCTCAAGAGTGTCTGCAACTATGTGTTTCTTCCCACTTAGCCATTGTTTTGTTTTGTTTTTTCCTTCCTGGTTCCTTTTTCTCTCCTTCCAAGTCCTCTCCATATTTTAAACAAACTAAATGTTGTTTTCACTGACACTCCTTATCATTTTGGCCAGATTTCTTTCTCTGCTATTCTTCTCCCAAACTTCACTTGATCCCTCTGTGATTTTTAGGACCTTTGAATTCCTTGTATAAATCCAATCTGCAAAGTACTCACTATAAAATCAGTTTTTTGAAATCCCCATTTTCATCCACTCACCATATTTTCTAAGATTCTGCGGTGACTTCTTACTACTTACTTATTAAATCCAATGCGTCCCAGCCTGGCCCTAATGCCAGCTTGTCCGACCCGCAGCCCGTGGGCCTCATGCAAATGCAGCACAATGCTCATCTGTAAACTTTTCTTAAATTATTATGAGATTTCTTTGTGAACTTTTTTTTTTTTAGCTCATATTAATGTACTTTATGCGTGGCCCAAGACAATTCTCCTTCCTGTGTGGCCCAGGGAAGCCAAAAGGTTGGGCCGTGCTGGCCTAATGTATACCAATTAATTCTGTCCTTCGTGACTGGCTTGCGCCATGCAGGCTGGTTTCTCTCCAGCTTATATTCAGGAGCACTCATTGGCAGGCACCTGACTTTGTACTAACGCAGGGATGTGCTTCTTGGTCCGAAGTATCAGCTCCTTCAGGACGAGGGCTATGGTTAGAGGGTTTAACATGGGTCTAGCTTGCGGACATGACCCAAACATCTAAACAACAAGGCAATCTTCTGTCATCTGTTCTTTACAAAACTCAATTTATATGTGCAAATAATATATCGTTTAGTTGTTATATGAAAAATAATATCAATAAAATGTAAAAACAGTGAGGTAAAGTAAGCAGCCTTTTGAAAGAGAGCAGAAAGGTGTATTTTTTCTGAATTGCAGAATGAAAAATTATAGCATCAAGTCATGCTATTTGGAGTACAGTTTAAATTCTGGTTTGATCCTGTTTAGCGAATGCTGTTACACTGACCCTCAGTAAGTGCTTCCCGGGAGTCAGCTGTGCAGTGTTAACAATTTGCTTATAATGATTGTTTTCTCCTTTTATACAGCTTCCTCCAGCTTTGCACCACAATTTGAAAAGAAGGGTTATAGAAAGATTCAAGAAATCTCTCTTCAGCCAGCAAAGTAACCCTTGTAATTTGAAATCTGAAATTAAAAAGGTATGTTATTCTACATATAGAGATTATTCTTTGGCTAACGAAATACATCATTAGAGTTAAATGTGATGTGTCATTGGCTTTGTACTTTAAGCTCTATCCTCTATTAAAGGATATTATCATTGTTTGTCTTAGTTCATCCAGGCTGCTATAACAAAAATACCATAAACTGGGGAGATTATGAACAATAGATGTATTGCTTTCAGTTCTGGAAGCTGGAAGTCCATGATCGTGATGCCAGCGTGGTCAGGTCAGCAAAGACCCTCCTTCAGGCTGTAGACTCCCGACTTTCATTGTATCCTTACACACAGGAGGCAAGGGCGCTCTCCCAGGCCTCTGTCAGAAAGGCATTTTTTATAAGAACACTTACGTAAGGGCTCCATCCTTATGGCCTAAGCACCTCCCACAGGTCTCACCTCCTAATACCATCACCGTGGGGATTAGGCTGCAATATGTGAATTTGGCAGGGTACAAACATTCAGACCAAAGTTGCTTGAGACAATAAATGTTCTTACTTCTGATTTTCTCACCTTTATTTATGAAACCATCATTTTCAGAAGACTAACAGAAAGTTCTTTCCATATTATTGGATGTTGTCCTAAGAATAAATGTTATTAAATATATTTATTTTATAGTTATATACCTTTTTTAGAGAAATCTAGCTCAATATTTTATTAGAATATTCTTCAACAAGCCCCTATATTGAGCTTTGCCACTGGGAGCAAGTCATTTAGCCGTCAGAGGCCATGATTTCTATCACCTGTGAGGGTGGAATTGAACTACGTCTAAGGTTCTTTCCACCTTTGACATTTTTCCCTCTCCTAGACTTCAGTACTAGTAAATATTTCTAGTCATACATAAAGAAACTAAATCACAAAGAAGTCAAATTAGCCAGACAGAAAGAAAGTTGCTTATCTCTGTTTAACACAACTTGGTGACAGGAAATCCCTCTGTCCTGGTGGTCAGTAGCCATTTTAATATAGGCCTTGGAGGTAGCCACAGGCTCCCATTCTCCTGTCCCTGCAGGACCCAAGGCTCAAGCAGTTTTGATCTACCTGGGTAAAGATGCCTAGTCCCACTCCAATTATATATAATGTTTGAAAGTTTCATCATATACGAGTACTTAAACTTTGGCACAGTCATGCTGCCAATGCCTGTTTTCTTTCAGTGTCTCCAGTGATAGGCATAAACGTGCTCATTAGTCAGGCAATGTGATGGGTTCTTTGATAAGAAATGCAAACAGGATGTGTTTGCTTTGTTGCCTCATAGCAGGGGAGTCTGCACATACACCAACAGGAGTTGGGGAAAAAAAAAACCCGAAAAGACATAGCTGCAGGTAAACAGAACAAAACTTACCTCATCAGAGATCAGAGAGCAAAATTCCTTTCATGGGTCGTGTTGGCAAATAAAGCCAAGAAACAAAGCTAGGGGAGGTCAAAACAGAAATGAAGGAGACCTCAGATATTTATTCTGTGATACTTCTACATATCATGAATTCCAGTAAATATATTTTAAAAAGACAGAAGTGCAGCTATCCCATGAAAAGGCTACATGTGGCTAGGTTCTTCTATTCCTATTAAAATGATGTTCAGAATAACCCTGTCTGCACACAAACTTATTTTAACAGACATCCTAGCTTATGAGGTGGAGGCGCCTGCTGCAGCCTGGCTGACGCGCAGCCGTGGCTGTGCCTCTTCCCCTGCTCAGTAGTTTTCCATCAGTGCCTGTATGAGAGCGGATCGTTTTCTCTTTTATCACTTAGGCTTTCGGATTTGCATCTCTCCCTTGCTGTCTTTCTTTTCTCTCCTGTTAGAAAAGAGATTTCCTTTTGTTATATTGTATCGTCTCCTAACCTTGTCTGCCTTCCTCTCCCTGGTGGTGGCATCTCTCATTAGAGAACATTTTGTTCTTGGTCTGGAGAAGTAAAAGCAGGGGCGGGTGGGGTGGTAGAGGGTGTTCATGGAGCATGGGTCAGGGTAGCCATGGGGGCATCAACTCCTTCTTATTTTCAGCTTGGTTAAGAGGCAGATTCTCCTATGAAGAATGCGCCAGCCCCTTCTCTGATATTATAAGCTTGTGGTAGTTCATACCATCATGGTGAATACCCTCTCAAACAGGCAGGCTGGTCTCACCTCCTAGTTGCTGAGGAAATCTTCAGCCTGAGATAGTACTGAATTTTCTGTCCTTCACCACTGACTGAGAAGGCAGCTCCTCTGTAAAAACCTTCCTTCATTTGCCCTGTCCAGAATTCATCTTCCTTTCCCCTATGCTTCAGTCACTTTTATATTCATTTTGTGTTTTAAATAGATTTGTATCTGTCTTACATTTCTGTTTTGCCCAAAGGCAGTTAGTGTGTCTTACTCATCTTTGATTCCATGGGAAGTGCTTAGTATATAATTGCTGAATGTAGAATATATTCTATATTGGTTCTATTCTTTATTGATATACAGGGTTCAGCAGAAGTAATGCCCAGACCTGAATTATGATTTTATTACAAAGTCATAACCATACATACTTACAATTTTGTAACGAAAGATTTGGTATAGATTACCAGCTCATTTAAAAAGGGGCTTTGTTTGTGTAACCATAACATGTATTTTTGCCAGTTGCTTGAGATTTTGCTGGTCGCTTGAGTTTTGGTTAATAGAGAGTCTACCGTATTTTTATATGAGTATAGAAAGAAAGATGGAAAGAGAACTCACACTGGGTGGTGAACTTATTTTACAACAAGTTGACAATGCACTGTAGAATTGTATGCATGAAACCTATGTTATCCTTGCTAACAGATGTCACCCCAATAAGTCTAACAATAAAAATGAATTTTAAAACTTTAAAAAAAAAAAAAGAAAAAAAGAAACCCTCCTGCCACCATCTAAACCGAAATGAGAAGAGCCTATGACCTCTGATTTGCCCCTTTCTGGTATAATCTCTTGTTAGGGACATTTTTTGTACAGAAATGGATTTTTCACCTCCTGTGCAATCATGGAGTGGCTGATTAGCCTTTGACTGACGCAGTGAGGCTGTGGCAGCTGTAAGGAGTGATGTCACGTAAATACATTTGATTTCCACTTTCCCCTCTGAAACTTCTCTCTGAAGTCGAGGAACTCTGTGTCTCCAGTCTGGAGGAGTCATTACAGGATTGCTGTGGCTGCGTAGGAATGGCCTAAGGTGCTCGCTTCCACAGCACATGTGCTGCTGACCTAAGACCCAGCAGGATATCGAGAAGAGCAAAAAAAAATAAATGGAAAAGCCCTCTTCCAAGAAATGAAGCTTCTCATTTGTAGCTCACCCAAGGTGGTCTTCAGTTTGGTCTGCTGAACCTTAGCTAGAATTGGAAGGGACTAAAGCATCTGAGTAATCGTATGGGTGTCTTTGGGGGCTAGGACTCCCAGCATGGGAGAAAGGAGAAATGGAAACAAGATAGCAGATACTTATTCACATGAGAATTGTAAGTATCAATAAGAAAGAGGATAAATTCATGATAAATCTTGCCTTTTAAAACATATACTACATAGTTGATAATATTGTCACTTAAATGGTCTAGAAATAAAGCAAGCAGCACTGGCCTTGCTTGGCACGGGTGGCTACTTGGAAATACAGCCGATGGCAGCTGTAGAGCAGGAACTGAACAAGGTTAGGTCGGAATTCCTGACGTAGCTGATCTCACAGCAAGGATGCCACAGAGCAATACTGAGTGTCTGTCCGGAGGACCCGTGAGCCTACTTGGCAAGGCTCCCACTGGCCATCTACCGGTTAATTAGAACATCGGTAAGAATAATAACCACAATGGATTGAAAGTACGATATCCACTAATGTGTGTCGTAAATCTAAGCGTTCATGATAGTAAAAAAAAAAACTTCATTATTTACTTTTGGAGGATGATAAGTAACCAACACAATATTTTTAATATTATTTAAAACAGGAAAGAATCAAACATTTATTTCTACCTTTCTCCTATGAATTCTATCTCAGGGTAACTAAATCTGTGAGGCGGGGAGTTGCTCATTGTAGAAGCACATCAGCTATCAAGTACCAAGGAACTAAAAGATATTGCCATTTTATAGCCCCTAATAAAATAATGGATTTAGACATGGTCACCTCACCAATGACTGCCTCCTGATGGACGTGCACTTGCAAATAGCATGAATTTGCGTCTGATCAAGCCCCTAGGTTAGAGGTGAGCAAACCATAGTTCTCAGGCCAATCCAACCTGCTGCCTGTTTTTATAAATAAAGTCTTATTGGAACACTACCACCTGCAAATTCACTTGTAAATTGTTTATGGTTGCTTTCACCTTACAGGCACATTTGAGTAGCTACAACAGAGACCACCTGGCCTGCAAATCTGAAAATATTTACTATCTGACCTTTTACAGAAAAAAATTTGCCAATCCTTGTTCTAGATCTAGCCATGCATTTGTAGCAAATACAAGGGACACAAGAACATCTTAAATGACACTATGGGGATAATCAGCAAATCCAGACTAGGAAATTTTATAGGAAAAAATCACCTTTTTTTTTTTCAGTAAATAAATTGCAGCAAGAGGAGAGGAGAGGTGGGAAGTGGGGAGGTGAGGAGAGCAGGAAAGAGGAGAGGAGAGATAGGAAGGGGAGAGGAGACAAGAGGAAAACACCAACCACATCTTCATTTTAGGCCAACATATTAATCCCGGAACAATTACATTGCAGACCCGAGAGTCTGCATTTCTACCCAGCTCCCACATGCTGCCAGTGCTACAGACCACATTTTGAGTGAGAATGCCAGGCACACCCAGAGACATCTTTTGTGTTCTGGGATGGACTAGCCAGAACTGCTGCCTGTAAGCATGGGCCTTTCTGGCACTTGGCTTCAGTTCCTAATCTGTAGGATCAGCAAAGTCAAGTTCACCCGATTCGGTAGCTGTCCCTCTCTGTATCTCCTAACTCCAGGATTCTTGCTCTTTCCCGAACAGCAGATGGCTCCTGTCCTTGGACTTTAGGTAATGGCTTTGTACATTCCATTATCGTGCCTTCTATTTGCCTAGCCCTTGCCAGGTTCCCACAGAGGGCTCCTGAATCAGCAATGTCCAGCACTGACCTGTTTGGACCCAATGGAGAAGCCCTGTACGTGGGGCCCTCCTGCCCTTCTGTGTGGACAAGTGCCCTCAGTGTCTGAGTGGAGGTCCTGAGAGGATGAGCGTCCTGGTTTGCCAGCCTTTTTTAGTTTTGGAATTCTCTGTTAGAAACGTACCGCTTAGTGGAAATGTAACCACCACAGCAGAGGGCTACTTCTGGGGGAAGAGTGGGACAGAGGGATGTGCCTCCCTGGAGGGCATGGTGGGCCGTGCATGCAGAGGTCACATTGCCTATGTGTGTGAGGGCTTGAGCCCAAGAAGACAGTGGGGATAAGCGCTGGACATTTCTTCACAAATGTGGCCTATAAAAATCTAATAAAACCTAACAGAAAGGAGCTGTAGGTTAGAGTAGGTGAAAAATAAGGCAATATGTTATGTCTTAACTTGTTGTAATTCAGTCAAGAGAACAAGAAAAATCGAAAGGAAAAAGGTTCAGAGGACTGGTGCGTGAATTGTGACAGAACGCGTTGAAAATTTTCTCACTTCTGGCACCTAATTTCATTGATTTGGCTTAATGTCCTTTGGAGTCCTACCTTAGCTGATTAGATTCCAAACAATTTGTGTAGTTGTTCTACAGCAAAAAGTTAACCTTGTTTCATGATACGGTAAACAAGATATAGTTGGGAATTTAATAAGGATTATATTTCTAGTTTCTCATTGTTTTCTTCTATTTAGGTTTTACCTAAAAAGTACCATATTCTCAGTTACCAATGAAGTGCTGAAATTACTCAATATTTGTTCAAATAAGTGGGTTTTTTTTGGGGGGGGGCATGATAATAGTGATCTAGTCTGTTCTCTTTAATATTAACTTAACTCGTATAGTTCAAAAGTGTGTGCAATCCTTTGCACTGTAGACCTGTCTGTGGATGTTCATTCACAGCAGGCGAGCCCCCTCCTGTCAGTTCAGGAGGAGGGTTTTATACTTGTACATTCTTCCAAGTAGCATGTACATGCCAGAGAGAGGAGTACCCCTCTGTGCTGAGGCACGAGGGACCCCCAGAGTGCTGGGCCAGGGTTGCAGAACCACCTTGTGGCTCAGCCAGCCTCAGGGGCCGCAGCTGTGAAAGGTCTTGTTGTACCATCCAGATTTCCAGCTACTGGGTGAATACTTACTTTGCCATCTGGTCAGTCCAGAGTTGGACTCACCACCTTCTTCCTTCCTTTATCTGCATCAGTACCACTGGGGGCATCAGTTTTCCTTCTGCTCATTCCTGAACCTTCATGCCATTTTCAACTCCACTTTATTTCGTGTATCCTATAAGTCATTAACATCTGAGGAATCTTTGTAGCATAGGTGGTTTTGCTTGACCTGGGGTATCACAGCCTTAGGTTTTAGCCCTGCTTCTACTACTTATTATACTAGCTATGCTCCTTGAACAAGTCACTTTACTTCTCAGTTTCTTCATGTTTGAAATGGGGACAATAATACCTACCTTCACCAGTAGTTGTAAGAACCAAATAGAAGAGAATATGAAATGTGTCTAGAATGTAGTAGGTGCTCAATCAATGGCCATAGGTGCTGCTGCAGTTATTAAGAATATCCCATCTTCCATACCCATTCCTACCTTTTGCTTACCTTTAGTCCAACTCTTGGCCCTTCTCTCTTGCATTACAGTTACAGCTTCTTTGCTGATCTCTTTGTTCTCCAATCCATCTTGCCAGACTAATAGTTCCTAAACACTTGCTTTTTATTAGCATACTCAAAGATCTCAGTAGCTTCCAGTTTGCTACCCTACCACCTCAACCCCGGGATCCAGCTTTCCAGGCCTCCATCATTTGCAGGAGGCTCCTGCTGTTCTGGCTGCATTCACCCCAAAGTTCCCAACCCACCCAAATTCTTACATGTGTTGGTTCCAGGGTGGTCTTTTCAAAACATATCTGATCATGTCTCTCTCTGTATGTCTCTGTCTCTGTCTCTGTCACACACACACACACACACACACACACACACACGGGGCAGGGGGTGGAGGGAACCATACAGGGGACTCTTTGTATAAAACTCCGAAATCCTCGCGCTGGTATTTAGTCCTGTTTGGTCCGAGCCCTGCCTATCTCTCTACCCTTATCTCATATGCTCTTGCCCCTTGCTGTTTCCACATCAGCCTCAGGGCCTTGTCTAAAGTCTGCCCACCGGGCTGCTTCCTTTCGAGTCTGCACATGCTTGTTCCTCTGCCTGTAATGTTCTCCCCACTTCATCCTCTCCTCATTCTCACTCATTATTTGGGATCTCAGCATAAGTGTCATTTTTTTTTTTTTAGGGGGGGGAGCCTTTCTTGTCTTAAATTAGAACCTATCTGTTTCCTCCTGAAACTACAGGCCCTTCCTTCAGTGCATTCAGCACAGTTGCACGTTTACATATATCCTGGTGAATATTTCACAGGCATTTCTCCCTAATTAGGCAGTAATTTCTGAAACTACAATTTTTGACCATATTGTTTTTTTTTTTCTTTCACTGTTTGGATCTATGTATGGACACAGTGGTTATTTAGAAAATACTCATTGAATCAATGAGTGGCGCTTGCCTTCCTCTCTCCAGCTTAAATCTCCGTACCTTCCTAATGTGGACTCACGTCATATCCCTTTCATCCCTTTGCCGTTAATATGTAATGCTTAGCCTTTGCCCTCAAATCTCTCTCACCTAGAAATATCCACTTTACTTCCTGGCATCCACTCAAATCCAACCTTCAAAGCTCCAGTGTTCCTTTTACAGAGCCTCTGAAATCCATGCCAGTCTTCCTGAAGCATGCTTCTTTGTGTAAGCTTAGCACTCATCACCTCATTTCATACTTCATTATGTATTGCATTGCTCTGTTGTTTTATGTACATTAGCCTCTTTTCCCAGTCCAATTACCAGTCTCATGGAGTCCAGGTCATTTTTGTGTCTTTCATGGTGCCCAGCAGGGTGCTAATGAGCTGGGTAGGTCATCAGTGTAAGTGAATTGAATGTTTTTTATCTGTTTTACAAAACCTGCTCAGGTCATAACACATAGGGGCAAAGATTTGCTGAAAGCAATATGTATGGTAAAAATAAACTGCAAAAAGAGGTTCTGGGAAGTTTCTAGAATAAAAATAATGTGTCTGGGATTCAAACACAGACCCATGAATTTTTGCCTTCATCCATGGGCCCATCCCTCTGAGACTTTGCAGTTCTCAAGCTAAAGGACCTGCTAATGTGACACAGGCACTGGAAGCTCAAAACCCCTCTCTTCAAGGTTTGAATCAATAAAAAGGACCTGTTCTTGTCGTCTTAAAATGACTACTTCACCTCTCCATGTCACAACTCACATGCTTTACTGTGCAGCTTTAAACATCTTCCTGTCTCTGAAATTTTTCAGAGGTATATATACAGAATAGTTGACTTAAATAAGCTTTCTGTAATTAGGATGAGCATTTCAGGCAGCCAAATTACTCCTATGCTCAACCACATGGAAAGCAATCCCATCGGAAGTCATTTGGAAGATGATACCAGAAAATCACTTTCAGCATTACAGCCATACTCAGAAGCTTGGTTGGAGCAACCTACTAGCTTGGATGTGAGACATGCAGTATGCTTAGGGCCACCTCCATGGCACCCTAATGGCACTGATGAGGAAATTATTGAGCGTGTGACTGTCAATCTTCCTGTATTACAGTATGTTACAATCTTACGACCTTGTCATACTACAAATGGCTTATTAATTTTAACGGTTGTCACTGAAGTAAGAAAAATAAATTTTTAGGAACAAAAAGAATGGAACCATTTTTTTTTCTGGAGTGTAATGTTTGGCAACATGAAGACTTAAAAATACACAGATCATTTGTATTTATAGTAGTCAAAATACATTGATGGGATAATTGTAAATTGCTAACATAAAATGTTTTGATTAAGGTATAAAATGCGTAATTTCACACAATGAGAGACATATGCAGCTCCATAAACCTTTGTATGTATATCCACCCACGTGACCACCACTCATGTCAGTTTGTAGAACATGTCAGATCCCCAAGAAGGCTCCCGCCTGCCTTTCCCTGATAAAACCCCCACCCCCTGCTCCAAGGTAGTCATTATCCTGATTTCTATCACCATTGATCAGTTTTGCCTTATTGTGAAAATATATATAAGTGAAATTATATATATGTATTCTTTTGTTTCTTGCTTTTTTTGCTCAACTTCATGTTGCTGTAGGTGTCCATAGTTTGTTCGTTTTCATTGCTCTGAAGAATCCATTACGCAAATGTACTAGAATACCTATATTTCTATCCACGAACAGTTGAGTGTTTTTAATAGTTGACTTAAATAAGCTTTTGGTAATTAGGAAGAGCATTTCAGGCAGCCAAATTACTCCTATGTTCAACCATATGAAAAAAATGCTATGAACATTCTTGTACATGTCTTTTGATGGACAGAAGTATTCATTTCTTTTGTGTATATGAGGGCTGTCCAGAAAAAATCATATACCTAAGAATGGGTCAAAGGGTAGACATATGTTTAATTTTAATATGTACTGCTAAATAGTTTTCTCTAGTGATTGAACAATGACAGATATTAATTCATGAACAGGGTGACTCCAAGGTAACTACTGTTACATAGTCCAAAGCGCGCCATTTGTTTCTGGTTTATTAATATGAATTGACATTTTTAACAGTATATTATATTAACACAGGCACTAAAACTTGGCCAGTCCACATGCTGGTTGGAATTAAAGGTGAAAGGAGGTTGAAAAATGTTTATAGTCTAAAATTCCATTTAAAAAATTCAGCTGCATAGAAGGGCATTAAACAATTGGAACTTCAATAATTTCTGCATTTAGTGAATTACTCTTTCTTTCAGAGTGTTGGGAATTAATGTTTGGAGATTAAAATTAGTTAATAGTAATTCAGAAAAATATATTAAGAAACTTGTTTGCCTTGGTAGGGCAAGAAGACATTGTTCAAAGCAGATACATGAAAAAGGCTGATGATTTGCACTAAATACATTGTTGTGTTGAATAATTGGAGTTTATTCCTCCAAGACCTGATAAAAATAACATTTTGATTTCCCAGGCCCATGCCATTATTTTTCTATCCATTTTTATTTTGCTCTCATAACGTTGTAAATTATAGATTATTTTTTTCCATGTGAGCAGGGAATTGTTTAACTTGCTTTCACTATAATTTGCCTGCCTCCAATTTATACATTATTTTGGAAGATAGAAGATGTGTATTTAGCTATTTACGAGGGATTGAAAAGCACAGAGCACTACATTTTCTGTGCAGAGACATAGGGAAATGGAAAAGATGACACAGAGGTCTCATGCTATTTGCTTCTGAGTGTAAGCTATGTGCTTTTGCTTCTCTGTTCCAGTTATCTCAGGGATCTCCAGAACCCATTGAACCCAACTTCTTCACAGCAGATTACCATTTATTACGTCACACAGCAGGTGGAAACAGACTGTTCCCCAGTAATCCGACAGGTAATGGTCTTCAGCACAGAAAATCTGGTTTTCCCAAAGAAATATACTGCTTGGATCAACAGCTATCCTTAAAAGATTGCCTTCAATTGAAAAAAAAAAAGAAATAGAGCTTATTTTGATTATTTATGGTAGTAGCTGGAAAGGACATTTGGTAGGAATCTGGACATTCCCTGAAATTTATCTTACCCAGTTGTGGCAGCTCCCCTGATCATTCATTAATACCATAAACCAGCAGTTCTCAACCTGTGGGTCGCGACCCCTTTGGGGGTCGAACGACCCTTTCACAGGGGTCGCCTAAGACCACGGAAAACACAGATCAGATATTTACATTACGATTTATAACAGTAGCAACATTTCAGTTATGAAGTAGCAACGAAAATAACTTTATGGGGGTCACCACAACATGAGGACTGTATTACAGGGTTGCGGCATTAGGAAGGTTGAGAACCAATGCATAAACAAACAGCAGTATCTGTGTAGGTGAATCAGATTCCCTTTAATTTCTGCTTATCTGGTGATTAGAAATCCAATGTCCCAAAGCATCCAGAGAGATAAAAAACTGAAATGAAGATTTCGAAATAAATATTTAAAAGAGAAAATTTGAAACTTACCTAAAGAATATTTACATTAGATGTGTTAAATTTTTTTATAAGTCTCACATGGGGGTACAATACAGCATAAAGATTAAAGATGCAGATTCTCAAAATGCAACTCTTGGCTCAACCATTTGGTAGCTGACCTTGGGCAAAATATTTGACCTCTCTAACTACAGTTTCATTACCTGTAAAATGGTAATAAAAATGGTACCGGCATCATAGGGTTATAGTGAGGACCCATGAAGACATATGGAAAGTGCTTGGCCATTAGTAGGAACTCAGCAAGGTACATGTAGTTCTCAAGCTACTCTGCGGTTTCAGAATGCCTAGATAATTTTTGAATCCCTATAAACTATAGTTTTTATGGTTAAATGAGGATTTGCCATCTCCTCAGTCTCAAAAAGCACTCACTCCTGTTGTGCTTCTGTTGTTGCCTAATGTAGGCAAATTATGTCATGTATCAATTATTACACTTCCCTACATCTTAGACTCGTGTGTTAAAGCTACCTTGTGTAGGCAGAATTTCATTTAAAATAGTTCCTGAGAAATTCATAAGATCAAGATAAAAGGCTGTCTAAAAGTAATCTGCTTCTGAAAGCCCCTCCCAGGGCAGGTGAGTCACTCTGAAGACCAGACCTCCTTACATTAGCGACTCAGGATAGGAGGAACTCTGGTTGAAATTTCTCCCAGGCCCAAGAGACAGCTGACAGATTCTTCCAGGGCAGCTGGACAACCCACCCCAGAGCAGACCAGGTGTGTCCCTTTGATAGAAACGAGCCGAAACACCAGGTAGCAGTAAGGAGCTTTATTGGGCAAGCTGGCGGGCCGCCTCACAATGGGAAAGCAGCAGGTAGGAGCGGTTGGCGGGCAACATGCAGAGGGAAGAATGGGTGGTCACTACTGATTGGTCAGGGATACGTTTCAATTTACCGGGCTAAGGTAAGGGCTAGGGCAAGTTTCAGTGTCCCGATCCAAGTTTCTGTTTCCCGGGCTAAGTTTGCAGTTTCCCGGGCTAGGCTGAGTCACAGTAGGGTAAAGGAAGAGAAGGAGAAGATGGCGGAGCAGGAGCCATTCTATACTGAATCTATCACCCTTGTCACAGCAGGCTGGGAAAAAGCAAAGACAGCAAAGCCTGCGTGTGCTTCTGGGAACACCTGTAAGCTGGGCTTGTAGGACAAGCTTCCAGGACTCATCCTCATGCCTCCCCTTATCCTTCAACCCACTCTCTCTCCTCTCTTCAACGTGGCCAGGCAACTCCTGGGCCTCCACATAGGCAGTGTTGATTGATTTGAGTGGAAGCAGGTTACCATTGCTTGGGGTGGTGTTCGAGTGAGTTAAGGTGCCTTCTGGCATTAAATGTATGTGTTTTATTTTCCTCTAGGCAGCCATAGGAGAGGGTCATATCTTTGTTATCTTTCACTGTCTATTTCTGCCTCCTCCTAAAAATTTATTTTCTTTCTAGCACATACCTGCTCTTTGCTTTGTGGATTAGGGAGAATTTCTTAATCAGAAAAGTTGCCCATCAGGTGGTTTCTGTTTGGAATCACCCCTAACCTAACACACACACACACACACACACACACACACACACACACACAATGTAATTGGAAACTTGGTACCATGAGAAACACTCAAAATCTTTGTGTATTATTTTGCGATGGCCACACCAAAAGCAGCAGAAAGGTATCTCTGCTAAAGGTAGAAAAACAAAGAGCTTGGATATTCAAACCCAAGATAATTTGGAATGTGCTTATAATATGCATCTTCATCATTAAGAAATTGACCTGTCTTCACTGCGTTGAGTCACAATTGCTGATAAAGTCTAAGAAAATATGAACCAAATGTCAGCTTTTCCATGATTTATTTCAGGCCTACCCACCAGTTTTGATTTGGAGGAGGGAATAACATATGAACAAATGCAGGTGAGGTTTTTGCAGTTCCTCTGGATGATTTTATTTTGTTACTTTTAATACAATACTAACCTGATTTTGTTTCTACTTTAGACTGTGATTGAAGAAGTCCTAGAGGAAAGTGGTTATTACAATTTTACTTCTAACAGGTAAGCTCTGGAGTTTGCTTTCAAATTTGAAAAATCAATTAAGATCATTGCATGTTAAGTTCGATTTCTCTATACTTGATTCCAGAGGGGTTTTTTCCAACTTTTATTTTGAACACTTTTGTAAAATATCTTCACTTAGGCTGGATACTACCATCAGTAGAATATATGTTGTATATTTTGTATGGATGCTATATTCTGTTGAAAAAATGATCGCTTAGTAGTGATTTACCCCCACAGGGAAAGAAAATGAACATAATGAAATGGGAAAGCAGTTCTAGATGGGTTTTTTTTGTTTTTTTTTTAAATTAAACATTTGTATGTGCCTTTCTAGCAGAGCTATAAACTCAGACTTTGATTGCTGACATCTACCCATTTTTATTTTATTTTATTTTTTTGTGGAATTCAAGGGGGAAATGCAATTAAGCAAAGAATGAATCACTTCTGGTGAATTTAAGATTATGTTTATGGGAGAGGGATTTGTTGGTATGTGTTGCCATTTGCTTACCTTAAATAAGAACTCTCTGTTTGTAGGGGCTGTATATTTTCTTCTAATAAAACCATTGTCATTGCTCTAAAAATATACAAGGGCTGTTTGGAAAACATCCAGGCATTCATGAATGCCTCTATTTTTCATATTACATGACTGAACACTTTTCAGACAGCCCTCATACTTTTATTTTATCGATTTCATCCAGTTCTGGATTTCTGCTATTTTACTCTTGGGCATAGTGTTGGGCACAAAGACTTGAGTACAATTAGTTTACTTGAGAGGCAATTCCAGGAAGCACTGGTAGGGGAGTGAAGAAATAATTCAATAAAGGTTTCATTTTCAAGCAAGTTCCTATTGTGGGTTACTGGAGATTGATCCCACTGGGGAAATCTGAGAGCCAGTACAGAATATGCACCTCACTTATTCCCCTCAAGGAGTGAGGGAGCTGGGATATTTATCCTCCAATTCCCATCAGTCATTGTTTGAGTCCTTTCCCCAGGGGTATTAGCTCCCTGGCATGGTGGCCTTCTGTAGAGTGGACAAAGCCAATTCTAGAGGCCAGAGCAATCCTCAGGAAATGAAATGCAGTTGCTGGCAGTTGGAAATCAGGCCAGTGGTATGGATGAGGGGATATGGTCACTGACAGTGTCTACAACACACGAGCTGTCTCTTGACTTTTCCAAGGAGCTGACTTTTCAAGGAGCTATCTAGAGTATACTGGTCATAAGCAACCACATACTCATTCTGTATGGCTAAAGGTTGCTCTAAGAAGCACAGTCCTGTGGAGTTTGTTCTCCCAAAGTGCCTTTTTATGTCTGGGGGAACTGCCTTCCTTTCTAGCTAGTGAAGAAGCTATCTTGTGACTGAGATTTAAATTATTCATGATAACTCCTGGCCATGGTAAGAGAAAGAGGTCTCAAGAACTACGTAATTTTTACTAACCAATGTCACCTCAATAAATTCAACAATAAAAAAAAAAATTGAAACCAATCAACAAACAAAAAAGAACGTCCTGTTAAGGTCATTATATGGAAATTGGATTCTTTTTTGAGGTTAGTTCAGTCTTCAACATTTTTTAATTTTTTTCTCCAATTTGAACATGTTGTTTTTATAAATCACCTGTTAAGATTATTTAACTGCTTGCTGTTCAGTTTGACAATAATTTCCAAAATACCACCTTTGTAAATTAAGTTCTGTTGTGATTTCTCACTGCAGAGAAATGATGAGTAATTCTCCTTTTCCAAAAGTATATTGTTAATAGAAATCATCATCTCCATAATCGCTCTCCTCCTACCATTTCTGGAGAGATTTTCAATTTATTTTCTACTCTTGGACTGAGAATATTCAGCCTTCCATGGATAATATCAAAGTCTCTGTTATTGACTCTCAACATCTTATTATTTTAAGTGCCTTGGCTTAAATGATGGCAAAAGTCATGCTTGTCATTTTTTAATCCACATTTTCTAAGAGACCTGGGATCCTGAGCAATGACTGTCTTCATATTTTTGCAGAAAACCAACTAAGTATCAGTGAAAAAAGGTGTGTAAGGAACTTAGGGAAGCTCTTAAAAGAACTGTTTTTCCTTTTTAAGAAACAATCACGTTTTTGTTTTAGAGAAAGTAACTCTAGCACTATGTCAAGGAATAAGTTATAGCTAATTGATTTAAATAGTGTTTACCAAGAATGTTTGGTAATGGTTTTTCTCTCTTAGAACTATAAAATCTGGCAAACATAATTCAGGAAGATGTTTAGTCTTAATCAAAGATATTACAGTTTTGAACTAGATTAAATGTGACAAGTGCCCTTTTATTTCTCATTTGAAAGTTTTTGGTAATATAAACTAAAATCCCATAAAAATAAATAAAATTAAAAATTAAAAAATGAAAACAATTTTATTCTTATTTTGAAATTTGTGGTTATCCTTTTTCAGTTCTGCTATCAAGTTTTCAAAATAGCAAACACTACTTCTATTTTCAAAGACACATTCCTATTTTAAAAGACATTGCAAATTGTCCTATTTCGATAAACACATAAAAGATGCCTAATAGTAAAGGCAAAAATTATTCACAGTTTCATTCAGAATTGTGAATAGGCTAGGAAGACATGATTCAAACAATCAAGTTTAAGAACATATGATGGATATGACATACACTTTCTTAAAATGCTCCAAATTAAAATGAATCACCCACTTAAAGATACATGTATCTATAGCACTCCCTTTTCTACTTCTAATAGCAATGATAGAATATATCTTGGGAGAAAGATTTTTCACAATCTACTAATAAAAATATGCTTGGTTGGACTTAAAGGCATCACTTATTTACTGATGTTCCAAATTAATTCACAAGAAATAAGTAAGGTTCTACGAAGAAAAACCTAATACTTTGCAACCTGGAAATGCACATAATTTCAAATACAAATCAAATCAGCTTTGATAGTCATGATTTTTCCATAGCCAAAGATAGAGGATATTAAATATCACAGAACATGTAGAGGTACTTAGAATCAGTATTTAGAATCAGTAGATTGTATTTTCCCAAATAGGTTTCATAGAATAGCCAATGATGTTAATAGATTAAATGATGTAAGTATATTTGAGAAACTCTGAACATACAGTTTTGTGTATTTGGAGAATGTTGACACACATTATCATATTAAAGATTCTGAGATGGACTGTAGGAAAGAAATCTGTTGACTCTGTTTACCCTAGTGATTCCTAGGCTTTACTTGGAATACGAATTGAGAAATGATTAGCAGTGGAAAACATTGTTTTAACTCTCTACCAAGATGTGCTAATGTTCTCATTGTCATTGTCATTATCATCATAAAATGTTAATAAATGATCTTGATTAACCACCATGTACAGAGAATTACATAATTCCTGTATCACTCAAATTTACAGCTTAAGACTGTCAGTTCAAACCCCTGCACATGTCTACAAAGCATCTAGACAACGACTAAAGAATTATGCCAAAATATGGCACATGGTCAGCTTAGATTGTAGAGTTTATATTTAATTAGGGATAGACAGATGCCATTTTCAAACAGAAAGCCTCAGGACAAAGCCATTATCCAGCTATTGGTTATCTTTGGGAATATCTAAAAATGTTTAAATAATGGGGAAACTGCTTGGGAAGTTGGTAGGAAGAACATCTCAGACACAAAATGCTGCATCAGTTAAAGAAAATGGCAACAGAAACAGAAATAGCAGCGGGGGACCCGAATGCAGCTGGGCTTGTGAGAGGGAGAGGTAGGACTGAGTTGAGAGGAAGAAAAGCGGCGTAAAGAAAGTGAGACAAGCTCAACACAGACTTGGCCGGGTCTATTCTTAATCATTTCTAGGGTTGTATGATTAGTCATGTTTTACACACATGCATCAGTGATCTTATTGTTGTTTGTGGAAGTAAAACTGGGTTCTATGAGTAAAGAGATGATGTAAACATATCATCCTTATATTCTTAGGGCTGCCCATTAATATTTTACTTTGTAATAATGAAATATTTGTTGATAAATAATGATATGCAAGATGAAAAGAAATCAACATTGAATCAACTAGCATTACTGTTTTCCTCCAGTTAATTGATGAACATGTAAAATAGCTATTTAATGTGCAGAGGCATTTGAACATACAAGTTACTTTGAATGGGTGTTTTTTTACCACCAGGAAGGGTTTTCAGTTCCTATGGAGTTCATAATTTCATGATGACACTGTTAGAATTGAACTTCAGCAAAAGGCAGCTTTCTAAAAACATTCCTAGTCTATTATATTTAGAATTGCCTTTTTATTCATTGCGATATATTTATTTATACACCTGAGCTACTGCTTTTAAAATTGAATGTGTAAACTAAAAGATTTGTAACTACAGAAAACTCTTTCCACTTCTGGATCTTCTAGGTATCACTCCTATCCATGGGCGACCAAGAATCACCCAACCCAGAGATGAAAATGCTGCATTTTGAATGGACTTGGTTTTCAGCCACTACTACAAGATGGCCAAAGACTGGGCATTGTTAAAAGAATGTAGAAAAGACCGAAATGCCATGATGCCTGCAGGACCTCTTTCTGGAGGTCCAGGGCTAGGACATATGGCACCTGAAGTGTTCGGAGGATGTTCCTAGGATGCATTGTATACAGGATGACAGGGCTCTCAGTGTGCTTTTGGGAGCACAGAATATCACAAAATTCATCTGAGGGAAGCAAACACACTCGTCATAGAACTTTCCTCCAAGTTAAAAAACAAACAAAGCAAAACCACGTCATAGTTTTCAAAGGAATATTTTATGCTTAGGATTGCTGGAACTATGTTCAAAGGCATCTAGCTTTCCATATATGAAAAAGTTTTATATAAGGAAAATTATAGAACTTAGAATAATAATATATTGGGTGACTCACTATTATCTCCCAGTTTTTTTAATCCTAAAAGTTATTCAAAATATGTAATTGATTTTCTTTTTTATTTTAATGGAAGGATTGGTTCTCTCTTAACCACTTGGGTGCTAGTGGCCCTGAACCCTGCTGCAATGTAGCCAGTATTTGTCACCTTGCACAATCTCTGGGAATTACTGTCAAATTGTCAGATGTAAGTTGCAGTAATAGAATATATTAATATATAGTGTGTGTATGTATATATATATGGGGAGAGGGGGAGGTTTCAATTAGGCTAATGCTTTGCTGCTGATTAAACTTATAGTGTTTTTAGATCACTTTGAATTTTTAAAAGAGATTCAATATCCCTTGTTCTAAGACCCTACATACTAAAATTATCTACAATGTTTTAAAATGTTTATTGTTTGGAGATTTGAAAGGAAAATAAGTTATATAATAAAATACAAGTTCCTTCTTTATTCATGAGACATCCCTGAAAAAGGAGAAATCAGATGCCAACCAGTGTCGTGCCCCATTCCTACGTAGGGAGAATTTATGATGAAAATTTTCTAGATTTTTATTGGGCCAAAATCTGTTCAACTGGCTTCTTATAACTAGTGTAATGTCAAGAAATGCCTTATTGCCAAATCAGACTGCACTTCTAACTACTTAATGAATATTTTAATGTTATAGAATTAGTAATCTGAAAGCTGAATTTATGCTTTTTATTTACTTCTCACTGAATTCTGTTATCGTCATTTACATTGATGTATTTTTAGCATGATTGAATAGAATTTAATTCGATATATTTACAGTGGTTGAAACACAATAGCATTTTGTATAGTATGGAAAAATCTTTTAATGTGAATCCAGACTATTGTTACAATTTGTATGTTTAATACTTAAATGACATCCACGTTCCCTTTAATTATACCTTTGAAAATTGCCAATGAATCCTTGCCTTTAAGCCAAATTAATACAAATATACTATAATTCAAAATAATAGATGCAAATACAGTAATGAAAATTTTAGGTTCAGCTTTCAAACCAATTCCATCTGTATGTGAAATTGACTTGTTAAGTCAAAATCTATGATTTTGTTGATTTAAACCAGGCAAAATTTTATCCCTATTCCCACTTAATTTGAACCTGCAGTATATTACTTTTTATATCTTCTCCTGTATGGAGCAGGCACATTTTATCATTGTAAAGAAGGCACAGGCCTCGAAGGGCACATATTTTAATTGTGATAGAAACCAGGACTTAGGAATAAACCAAGCTATGCTGTAAACGTGTGAACAATAAGAGTTCATTTTCAAATGACAAAGTGTAGTAGAAAAGAATAGAATTCAGAGGTCAGAAAAAAAATTATTTATTTGCAAGTGTTCACAAATGCAAACAATTGATCTTCCTGATGAGAACTGGAGCAAGAGGTCCCTATCTAACTAACTCTTTTAGACCATACAAATAGCATTTATTATGCTAGGAGCTGGAATTCACAAAAATAAGCAAATACATATCCTTTTCAATAGCAACTTTAGGCCCATCAGCTCTATGCTAACAGATGTATTTTTTGTCAGAATAATGAATGTGTGCTATTTAAATGCCCTCTTTAAACTACCAGTTACTGAATCAACATTCCTGGTGAGAGAACCACTTAGTACATGGAGGCACATCCCAACGGTAAAGTCAACTTTTGAAAAGTCCTCACTTTCTTTCAAACAGCAAGTTCCTCCTTACAATAAAACAAGAATGACTATCTGAACTGTCTTCTAGCTCAAAGAAGTTGTTACTTGAATTTAATAGGCCTCATAGTCTTTACTTGATTGCATTTAAATTTTTTCTCCTTCTTTTGTATAATTTTTAATTATGTGTTGTATGATGAATTCCCAGTGAATTCATCTAATTCTCGGTCACCAAATATTTGTATGGGACAGAATATGAATCGGTCTTTCCATATCACTTTTGTTACACAAATACTTCAGTTAATTATGCTATGATCCACTAACTTTATCTGAATATATCTATTTAAACTGTAGTTTGCTTTTTAAGAGCAAAATGTTCCATTCTCAGGCAAGAACCTGCAGCAGGCCTATGTGCTTACTGGTTGTTAACCTTGTCTTCGTCCAGATGTGTGACATTTAATTAGAGATCTCCAGGGAATAGTTACATGGACACTAGACCCAGCACTCATAAATGAATTTCAGAAACTTCCTAGAGAAATGCTGCTTGAGTTTAATATGGATATTTGTGTGACACAGTTTGTTTTGGCATTCTAGAGCAGAACTTAATTAACAAGCACTGTTACAAAGTTTACCCAAATGATGGGACTGATTAGGAGTTAAGGTCTTCTTAGGGGTTCCATCTATGACTTAATAATAAATGATATGAATTTTTATGTTCAAAAGCAAATATAAGACTAATTGATTATGTGCAATTCCACCAATATCATTAATTAATCACCACTCATATTTAAAATGTGTGAAGACAATAATATCATTTAGACAATTCTATCAGTATTAATATGCATAGAATCCACATCTTTTTTTTTTATTTGCTGAATTGCAAAATATACTTATTGCTATTTTTCTTTAGAATAGTCAGGAACAACACATAAATATGCTGAATTTCTTTTGAAATAGCTTCAATTTCTATCTGAAGGCAGGAAAATCTTCTTTACAAGCTGCTTTTATTGCTTACCTTTTACTTTTTTCATATTGTACATTCATGAGCACAGAAATCAACTGGAGAGGCAATGCCAAGGAGTTAGGGCTGAAAGAGCTTCTCAGCACCCTGCAGATGCAGCTGTGGAGGGCTCCTAAGCAAGGAAATTCAATACTTCTGTATATCGACCTTGACTCTGTGTGAAATTCTATCCAAACATGCAATGCTCCATGTTCAACAACTGAATGTGATAATAAGTATATTTTAAATATCTTTATGATATTTTTTAGATTGTATCCATTGGTGGAAATTGGCATCATTTTGGAGAGTTTAGTTTTTTCAATTCAAGTGTGCTGCTAACAACATGCTTATCCTTGAATGCTATTTTTCATATTGATAGGAAGACTCATATGTGTCAGGGAAACAACTTTGTGATAAAAAAAAATCTTATGTGTGTCATTACAGTTAAATTGCCTGTTGTATATTTTGTTATTGATAATACCCCTTCTGTGATGATGTTCTGAGATGTGCAAGTGGGACAGGAAAGATTTTATGATTTTAATGGGGTAACTGATGAATATTGTAAATTTATACAGCCTCTGGGTCCAGGGGGAATAGTTGTTTTTAAAAATGAAGATCACACACCCTAAAATCAGAGCAGCATTCTTGGTGTATGAGGTGGGCTAGATTTATTTTAACTACATATACAAGGTCTGACAATTAAGTATGTGAACTTGCCACCATGTGCTTACATTGGCAGCACTGTAGAAACCACTCGGTAAGGTGTCATAACCTTGGTCTATTTGTATCTCACAGCTGTATTTCTGCCAATGTGTGGTGGTGTCTTGCTGACCGGTGTTCATTGTTGTTGCGTGTTTTTCTTTGCTGTCACAAGAATGTTGGAGTTTGAATTAGAACAATGAACAAACATTAAATTTCTTGTTAAACTTGGTAAAACTGAAAATGAAATCAGGGGCATGTTAGTCCACTTTTACAGGGATAATTCCATGAAGAAAATGGCAGTGTACAAATGGATTGAACATTTTTTTGAGGGGAGAGAAAGCACCATTGATGAAGAGAGGTCAGGGTGGCCAGTAAGAAGCAGAACTGATGAAACATTGCAAAAATTTGTTGAATTGTGTCAAAATCATCAGTTGACTATGAGAAGCATAGCACACCAAGTAAACACTAGTAGAAAAACAGTTAGGAAAATCTTAGCTGAAAATCTTGGCATGAGAAGGGTGTGTGCAAATATGGTCCTGAAGGAGCTCACTGATGAACAAAAGCAAAGGAAAGGCAAAGCTTGCCAAGACCTTTTGGAGAGGCAAGATGATGTTTTGGGTCATGCTATCACTAGTGATGAGACATGGCTGTACCAATATGACCCTAAAACAAAGCATCGAAGTGCACAATGGAAGTCAGCCAACTTTTCACAACAAAAAGATTTCCATGAGTCCAAAGCAAGAGTCAAAACAATGTTGATAAACTTTTTTAATATCAGAGGGGTTGTTCATTATGAATTTGGACCAACTGGACAGTCAACCAAGTTTGAAAAAATTAGAAGAAAACCACCTAAAGTTTTCTCCAACAACTCATGGCTCTTGCATCATAACAATGCAACAGCTCACATGGCACTGTCTGTGAGGGAGTTTTTAGCCAGTAAACAAATAACTGTAGTGGAATACACTCCCTACTCACCTGATCAGCCCCTCAATGACTTTTTTCTTTACCTGAAGATAAAGGAAATATTGAAAGGAAGACATTTTGATGACATTCAGGACATCAAGGGTAATACAATGACAGCTCTGATGGCCATTCCAGAAAAAGAGTTCCAAAATTGCTTTGAAGGGTGGACTAGGCACTAGTGTCAATGCATAGCTTCCCAAGGGGAGTACTTTAAAGGTGACCATTGTGATACTCATCAATGAGGTATATACCACTTTTTCTAGGATGAGTTCCTGAACTTAATTGTCAGACCTCATATACAGCAATTAACTAATAATATACCAAAAATTAAGTATGGTTTATTAAAACTCTATTCACAATTGAAAACTAAAAATTATTCGCTAAACATGACAAGCTGCTTCTTTTCCATTTTGTGTTATAAAGCTCTGCACTGTACCCAGAAACTATATTTAGAATTAGCAGAAGTGTATTATAGCAAATGTATGAATTTTTAAATGCTGTCATTTGGAAGTAGCTTACTTTTGTGTCCTCTGAAGATAAATAGAAGTTTTGTCTTTTTAGACAATCACTGTCATTTTGACATGTAATCAACAAATCAACATAGATGCTAGGAATTGATCTGGTGAACTCACAAATGACAAATTAGCTGAAATTTTTACAATCATGTGACAAACCAGTCCCATGAAACAAGCAGAAAGAGATTTTGACTAGAAAAAGCAAACTTAGCAACACATGCCTTAGGCCTCAGCACCTTTGAGTCAGGCTGCGAAGGTCATGTATAAAATGATATTCTTAACTCAAGTTTTAGCTCTACATTTTAAGTACCATTTGAGTCAGGAATTTGAAAAAGGATATAAGGCTTATAATTGACTATTAAATTTAGCTTTCCTTGCCCTCCACGTTCTCTGTGTTTACCTCATACTTCAGTGAATTGGGAAGGAAATGCTGCCAGGTTGGGGATACCTTATGTCAAGAAGGAATATCTGATGTATTTGTACGAACCCAACGTTGCCTGGAATGGGGTGAATGAATTAAGTACTTAGAAGTGAAATCCCAACTGGTTAAAAATAAAAGATGGATCTTCCAATGACATGGGATGATCCCCAAATAAAAACTGCTTTAAGTGGTTGGAGGACAAGTAGAAGGCCAGTGGTTCCCCAGTGTCTGACGTTGCCCAACGGGCTTGTCACCAAGTGGTGAGTGATTGGCAAGAGACCAGGTGCTGCACAAATTTGAATGCTGCATATTGTTTCCCAGGGTGCACTTATCATTAAGCTGTCATCTCCATGCTGTTACCAGTCAGGTGACCACCCAGAATGGCCCTCTAAGGCTCCCCAGTAACTTGTTGGTTGAATCCTATGAAGCATTCCAAGGGCGTTAAACTCCTCAAAGAAGCAGTTTTGTCTGCCATTACATGAATGCAGTTCTGTCTGGGGACATGGTCCCTCCCCATCTTCATTCGTGGCCTCAGGCCCATTTCATCTGGCAATGCAGATTTTACAAGAAATATACTTGGAATTTGGATAAATGATAGCAGATTTGAATATGCTTACACTTAGCTAGATTAGAGAAGAAACATTTTATGGTATTTCAGTTGTTTGCAAGTAAACCAGTTGATAGGATGTGAAAATTTTTCATCATTTTGCTCTTCCAAAATGGGAAACAAAAATCAGTTAAAAGAAAAATCCTCTGAGTGCATTTTGTTTACTGACATTTAGTGAATCAAAACGGAATTATAATGCTGCTGGTATTTTGTTGTTCCCAGTGGTGAGTTTGTAAGGATAAAACAAAATAGAGCTGTTCTCTGAAAAGTGCAGCCCCTAATCTCACGTTGCCCAGTGCTTCTGTTATCTGGACAGCCAAGGTCCGAGACAAAGGGCTGTGCCCACAGAATGGAAAAGTACTTTCAATTTGCTTTTTTCCCCTCAGCCTCTAAGAGAGTATCTCTTATTGTTCCAGGCTCATCCCCGGGCCTCTCTCTGTGTAGAAAACCAGGCCCTCCCCATTCCTACCCAAGAAACAGACTGTTACCAGGCATCCACAGAGAGCCCTGTGTTATTAGAGGAGATATTTGTAGTTCTGAGACCGATGTGTGATGCAGAGGCAGAAAGATAGTGGACTCCTCCGCACATGATGCTGTCCGTCCAAACACTTAAGGAATGGGCACACCAACACTCTAACATGCTGATGAATTTGAAGGCCTTGGAAGAGAAGAAAAAAGAGAATGCCTCTATAAAAGATTTATATTAAAAATGCAAGCAGCCTTTATTTTTGCTATCGCTTAAATATGCTCTATAAAAATGCTAAATGCTAAATAAAATTAAAAATGTATTTTCAATCTTACTGGAAAAGAATTTCTTTTTCATTGCAAGTTCTTTTCTCTCACCAGCTCCCTGAATCTCTTCTTTTATGCTTTTAAGTCTTTTGATTAAAAAAAAAAAAAAGTTCCAAATAGGCAATCATAGATGTGTTTAAGTTCAAATGTGTTCTCCAGCTTTTATTGATGGGCCCCTGTAGCAATCAGCTATTGCCACAAAAGAAGAAAAAACGCACAAAGAAGCACCTCAAAACTTAATGGCTTAAAATGAAAGGCATTTATTATTTCTCATGAATCTGGAGGTCAACTAGGTGATGTTCTGCTGATGTGACCTGGGTTTCTTCAAGAGTCTCTGCTCAGCTGGCAGGTTGTCTGGGGTCTGGCTGGTCTCAGATGGACTCAGAGGGGGCAAATCAGTACGACTTCCTGTGTCTCTCCTCCCTCTGGCGACCAGTACCAAGAGCTGCAGAAAAATGTAGACATGTAAGACTGCTCTGTCCAGCCTCTGCTTACATCATGCTTTCCCTGAAGCAGATCACATGTTCAAATCCAGGGTTAGTGTGAGCAAGTATATTTTACTGCTGGGTAACAAATTTCTATAAACTTAGCGATTAGAAACAGCACACGTTTTTTAATCTCACAATTTCTATAGGTCAGAAGTTCGGGCCTGCCTTAACGGGGTCCTCTTACAGGCTGGAATCACATATGGGCTGGGGGCTGGGGTCTCATCTGGAGTTTGGGATCATCTCCAAGCTCCTGTGATTGTTGGCAGACTTCAGATCCTTCTGTTTTTAGAACTGAGGTCCTCAGCAACTACACGCAACCTGTAGTAGTCCCCTGCCACGTGGCTCTGTCCACAGAAAGTTCACATCAAGGCAACTTGATTTTTCAAAGGTCACACTGGAAGAGTCAATCTCTCTTCCATTGTCTAAAACAGAGTTTGATAAAATAACCCAATCAAGGAAGTGACATCCCATTACCTTCACATTCTAGTTGTTATAAGCAAGTCACAGGTGCAGCCCACACTTAAGGTGAGGGGATTATATTATACAAGGGAATGGGTGCTTGGGGTTACCTTAGGGTATGTCTGCCACAGAGTGCAATACCGAAGGGCGCACAGTCAGACCTGAAAATTTAGGGACATGAAAAAAATAAAATATCACAATATCAAAATACCTGGAGAAGAAAGAATTCTGTGAGGTAGTCTCATGAAAGTGACCTCAGACTAAAAGACCTGAATTCCAGAACATTTCCAGTCCCCATCCTGGGATTCAGTTAGCTGTCTCCAGCATGCTATTTGAAAGCAAAATCTAACCCAGCAAATAGACAAACAAAACTCAGGCACTAGCATGAAAAGCAGGAGTGGAATTTTTTCTTCCAGAAGCCAGAATTCTAATAAGAATCTGCTATTCTTAATTTAGTCCTTTATCAAATGGGAACAAATTGATTGTTCTCAGTAATTATGTTTATATGGCAAAAAAACAAGAATTAAATAAGTGAATTATAGAGTATAGCTTTATATAGCTACAAACTGCAATCTTAAAAAAATACTTCACAAGCAATGAATAAAATAAAACATCTCCCAAATTTAAAGATTCTGTCTCTTCCCTCAAGATTGAGAGCATAATTTCATATTCATTTTATTCTTTATATGAAGCTGCCTCTATAATGCAGGTTTAATTTGCTGTTACACTTTAAAGACTAAAATGGCATGAATTAGTTTTGTGCACACACTGGTTTTGCTCTTGAGTCATGCATGGAGCATTGCCACAGACATTTTAACCATCTTTGATATGTGCAAACATATTATTTGTGAAACCTAAATAAATAGTTGTAGTTTTTCTAATGAGTACATAGGTACATATTGTGAATTTTTCAAGGATCAAGAAACAAATTAGTTTAAAATTTTCTATATTTTTTTCACACCCGAAACAAGGACTAAGCATGATTAAGGATTTGGGCTTTTGGCTCGCGTGGACGTGGGTTGGAAAGCCAGTTCCGTGATTTCTACTTAGATGACCTCAGACCAAGGACTTAACCTTTCTAAGGTTTAGCTTCCACATCTGTATAGTGAAGGTAATAGGAGAGTCCACTTTAAAAGATCATCAAGTCGAAGCTGGATGCAAGACTTAAACACTGCAATGGAGGTATGGCACTCAGAATAATGTTAGCCTGTGTCTATCCGGGTCTCACAGGTCCAGAACTATTTCTGTGCATGTGGCTTCCTGGGGCTCTTGCGCTCCCAATAGCCTCCACCTGTGGCTCTTTGAAGGGCACTGTCCTCAGGTTACAGGAATCGGCCTGCTGGCAATAGTAACACCTGGACATCTCTGTCTCCAGAGGCATCCCTAAACCACTGACAGAGTTTTAGGGGGATGAACCTCTAGCACCCTCATGCCTGAATGGGACAGCCCTGAGGCATGTTCTTCACTGCTTCACAGTTGCCCTGCAGAAATGAGTCAAAGTCGCTCTCCATGGAATTGTGCCTGAGAAGGCACCCTAGCCTCCGTTCCTTCCTGTCTCTGCCTTCCTATCAGTGCTCATCACTTCCTGATGAATTCAGCCCACACCTGAGGACATGCTCTGCAGAATACCACAGAAAGCATGGGCAGAATATAAATGGCTGAATTAATGTTAGGTTAACATTTTTGTGGTGAGTGTGGATTGACAATCTCTTAATGGTACATGCACCTGAGGAAATGATTTCCTGTCACTGTGATGTGTCCGGGTACTGAGTTCCCATTAAGCAGGAATGGAACTAGGCACTATGATCTGGAAGTAGGGACCACATTCCCTGCCTCCTCTCCTTCAGGTTGGGGGTTACTGGTGACTGTCAGAACAGAGATCAGCAGTGTCCTAAAATAGCTTGAAGCACCCCTTCTGTCCTTGGAGAGCCAGCTGCCTCTCTCTGTAACTCACTGTTTTACTTCAGATTAAGTGAGGTCAAAATTCCTAGAAAAGAAGAGGAAATCACAGGAAGTAGGGAGAGCTTTTAGACAGGGAGACAGTGGTGCCTACATTTGTTAGCAGAAAGTGGGGTGTCCTCGTCAACACGACGTCCAGGTTCTTGGTATCTCGAGCAAAGAATTGAATGAGACACGCACAGAAGTATAGAAGTGAAAAAAGGGATAGTTTATTGAAGAGAAAGTACACTCCAAAGAGGTAGGAGCGGGCTCGAGCAGGAAAATGGCTCAAGAGTCCCAATTAGCGAGGCTTTGGTTCTTTTATTTTCTTCCATGTCTTCAGGGGATACACCTCTGGGCGTGGAGTTTCTTGATTGACAAGTTTGATTGACATGGGAACTGTTACATAATGCCTTCTGACTGGGCATGCGCTGTCCCAGAGTTCAGGCTATTATGATGATATTAATGAACTTCCAGGCATATGTATGATATTACAATGTTGGTACAATGAGGCCAGGTGAAATGAAGGTCATTATTACTCTCACCACGCAGATGTTAGGAACTGGCTCAAACTGGTGGGCTTCTTGTGCCCTCTAACTTCCTTGTGTTTGCCTGGAACTTCCTCCTGTGGCTGCCTAGCCTGGGGCAGGGATTACTAGTGAAAGGGTGGTATGGAGGCAGTGACTATTCCAGCAGGGCAGTCTCATGGGAGGGGTCCTGAGATCCCCCCTTTTCTATCTGCCTTCCTCACATTCTCTTGAGAGACTAATCCCCACAAATCTCCACGGGAAGCTGAGGGACTGGAGGTCTCATCTTCTGTACCTGCTTCCTTCTGAGAATGGTCATTGTCCCTGCCTATTGGGGATCCATGGGAGCTCTCACCTTATCTTATCTAAAAGGGGAAGTGGTCTCGAGATCCACCACGTTGACTTCTTTGGTTGAGATGGGCTGGAAGCCTTGTTGGGGTATCACTTGTATCCCTATGGTCCCTAAATGAGGATAAATTAATTCAATTAATAGTTTAGAAAGCAATGACCCAGGAAATAGGTCTCAAAGCCCTTGTCAATGTGATGTAAAGTCCGTTGAGCCTGTGGCCTGTTGACTTCCCGCCTAGCTGGACATTCAGGTGTTATCCCCTGTCTTGGTCCAGAAAGGCCTGGAAGGGGTGCCTGCCTGTAGTGATTGTAATCAGCAAGCTGGAGACATGGGTTACAAGTTTTGGAGTAATTATCTGTGGGGCACAGTCTGTTGCTCAGAGTGAGGAGCCAAAGAAAATTAATTAAGAAAGTGATTAAGGCTTTGTACTAGGAAAAAGGTGAAACTGAGAGCTAAAGAACAAGGAAAAGGAGTCTATAGTGAGGTGGGGAGAGGGCTCCTTTGTTTGGCCCACATCACATTCACCACACACAAACTGAATGAGCTCAACTTTGGGGAACCCCCTCAGCTCCCTGGGATTGAGGGAAGGCTGACCCACTCTCCTTCAGTCTCTAAGAGTGGTAGATGCTTTTCTCTTATGCCATTCACTAGTTTTTCTTTTAAATAACCTCAACCAAAGTAATGAGCATCTTGGGGTCTGCTAATTATTTTAAACATGCCTTTGAATTATGCTGATGAAGCTTACTGTGAACCCTTTAGAGCAAGCTTGACCAACTTGTGGCCTAAGATGGCTTTGAATAAGGCCCAACAGAAATTTGTAAAGTTTCTTAAAACATTATGAGATTTTTTTTTTTTTAAAGCTCATCAGCTATCATTAATGTTAGTGTATTTTATGTGTGGGCCCAGACAATTCTTCTTCTTCCAGTGTGGCCCAGGGAAGCCAACAGGTTGGACGCCCCTGCTCTAGATGAACACGTCTTCCATCTTTCCAAAAGAGAATGAATTCTCATGACAAATACATAACTTTGTGCATGAAGTACATAACAGATGACTATGGATTCTCTTTAAATGCTTATCAGAATTTCAGTTCAGTTACACATTAGGAACTATTTCACTGGAAAAATGTTTTTCAGAGGTTAACTTGTCCCATTCTGTTCCTCTCAGCATCTGCCTGGTTGGGCCTTGTCACCACTAGTGTTTTGGCGATAGGTGTTCTCCTTTGAAAAGTGTATTTAAATCAGTGGTGCAGAAAGGCAGGGCGTGGTAGTAAAGTACTGGTTGCGGAAACTCTGCCTGCCCCTACGGTGCCAAGTGTGAGGCGGGTGAAGAGGAGACATGCTCTCTCCTGGCCATGTTCTTAAAGAGATAAATAGGAAAATTGCCACTGAAAACCCTTTTCTGGCTCCTTTTGTTAGGTAGGAAGTTAGTCATAAGCTACAGGAGGAGCAGAAGGTCATCACCCATATCCACACCCTGCCTATCGGCCAGGCCTACCCCCTGGAGAACTTCATCAGGTCCATTATCAGCTGAGTCTAACTTAAAAGGATAAAGTTGTAAAAAAAAAAATGCAGGAGAAGGAATTAGGCCTGGCCCATTATCAGCTATCCTCAAGTTAAAAGGGTAAGGAAAGGTGAAATAACCCCACTTATTCAATCATAAGTCCCACTTCCCCAAACCAGATTGTTATGCAGTTTTGCTTCCTTCACAAGGATCACAAAAGAGTGAGGGGAGGGAGAACTTCTACCCATTAATATAAAAAGCCCAAACAGGGAGTTCCCTGGTGGTGTAGTGGCTTAAGGCTTCAGCGCTGGCAGTGGCAGCGCTGCAGCCTGGGTTTGATTCCCAGTCAGGGAGCTACCCACATACCAAAAAAGCAATAAATAAATAAATAAATAAAACCCCCAAACACTGTAAGACGAGGATGCTTCCTTCTCTTGGGTCAGCCTGCTCCTAATCTTGCAGTGTACTTTATTGATTAATAAACTCTTAACCATCCTGTACTTTCATGAACTCTGTCTCTTGACTGAATTCTTTCTTCAAGAAGACAAGAGCCAAGGAGAAATTGCCGTTTTCCGGTAACGCTTCTACTCCCTACACTTGCCCTGCTCCCCCCCCCCCCCCCCCCCCCCCCCCCCCCCCCCCCCCCCCCCCCCCCCCGCACAACACACACACACACACACACACACACACACACACACACACATGCTAATACACATCATCACTCAGGAAGGGGAACAGAATCTTCTCCATCTTTTTCTTATTAGTTAGAATTTTCATTGGTCAGTTGAGGTAGCACCAGGCTACATGGCCAAATATCTACTTGACTTTTTCATTCATCTTCCCTTTTTTCTTATTCTAGAATTTAGAATGTTGGTTCTTAATGCTAACTCTGTCAAACTCCGTGCAATAGGAAACACATCTCAGTCCACATAACACAATGACTTCAAGTGTCAACATTGTTTATATTGCTTAATGTTAAAGCTTTCTTTTCTCTCCCATTTTCTTCTAAATTTTTAATATTTTAATGTGTATTTTATATTAAGGAATATGAAATATCATGGATACATTATTTGTTTTTATCCTGTAGACTTCATACACTGCGGAAGGCTCTACCTATTCATCTGTTGGAAAGACCAAGCAGCACTTGGAGTACTTGCTTGTTCAGTTTGTTTATTTTACGCCAGTGGGCTTAGAGTTGTTTTCAAAGTCTGAGCCCCGAACAAAGGCAGGGCGGGAAGATTATAGCACAGCATTTCCATAATAATCATCAGTTTCCTGCCTGCAGGCTAGGGCAGGCGGGAATAGGGGTTCAGGGAGAAGAACCAGGAAGTGACTCGGGGTGGGGGATCCCGGACTAGGCTATCGGCCATGTTGGGAAGCAATATGTCTCTACATTTCCCCCGTTTGATGCCCTAACGAGGGGACATGCTCGTCCACAGGGCCCCATTATCCTCTAGTGTCCGATAGCCTCGTAGGGCTAATATTCTGGCCATGGCCCTGTTGGTTACAGTAGTTTCTAAAAATTTCATCAAGGAGTTAATCAAGCAAGGGCCGATGGTAGCCAGAGTAACAGTAGTGATCAGTGGGCCAGCTGATGGTAAGAGCCATGGTGACCACTGACTGAGATTCAGGAGCCCTCTAGTTCCTGTTTTCATTGTTGTATTCTGTCCCTTAGTTCCTTGACCTTGGTGGTAACAATCTCAGACTGATTTACAAAGTAGCAACACTCCTCACCTGGTGAGAGGCAGGCACCCCCCTTCTCTGCAGTGAGGAGGCCTAGAGCACACTGGTTCTGGAGGGTGACCTCTGCTAGCAAGTCAGTCTGACTCTGGAGGGGGAGAAGGGAGTCTGCTATTCTCTCTGTGTGCTCATTCAGTTCCTGGGACAGTTTGTAATAAAACTTCAATAAGGAACCAAGCCCCCCTACCCTAGTGCCAATTCCGGCTAGGACCCCCGCACCTACTAGAAAGGGGTGTTTGCTTCCTTCTTGAGTGTAAGGGAGGAGAGAGAATCTGTTCTATTACTTGATCGGTGTGAACTGAGATATCAGAGGTCAGGAAAATGTGTAAACACGTACCGGTCCAGTTGGTCTGCAGGCACTGGTATGCTGTGGTGCCACAGAGGAAAAAGAGTACGGGGTGGGGGGAGGTTACAGAGGGTCTGGCCGTTGCCCAGTGAGATGTAGTGGGTGCACAAGTCAGGTGTTACAGCCCCGTAGGGTACAGGATTCCCCTGATCGGGGGTGCTGGTAGGGCAGGTGATGTTTTCCCTCAAAGGTCCACTGTGAACACTGAAGGCTGGCAGGCCTGACTGGTTCTGCTTGGCTCTCCAAGTGCCCAGACCCTCCTCTGGGTGGGCCTTTTTCACTCTCGAATGATGGACCCACGGGATGATTCTTGAAACCTTAGGAGCAGTGGGGTTGTTAAGATGACTGTGTGACGTCCTCCTCAGTGCGGCCTGAGGGGGTCCTTTCTCCAATCTTTAACCCAGATTAAGTTGCCCTCTTGAAAGGAGTGGACAGGGTCACTCCATGCAGTGGGGGCCCTCTCCATAGTACAGTGTCATAACCCTGGGAGGACCGTCCCTAGGGCCTGGAGTTGCTCCACTCTACTCTTGTCACCTCATTGATAGAGGTGTCCTGGCGCACTCTCTATAGACCCATTCCTTGGCTGAACTTGGCTAAAGTCTCTTTTAGGGTATGACTCATACCCCCTACTTTCCCTGTAAACAGTGTGGAGCTTCCAAGTGATGCCGAGGGCCTGTCAGGATTTGGATGATTTCTGCTGTAAAAGCTGGTCTATTGTCACTGTGTTTGGTGTCCCTGGTTGGGTCAGGCCATTCAAAGGCAAAAAGAGGCTGGCTCTGTGGTGCGAGCCAGAGGTAGAAGGAGGCGTCTTTGAGGTCTAAGCAGGTAAACCACCTGGCAGATTGAGGGACTTGGCCACGGAGAGTGTAGGGGTTTGGAACGACATGGTGCAAGGAGACAGTTACCTTGTTGATTGCCTGGAGATCCTGGACCGGCCAGTATCCTCCCCCGGTTTCTTTACTGGCAGCACGGGGAGTGTTTAATCAGGTGTTCCTGGGTGCCGAGTTGGGCCTCCCGGGGGATCAGATACTGTCGTTGCCTTTGTGGGTATGTCCCTGGTAGCAGCTTGATGATAATCGGGACCTGGTTGTGAGCCAACCCAGGTGGGTTGTCTTCCACCCACACTAGGGGGTACATGGTTCTGAACTCAGTGCCCCCAGGTTGGAGAGAATGTCTCATCCCAGAAGAGGGATAGGACACTCCGGGTACGTCATGTGCCTTCCCAATTCACAGAGGTGGGTCCTGCAGGACCACTTTTGTGAGGCACGGACCCCAGTCGCTCCAAGGGTGGTGGTGGTCCATTCACTGAGTGGCCCTACTGGGTGGTTACTACAGAGTGTTTGGCCCTGGTGAGGACCATGAATGTCATAGGTTGGCCCCTACTTTTACTTTGATTGTGGGTTCATGGGGGCCGAGAAGGAGAGAGCCCAGTCTTTCTTATTCTCAGTCCAGTCCGGCCAAGACAATGAGACCCCTTTCCATGGGTTCCCGTTGGTACCTACCGGCCATGCGGGGCCTCCCTCTCTTGGGGCACTCGTTCTTCCAGTGCGCAGTCTCCTTGCAGTAAGCACATTGATTGGTCTCTGGCTGGGGGTAGGGGGGATGGCGCCAATTTCCCCCTTGGTGGCCGTTCCTTCTTTGGCTCCTTTCTAGGGTTTCAGTCCCCCTGGTCCTTCAGGGTGGCTGCAGGGAGGCTGACCTTCTCTTTCTTCCTCCGATCTGCTCCCTTTCTACTATTATGTCCTGATTCATGTAGACCTTGTTGGTCACCTCCAAGAGGGGAGTGATGTTCATTCCTGCAATTTCCTACATATGTCCAGGGCTGCCTGCGCCACACAGGACACGTTAACCATTTGTTGGCTTTCAGCTGCTTCAGGGTCAAAGTGGGTATAGACCCGGTAAACCTCACAGAGTCTCTCATAGTAGTCCCTGGGGGCCTCCTCTGGTTGCTGTGTGACTGTGGAGACCTTAGACAAGTTCATTAGTTTCTTAGTTCCAGCCCAAACTCCTCAGACTAGTGCCTCTTGCTACTGCTGGATCCGGGCCCGCCCTTCCTCAGTCATGAAGTCCCAGGCTGGGCATCTTTCAGGGGCAGCAACTAGGGCCCAGGTTCTGGGATCAGCGACTCCTGTTGGGGCGTTTTCCTCTAGCCATTTGCAGGTCCCCCTTAAGATCCTTCGTTTCTCCTCAGTATTAAAGAGAGTAGCTGCTGACAGTCCTCCCAGGTGGGGTGGTGAGTCTGAAAAAGGGACTCTAGCAGGTCAATCATTGCCTGTGGTTTTTCAGAGTAGTACAGGGTGTTGTGTTTCCAATTTAGGAGATCAGTAGTGGAGAAGGGTTGGTAATACATCATGGTTCTGCAGGGTTGCAGTGCCATCTCGGTACCGTCTCTCCGGCTCCCTGGACTCTCTCACTGGCATCTGCAGGGCCGCTGGACACGGCTGGAGTCTTGCTGCCAGCCCTGGGGACGTGGAATCTCCTTCCTCTGGGGCTGGCCCGAGGATGAGCGGGTTTGGTAGGTCTGATGGAGGGGGAGTGTACACGGGTGGGGTTCCTGGGGCCATAGGTCTTGGTGGGACGTATGGTGGAGGTAGCATCGGCTCCCCCTCAGGGTCGCTGGCACAGATTCAGAGAACATCCTTATTTGGTTGAGGCTTCCGACCTAGTTGGGTTTGTGCCACGAAGACCCTAGCCTGTCCCTGACTATTGCAGCAGAACCGCACCCATGGGGGAAGGGTCCGGGCGACTGCTAACCTAGAGTCCATATATGGGAATTGGTTTGGATGTCCTGGTGTCTTGGTAACGACCTGCCAAACATGATGGACCATCAGGATGTTTAGTGTCCCTCCCGATGGCCATCTGTCTTGGAACACAGATCATTGGAGCTCACAGAGGATCTGGAGCTTACTGAGGATCATCTTAACACCCCCACCCCTGCCCCCCGTCACTAGGAAAGCCCTTCCTGAAGTTTTTCAACATACAGTCTAACACCATGGGTTTGCTGTGTCCTGACCCATGTTTCCCATGACCAGTGTCACAAGACAGACAAAGGGAAGGGGTGCCTCCCGAAGGAGACCTCCCAGGCGCCCGTCTGGCTGAGTCCCTTGCAGGACCTTAGGCACGTCTTGGCTAAGGCGTACCTGTATACACCCCGGGCTCGGTTGTCCTCACGAGGACAAATCACCGTTATGCCTTACGACGTCACCACGGAACCGCAGGTTAGGGCCCACTCGGACTCCGTAGCTGAGGCCGTGGAGCCACAGAATGGATCCCGTGTCCACTCACACGTCCGCACATTCATCCGGAGGCTATGACGTTCCCGCCCAGCCGGTTCCTGACTCTGGGACCCCTGTGAGTCCCTGGGAGGTGATGCGGCTCCCCTTGTGCCCACCTGGGCGGGCCTGACGGAGTGGGGCCCCGGGGCCTCACCGTATCCGGTGCCTGGTCCGCAACCCGTCTTGTCAGGCTCCTGAGTCCGGGGGTGATCACGAAATGGGTCGACTGGAGGCAGCCGTCCCAGAGACGGCCTCAGTGGGCAGGGGGCACCTTCCCCTCCACGCCACCTCCCGCCGTCCGCTGCCCACGCTCGCCCAAACCGGTGGCTGCAAAGGGCCAGCGCGGTTGGGCTTCCCGGTCAGAAAACCAAATGGTGCGGAAAGGCTCCACCTTCCCAATGTGGCGGAAGGCTCTCCCAGTTCTCCTGTCGGGAAGACCTAGCAGCACTCGCAGCACTTGCAAGTTCAGGCTGTTTATTTTACACTGGCGGGCTCAGAGGAGTGGTCTCCAAAGTCTGAGCCCCAAACAGAGGCAGGGCGGGAAGTTTATAGCACAGCGTTTCCATAGTAACAGCAGTTTACCTCCCGGGCTAGGATTGGCGGGAACAGGGGTTCAGGGAGAAGAACCAGGAAGTGACTCTAAGGGTGGGGTTGGGGGTGGGGGTCCGGACTAGGCTATTGGCCATGTTGGGAGGCAATATATCTCTACAATAAAACAGCCTCAGGAGTATTTATAGTACAATTGTTTCATTTTTTCCCCCTCAGAAACAATAGAGGTGAATTGCTAACTTCGAAACAAAATTCCGACCTCATCTCTAATTAGCATTTTTATCTTAAAAACCTTTACTGAGCTACTTGGACTGAAAACTAACACACAAACAGTTAAGAGGTTGACAAATAATATTTGAATCAGAAAGTCTTTCATTCGTTTAGTTTAATCATCAGTTACATACTGCTATATTTATCAGGAGTAATAAGTCCCTGAGAAAAATGTCCGAATTCTCACCTCAAAATTCTCCATCTCTTTACTTTCCCCTGGGGGAGGGAGAGATGTGCTGTGAGGCCACTGTGTGACAGGCACTGTGCAAAGCACTTTCTATACGTTCATTTAGTCACCAACAGCCACTGTGGAAGAGGTTATAACTGACACTATTGTAGAGATGAAAAGAACTGACGTTTTAAGACATTGAGAAGCCAATAGTTAGTGGGGGGTGGGGTGGGGGCTAGAACCCCAGAAAGAAACTTAGATTTTGTATTGCTGCAAGGCAGTACCCATGCTCTTTTCATCCACACAAAGCATAACTCTTAGTTTATATTGTAGAGGTAGGATTACTGAATGTGTGGGATTTTTAGAATTCTCTGTGTGTCTTACTGAATGGCAACATCTTGCCGGAGGTCCTAGGGGCTGCTTTGTATGCAGCACTGATGAATACCTTAAGTAGTTATGGGGGAAATGCTCTAGTCATCCTTTTCAAAAGCACAGATGTGACCACACTAGCATTTCAATAATTCTCCCCCTGCCGGAGGCTGAGCTACCCCTAGAATACTCAGAATCCATTCTACTTTTTAATGTTTTCACTAGGACCCAACTTTTCATAAAGTACTTTGATAACCCTGTTCATGTAACCTCTTGGTAGGTAGTACGTTCTCGAATAAGATTTTCTAATTAGCGCAAAAATCAATCAGGCATTTTGGCTTTAAAAGTCAATGGGGAGAAAAAAATCATAAGACTGATGCTGCTCCTTTCAGAAACAAAGAGAAAGTGACCTACGGTAAATGGCTTAACCATTCAGAATCTGGGTTTTCTAAAATAATAGTGCTTTTCTTATTGTATTATCAGAAAGATTAAAGGTGCTAACATGAGAAATAATTAGTTCAATGCATAGAAACATTAAATAAATAGAAACTATTGGTTTTATTAACATTTATTTTCCCAAAAGTTGAAGGGCAACTCTGCTGAGTCATTTAAATCTGTTTACTAATCTTTAAAATGACTGAGCCAGCGCTGCCTCCTCGAGGATGTCCAAGCCCTGAAGATGCCTGTTCCGAGGGACAGTGCCAGACGGGTCTGCTGATACCCCAGCATCCTGTTCAAAGGAAATCTATTGGCTCATATAATTGAAATGTTCAGGATAGGATAAATTTGAGGTCTTACTAAATTCAGGGGCTCAAAAGCAGGACCCCCTCTCACTCTCTTTCAGTCTCTCCCTGTCTTTCTCTGCCTCTTTCTCTTATACTCATTTCTGAGTTTTGCTCTTCATCATGGCCTTACTCCCAAGCAGGTCCTCTTCCCACAGTGGTTCCCCAAAACGCTAGGATTACTGCAATCCTAGTACATCCTTCCTGGTCCCAACTTGTTAGAAAAATGCCCTTATCAGTTTGATAGAAGTTCCAGAATTAAGTCTCTATGGACCAATTTGGGTAATGACAAAGTAGGCAGGAAGGGAGAAATTGTCTTGGTCCATTATCAGCTGCCTCTAAATTTAAAAAATAAAGAGAAGCAATGCAGAAAGAGGAGCTTGCCTGTAAGGACGTCCATTAACAGGTGCCCTGAATCTGGGAGAAAGCTCTGGCCCATCATCAGCTAGTCTCATATTGAAAGGGCAAAAAGTCCCACTTATTCACCCATAGGCTCTGCTTCCCCAAATCATATTATTATGCAACTTTGGCCCTTTTCAGAAGGATCGTGCAGAAAAGAAAAGGGGGGACACTTACATCCATAGATATAAAAACTCCCACACAATGTAAGGGAGAGGCTGCTTCCCTCTCTTTGGGTTAGCCTGCTCCACATCTCAGATTGAACCTTCTTTTACTAATAAACTCTTAACTTTTCTATATTTTCAAGAACTCTGTCTCTGGACTGAATTGCTTTGTTCGAGAGACAAAGAACAGAGGGAAAATGGCCATCTCACAGCAACAGATTTAGAGAGGATACTGGGACATGCTGATTGGCTTGGGCCTGGGTCATGTGTCCAACCCTTAGTCAATCCCCATGGCCAGGACAACGTGAGCCCAGAGTGAAGGAGCCCATGGCACACAGTGATTTGAGACTGTAAAGGAGCAGTTATCCAAGAATGACAGTGGGGAAGTGATAAATCTAAGCATAATGAGGAGCTGGGTTTTTGACAGACAAAAGCAGATGTTTATTAATTTGGTTTAGTCTTACCAAGAAGCATTTATATTTGACCATTGACGGAGATTTCTGACCCAATGGTTCTTGCCCCACTACTCCATCACCTCAATTGGCTTACAAGTACTTAGATAAACCATCTTTTGATCAAAATATTTTAGCAGGAAAGATATATAATCAAATCAGGAAGCCCAGGAAACAACTGTCTGCACGGTTCTGTTTCATTTGTCAGAATTACCACTGGGTAATTAATGATTGGCAGAGTAGCTGTACCCATCCCTGTGGTCAGTTTCCAGCTTTGCTATAGTAATACCTGCTAATTCCTCGTTTTTCAATTCTACAGCATCCAGCTGTTTATTTCTCAAACGGTTTTGTATAAGTTTCTGTTTTTGTATAAGGGATTCTTTCCTTACTTTCTCCACCACTTTTCACCATTTGGGCCAGAACATGCTCAGCCTTTCCCCAGACTCTACTTAGCCTGCACCATTGATTGTTAGCCTGCAGGTTCAGAGCATCCAAGCCTTGGGCCCATCCTGACAGGTCAAATAGGGCAACCAGTATATTACTGGAAGCTCAGAGTTATACAAAACCTCTTTCTCAACCCATCACTGATGGAATCTTGCATTATTCTTATTAGCCTGTCAGGTGTGTCTGATAGAGCTCTTAGAATACACATAGTTTCCTCTGTCACCCTTGTCATCTAACGTTTCAGGGGTTATCTGCCTGACTATAACCCAAGCCCTGGCCTGACCTTTAACTCGAACGCATTGGGTTGAGTCCAATAGAAACTTACCACCTAGACCCTAATATACAGCCTGCTACATACCAAACAACAGAGTAACCCCTTGGGTAATTATATACATATCAAGCTTGAGTTTTTAGTGGCCTTTACATGATGAAATTTGGGGAGCAGCAGCCTGGAATCCCTCAGCTCACAGAGTCCAATCTTTCCTGTTCACCCATCTTAATTCTGTACTGTGCGTCCAAGGTCTCAGTGGGCTTTGGTGCCAAGGCTGCTCACGTGACTTACAGCACTGAGAGAGTTCTCCCTCTGTAGATAGAGCAACACTGGGTTACTCTGACTGGGAAACTCTCATGAGCCAAGAGTATTCATTCACCCTTTTATTTATTTATACAACAAATGTTCATCACATAGTCCAGTGCTTCTAAAACTTTAATATGCATATTAATTACCTGTGGGTCTCATTAACATGCAGGTTCTGATTCAGGAGGGCTGAGATGAAGCCTGGGCTTCTGCATTTTTAATAAACTCTCAGAGAATATACTTGCTGACTTAAGTGTTTCCGTAATAAGGACTATAGGAACTCAGTAAATATTTGTTGAATGTTAAGAAAATAAAAACCGGAATCAAAGTTTCAAACAAAAATTTCCATTTAGATAGTTAGAAATGAGAGCAGCATAATGTTAATGAGTTATTGGTAGATGACAGTTAACGGGTCAAACACTATAGCCTTTGCGGATGGAGTCTTCCCTGGTGCATTCGCCTCATTCATCCTTCTAGTCTTTGACCCACTGACCCCACCTCTTTCAAAGGGAACCAGGGCCAACTTTAGATTAGCATTTCAATTTCAGCCTGTTCTTTTTGAATCACATTCAGGTTTTCAAGAGGCTCTGTATAAGCACAGCTTTGCATTCACATGGTCACACACACACACACACACACACACACACACACACACCATGTGATGCCTAATTACCAGTGATATTTGTGTAACCATTAACCTACACTTCCCCAACACTACTGAATACCAAGACTTTTGATGACATTTCATGTCTAACTAGATTACCAACAACCCCACAGAAACTCGGTCCAGGTAAGAATGGAAGGTACCCAGGATCTCACGTTAGAGACAAGGCCTCTCCCCACCTCACCCCTATCTATTTTCTTCCCCTCTTATTGTTGCCAGCTTAATTTCTTTGCCAACACAGATTTCTTAGCTGGACAAAGCAAACACTTTTTTGTACCCTCAGCAACTTCCTTTTTCAGTTCACAGCACATTTTGGGGAGAGGTTTGCTCTGTGAAGGAGGAGCACAGCAGGAAAAGGTAGGCAGTTTCACAGAAGTCAGCTGGGAGCCTATTCTCTGTTGGTAATAAGAATCTTGCTTCTTGGAGAGCTCATTAGAGGTACCCAAGAGACCTAGAGTGGAGGCTGGGATTGGGAGAGGGGGATAATAATGCATTGTGGAAATGCTAGACCTGTCATTCCCACCTCAGAACTCTGGCTCTCCACATAATGAGCAACTTGCCCTTAACTCGCTAGCGATGACGGAATGCTCATGCATTAGTTATCTTCTTGCCTGCCAGCCACAGGCTTTCCTTGGCTGCATTCCTATAGACTATAGACACTATGGCTCCAAACAGGAATTGTGCAGACCTCCGGTTTCTCAGATACGTTGAGTTAGGGGCATATCTCTGAAAGTAAAATTTAATAGTAAGGTTTTTTTATAAGCATCGCCTTAAACAACTTTGGCTTTGCTGCTAAGCTTCACCCCTCAGCGAGTTAAATTTCATCTGTCCTCTCTGGGATGGGCTCTCTTTCCAACTTAAATAGCAAGTGGGTTAAATTAGAGTTCCTGTTCAGCTGGCATATCATTTAAATTTGGAGCACCATCAACTTGAACTCACCTGTAGTCATGAATAGAAAATAGCTATGTCCCATGACCACCATTCGGCAGGCTTTAGTAGACAACCACTGGCACTGAACAACTCTTTCAGTAGGCAGCGTCTGACCTCTGAGTCCCCATGTCCTAGCTGTTATAACCATTGTAGATTTCACAGCCACCATGGACTGAAACTGCTTTGTGTGAACAGTTAATGGCTCCTCACTAAATAGTGGACTTTTATTGCAAAAAAAATGCCTGGAGAGAAGCATCCTAGGGCTCTACTCTGCAGGTCATAAAATTTGTCCTATGTCACACCACTTCAAACTTATGGAAGAGCACAGATTGGGGGGACCCCTCTGGCTGAATTTGGAAGGATGTCTTAAAAAGGCTGTACTTGAATTAGAAATAGTTTGGATGGGGCTTGTTTCATTAATGCATATTAGTTTTTTGCTGTACCATGTGATGATGTGGTATTTTCAGCTCCTGAGTTGGAAGACAATGGCCAAAACCTGGAAGATTTTAAGAATGTTGTTGTTACCTATATATTAGGACAGTGTCTCTCTATGGTGTTATCTTTTTTTTTTCTTTTTAAGTTAAAATATCCCCAGAATAAAAGGAACACAAAAAGTATGCACAAAAATAGTAAAATACATAATCCTGCCATTCAGAGATTTATTGGGGCTTATATGTTGTTATTATTCTTTAAAGATATTAGATATGCTTTCTAACTCAAAATTTTTTACTTCTCTATATAAGTGGGCACCTTTATTTGTCCAGGAAACTTCCACTTATACCAGGTTTCAGCAAGCTGTAGCCTGAGGGCCAAATCCTGCCCAGGGACTCACTTTATAAATACTAAAATTTGATGGGAACACAACGTGCTCATTCATTTATGTATTGTCTCTGGCTGCTTTCAAGCCACAATGGCATGGTTGAGTAATTACAAACTTTCATCCATGAACCAGCAGCAAGATATCATCTTTGTGCTTCTTACTAACGTAGGATCTCAGGTAATAGTCCAGACCAGTGAAACCATGATCTGCATTTTACAAGATCCCCCAGGTAATTCTCATGCACTTTAAAGTTTGACATGTGCCATCAGATCAACCTAAGTCCTGCCCCTTTCTTCCATGAATTTTTCTCCCAGAATCCAGTTGAAAGAATAATTGTTTTCATTTTTAGTTTTAAAAAAACAACTATTGCATGCTAAGAGAGCTAAGAAATGTTAACTCAAATGTTCTGTTTATTCAACAGAATGTAGTTGCTTCTGAGATGCTGTCAAAGTTTATTTATACTGGAGGGAAACTTTTTTTTACCAAATATAGAGAAAGACAAGTCCTATTTCATTAAAAACTGCTTAAGGAATCATCCCCTTTCTTGCTGTTATATACTAAAAAGGGCTTTTGTTTGCCCAAAGAACATAAATACTTTTCCTTGAATACTTGCAGAAAAACTGTCCATTAGTAAGTGAGGTTGAGTGCTGGGGAATTGGGGATGCACTACAGCAGCTATCGCCATGTTGACCCTGCAGTCATTTCTACAAATGTAGTTGCTTGTCCGAGTCCAACTGCCCAGGAGAGGTGGTGGTTGAGTGGCAGACAGGGAAGCTGACCAGGCTACTCCATGTCTGAGACGTGCTGCTGCGGGGCCCTGAGAATGGAGCTGGCTCGTGGCCTTAGGTCTGCTCGCTGGCTAGTTGAGGCCTCACATTTCGCTGCTGAATTTCCATTAAAGTACTAAGAGGTTATTGTAGAAACCACGGCATACTGACAAGTGCCTGGGCTTTAGAAACAGACAGACCTGGGTGGTATCCCAGCTCTGCCACTTGTTTGCTTTGTTTCTCTGCCTCCCTACACAAAATCCCTTAATGTTAGCTTATTATTATTATTTATTATCCCCCACAACGATCCTCTAAGTAGTGTATGACAGAGCTAGGACTAGAATTTGTCTTGATACCTTTTTTTTTTCTGCTTTGATTGCTGAGGAGTGATGACATACTTTCATTCTCTCACAAATGTACACGGGTGGGCTGATAAATTTTGCCTCCACTGTAATGTTTTCTGTTACATTAGACATATGTGGATGTAACCAGTTCTGTGTAGTCACATGGTATCTCCCCTCCATCATTCTTGACCTTGCACACACAGATGCTCACATTTTTCACCCAGTGCACATCCAAGTGGAAGAGTGTTTAGACATTCAGTTTAAACAGCATGCAAAAACTTAGGACTCAGCTGCAAAGGTCATGTTGACTGATTTTTGAAATTCTGAACTTATTGTTCTTGCAGACTTTCTTGAAAAAGGAACAATAAACTCTGAACACTATATTGAAATTCTTACTGCATTAAAAAGAAAAATCAGATGGATTAGAATAAAGAAACACTTCTTCAACACGACAACACCAGGCCTTACACGAGTGCAGCAACAAGAGATGCAATTCCATGCCTGGACTTCTCAGTGCTGCGGCATCCACTATAAAACCCAGACGTGGCTCCTAGTGATTTCCACTTGTTCCCCAAACTAAAGGAACACTTGAAGGGCCAGTGCTTCATCTGTGATGAAGAAGAGGTGAAGTCTGCAGTGAGAAAATGGTTTCAAAAACAAAACGCTGATTTTTTTAAAGGATGGATTTCAAAAACAAGTGTGGCATTGGCAGAAGTGTATAAAATGTGTGGTGATTTTGTAGAAAATAATTATGCAGCCTTGCAAATAAATGATGTAGGTATATGTCTTTCTAAATTTCATTAACTTTCCCATTCATTTTTTATTTAAGTGGAGGCAAAATTTATCAGCCTGCTCTCATACATTGAGGGTCAACTCTGAGCCGGGCATGCTGTAGGCTCTTTGCGAGTGAAAAAAAAGAGGCAATCTCTTCTTTCAAGTGGGTAGGAGGGAAAAATCTCAGTGATGGCAGCTCCTCAAAGACCAGATTTGTCTTAGTTTTCTTTGAAATCCAAGCCCTAGTATGGGGTAGGACATAACGCAGAAGCAATCTGAAAAAGTATGTTAAAGTAGATATGATCATATGAGAGAGAAAAAACACATCACAACACACCTCGACCAGGCTTCCCTTCCTCAGCTTTCCATTTCTCCCTCACATGCTCTTTTCTGATGGTTCTTGTTGCCTTCAGAGTCAATATTAAGTCATCCACACTCAGACTTTCCTACCTCATTTCCTTCATTGTGCCCCCTTTGAGCTGTTTTCTTGAACATACTACAAGGTGGTTATCTCTCATTCTTTACTCCTGCCATTTGCTCTTGCTGGTGTGGGCTTCTCCTTAAGGTTCAATTCAAATGCCACATCTTGCAGCTGATCCTGTCAATAGCCCACCAGTATCCCCTGGACACATTTTTCCATGTGTGTCAACTTGACTTTCAACCACCAGTCACTGTGACTCTTGCTGAGCGCGCTCTCTGGCCACAGAGTCCATTCTGCTTGTGTGCAATGGCGGCTACAAGCACAGGGCAACTAACCTAATGGTCCTCTTCCAGCACTCAACAGCCCTCACCAACAACCAGCAGGATTGCTCTGGGGCTGAATAACCACAGGGTGTGTGTTGCCCATGGACCCCAGATTCTCCAGCAGTTTCGAGCTTGATTATATACCCCTTACTGCTTTGCTTTCCCTGTTTCTCTTCCCACTTCCCTACTGGTGATTCCTGGGATTACCTCCAAAATATGTTACTCCCCCTCATATCCTCACCTCAAGGTCTGCTTTCTCCCTTCTCTGGCTTTCTGAGAACTCCCAGGACATATCATTGCTTCCCACCCGGTGTCCTGTAACATTTGTACATATCTCTGGTATAGCATTTATCCCAATTTATTATAATTTATTTATGTGTTAGATTGTAAGTAGAGGAGATAAGATCCATGTCTTTCCCATCCAAGTGGCTCCCTTGCCACATAGTAGGCACCCATTATTTATTGAACTCAAGAATTTTGGATTGACTTTCCCCTCTCAGCCCCCTTGTTCTACCTTGGCATGGCTGGGCTGCATCAGCAGCTGTCTCCCAACCCCCGTTTGCACTGACACCTTCTCTGAGAGCTAGCAATGTTATACAAAGATTTCCTGGACTTCAACTGGCATAGAAAGAAGCACTTATTGAAAAATTACTGAGCAGGGCAAAGGTTAACCAAATTTGTAATTATAAAAAGTTCAACCGAATAACAGTTGGGAAGTTGTGCATGTTTGTGTGATGATTACTAATAAGAAGGTTAGGCTAATGAGGATGGGCCCCTGACATAGAGAGGCAGGAAACTTGCCAAGATCAGTGGGTATTTGTGTGTTGATTGCTAACAAGAAGGTTAGACTAATGAGGATGGGTCTCTGACCCAGGGAGAAAGAAAACTTGCCAAGAACAGTGAATGTAAGCTTCTAGTCATGCTGGGTCTCCTGGGTTTATTCAGAACAGAGTCTGGAAGAACATCACTCCCACCCTTACAATAAGAATATAGGCACACAGAGTACAAGGCTCTGGTTTTTCTTGAACTCATATAATAGCTAAAGTCACAGGGCCACCAACTAACGTAAAATCTTGGGAAAGACAGACCCCTGCAAAGTGCTTATCTGAGATGTTTTTAGGCAGAAACCAGCAGGAAGAATTCAGCTGAGATAGTTAACATGTTGGTAGTGTCCAAGTATGGGCTGGTGGATAGTATGAAGCTTGCACACGTAGGGCAGTTTTGCATCCTCTTGCAGGGTTTTCTCTAAGCTTGCTAGGAAAGTCTGGGAAGATTCCCGAGGAAGCCTAGGGGAGATACAAAACAGTTGCTATTGGAGAGGCATGGAACTCCTTTTAGACCCTGCTCCCTCCTTATTTCCCATCTGGAATAAATTCTTAATCTGGAAGGGGAGAAACAGAAATCATTGTTCTGGGTGCTGAGGGGGAGGGAACAGAAAACAAAATAAAACACCTTAACCCTTAGGGATGGGGTGGGAATACAACATAAACCTAGAGTATTTTGTAGTGCCCAGGAGAAAGAAAGCATTCAAAAAAGCATGAGGACATGTTAAAAGAGAAATGTAATATTCCCAATATTCTTGGGAATACATATTACTGGGCTTGCAGAACAAGGACCTGCTGTGTTTCTCTTATTTTCTGGGTTGCAATGCTCACAGATGCATTAGTCCCTAGAACATATTAGGAATATACTTAAACCCTTTTTGGGGTAGAGCATGACAGACCCCTAAAAGAATCGATCAAAGTTGTTACAGTTCACTCTAGAGCAATGCATTTGTAAACACACTAAACAAACTTCCAGTGGCCAAAGCTGGAACAATTTGAGCAGCAAAACAGTTAACAAGAGTCAGTGAGTCTGTAGTTATAGAATGATAGTGGAACAAATAAATAAGAGAAAAGGGGTATTTTTTTCTTTACAGAATAATTACAATGAAAAAAAGAAGAAAAATAAAGGAAATAGAAAATCATCATTAAACATTTTAGTAATAATTGTTGCTTGCAGACAAGGAAAGGTTCACCAATGGAGGCTAAAATTAATGAAAGAAGATCGAGGAGAAACGGAATATTGGCATAGTCTCAAATATCTGTCCCAAGATATTTATCAATTGCAAGTAAAAAGCAGTAACTTTATCAGGGTTGATGTCACCAGTAATATGGCATATTGACGTCCTGTACCCTTTGATATGATGTAATGAGAAGGACACATCCCTTCTGTCGTATTCCTGCCCAAAATGCATAAATACAACTAATCACGAGAAAGCAGCTGACAAACCCAAATGGAGAGATATGCCACCAAACAACTGACCTGTACTCTTCAAAAGTATCAAGTTCATAAACAAACAAACAAACAAACAAACAACAAGGAAAAATTGAAGAACTATTATTGGTTAAAGTAAACTAAGGCGATGTGATAACAAATTGCAATGTGGGATCCTGGACTGGATCCTGGAATAACAACAGCAACAACAACAAAAACCTCATTGTTAAAAGTCTGCTGAAATTCAAACAAAATCTGTAGTTTAGTTCAAAGTGTTGACCAAATGTTAATAGTATCTTATTTTTTATACTTGCATTATTTTTATAACTGTAAGATGTTGACTATAGAAGAAGCTAGATAGATGTTGGTATATAAGAACACTATTATTTTTGCAACTTTTTGGTAAGTCTAAAATTATTTCAAATTAAGAATTGTAAAGCAAGCCAGAAGTCGTTTCTACATTCAATTTTATCAAAATTTTATGTTGGGGAAATTATTTGGAGAAAATACATAAAAATACATTAGTGTTTGTATTTGGTTAATAGGATCAGGATAGGGAATATTATATCCTTCTTCCAAATAATTATTTCTCTTAATTCTCAGAAACGTTCCCTGATGTAGCATGCTTATTCACAATTTACAGATGAAGTCAAAGCCTCAAGGAGATCGCATGTCTTACTCAAGGTCACAGAAACCAAGAGAAAGATCGACAAGTGAGCCTAGGTTTCCTAACTCCAAGGGCCATGGACAATGCTACTATTTCTGCCCTTCTTTTCTACATCTCTGTCTGTCTTTTGGAATTTGTAGTTACATTATCCTTTTAGTAGGAAAACAAAACAAAACAAAAAATACAAAAGAAATTCACCCACAGCACAGTATAATTAAAAACAAAAAATGAAGCCTACTGTCTGAAGATAGTAAAATGCTGAAATACACCAAATAAGAGAAAAAATAATAAAGTTCCTGTCCTGGGTACCATATATGGATGACAGGCACCTACTTAGTTGAATTTTTTAGAACTCTTGGGACTATTACTGGCCTTGCAGAACAAAGACCTGCTGTGTTTCTCTTATTTCCAGGGTTTCAATGCTCACAGATGAATTAGTCCCTGGAACACATTAGGAATGAATTAAATCAGAATTCTTAACCCCTTCTGGTGGGATAGCCTGAGAGACCCCTAAAGAATGTGACGAAAGTTGTTGCAGTTCACTCTAGAGCAAGGCATATGTAAAATGGTGCTGTAATTCTTCTTTGTTTTAAGGCTGAGCTGCCAAAGGCCTAGAACAACAAAATAGCTGTCATATAGTGCAATGAATTAAAAAAATATTATGACCCCAACTGGCTATTCAGCATATAAAGTATGTCCATAGGCCTTATCTGGCCTGTTGTTTATGACCTTTGCTCTGTCACATCATCTGCCAGAGTTACTAGGAATCATAAATGTGCCCCAAACCAAAGAGAGTCAGATGTGAGAACTCATCAAACTTTTGAGGTCTAGCCTACATTCAAGAAGAAAACTCATCTGTTAACCCTGCCATGACAAGTGGACAAAGAGCTTTTCTCCCTAGTTTATGCTCCCATTTTTACTGTTTCTCTTAGAGCCCATCAGGTAGGTAGGAATGGCAGGGGCTGCAAGGCAATTGGTGGACCCAAGGCCCGTGGAATTCCAGCTGTTGGCTGTGTCTTTAAAAGTGACAGAGAGAGGAATCAGGCAGTTTGAGTAGATGTGGTTTTCTTCTCCTCTGCATTTTTCAGGTTTTGGTGATTGCCAAGTAGCTTTGCAGTTTTTAGTCTTGGAGACAGGAATAAATAAAAGTGAAAGATTTCTCTTGGAGTCCCGCCGAAGACTCTGAAATCACGGAATCAGTGACTGTAGAGACCATCTGGCCCAAACCCCTTCATTTACAGAGGAGGAATCTGAGGCCTGTGAGGTTACAGAGCTTTTCTCTCACCGGCAGGCAAGACCTGGAGAGTTAAATCACAAGGATTTTACAAGACTGCGATGTTCTGTGTCCCATAGGGTATTTGGCTGGAAAGTTGGGTCTTTGTATTGTACTTGTGTTGAAACAAAAAGACCCAGTCTTTCAGGTCAAATCTTGTGAGCACTTGTGGTAGGTAGCTGAAGGAAATTCCAATGATATTATTGAGGGGTTGTTGGTACATTTCACGTTTATAGCTTGTGTTATGGACTTGACCTAGATAGGCCAATGCTATAAGCCAACGACAATGAAAGGCTGAAGGCAGGATCTTTCACCTTTGGAAAGGCTTAAGAAGTGATCTCAAGTCTGTCCATCCATTCTAGTATAGCCTTTCCCATCTCCAACATCAGCAACTTTCTAGGCAACCAGGCCCCGTCCTCAGACTTAAGAGATTCTTGATTGTCCGGGGCCATTGACAAAGGTCAATAGACACATGGAGTAATTCAGATAAACTGAGCAAATTTGGGGAGAGATCAAATGTTGTAATTCTTGCTGGAGCCGTCAAAGGCTCATCACTGGCTGCTGGGGTGGGTGTTGTTACCAATGACTTGAGAAGGACAGCTGGTACATGGTAGAGACAGTAGTATGGGACACCTGCCCCTGGCAACCAGAGAGTCCCTAGATACCCACTCAGCTCCTGGGAGCTGCTCCCTAATGCTGCCAACTGACCTCCTCTCTCAGGCAGGTTCTGAGAAACCTTCTGACACTAACTCTAAGCGTCCACGGTCCCTCCCACCTGCACACAGCCCTCATTGCTTCCTCTGCCCCACCCCCAACTTCTTCCTAGTCTATTCTTTCCCAAAGCTCTAGAACGTGATCGGAGTAGCCAGCTTTATCCTCAAATCTATTATTGATCATAAAACTTTTGCTGCTCAAAATACCCAGGTTCTTGCAAGGAAAGCTTTTCCTTTTAAAATCAACTATCTTTGCCAAGGGCCTCAGAAGGGTAGTTTGAAATTCAAGGCTATGCTGTCACCCTTTTTTTATTTCTCTGCATTTTTGCTGTAACACCTCTACCCTGAGGGCAGCGCAGAACAGAAAGTCCGTGTTGCTGTGTGAAGGGGAGGTGTAGAGGGGTGGACAGAATATCAGTGAACAGAACTGCAGAGAATAATGCATAGGTTAAGTTAAAACATTTTATCTTGCTACATAGAAAATTTGGATTGCTTTCCACCCACCCCCGATGTTTGCAAACCGTCCAAATAATTAATGAGAAATTGGGGCCTTGTTACTTAAATTGGCCAAACTCTCATTCAACTTTCCATTTTATGAGCTACTTTGTTGTGATTTGAATAGAATTGATTTCATCTAGGAGGAGAAATATGTAGACACTGTCTATAGAAATAATATTCTTGGCAAACACACGGGTACTTGGCCTTCATCTTTTCTGTGGTTGGATTAAGGTGAGTAGTTCGGGCATCTGCTGCCCAGAAACAGAGTTGAGGAGGGCCTTCATGGCTGAGAGACGCAGTGAGGAAAAGAGCATGTTCAGAAACCAATAGGGGCTTGCTAAGAATGTACTGTCTGTTTTTCAAGGCTGATTCTAGTTATTAATTCTCAAATGTGTCCTTGAAGGGAATCTTTGTGTGTTTAATTGAGATATGGGATAGAGTTTGAGTAATTGTCAGCCTCCCTATTGGGAAAAAAAAAATCCTGCAGTGACCTCATTATCGTTATTTCTAAACTCGGTTTTCATTGCTCCTACTTAATAGTCCTTAATGTTTTACCTACTTAATAATCCATTCTGATTAGAGGTTTGTGGTGTTAGAGGTGGATGAGGGCTGCTTATTGGGGATTTAAGCAAGTCCTAAGGAACTGCAAGGTTCTTTTAAGACTGTGGGTTGTGGGTTCCCCCATTTTGCTAGTTTTAACGTTGACTAACACTGCAAAGCCAGAGTTGATCCTGGACTTCCCCAGTCAGCTCTGGCTTTCCAGGTTCTTGGGCCAGCTGGCTCTGCCCCACCCCACTACCTGCGCAGGCCACTTTTGGTGCTGGTTGGGCCTAAAGCTAGTCACGACGCCTTAGTCTCCTCTCCCTTGGAGCTTGTCCTGCCCCTTCTGCAGTGTCTTAGCCTGTGGGCAGGTCTGGAATCCTAATACTCTACCTCACATGTTGCCCAATTCCTTGACATGGTTGGATTTTGCTCCCTTTGACATAGCTACTGCCTACAGTCCTTAATGATGAGGGACCAGCTGCTGAAAAGCTCTAGGGTTTTGAGTTGCAGCTTCCTAGGACCACTGCCAGAAACCCATGGGTAGTTTCTTCTGGTTTCAACTCTCCTCTTCTCTCTCCTTAACAAAGCAGTATGGCTAAGGGTCTACAGGGTGGGCCTGAAGACTTCCTGGAAATACATATTCCCTGGGCCCCATTTCTTTTTTCAGAGGATAACAACAGCTTCTGTGTAATGGACACGGTTTCAAAGTATCTTTCTAACTAAACTCCAATTTTGTCCAGGCCTCCATCCTTCCTCCACAGAGCCACACCTCTGAGGGAAAACAAGTCTTGCACCCTTTGCTTCATGAATAGACACATGTTCTAGTTTTGTTCACTGAGAAGTGAGGGGAAATCTGCTTTGGACAGCTCCCTGAGCCTTCGAAAGAGCCACAAGAAGAGACACTTTTCCATCTAGATATTGGATGTGACAACCTGGAACTGCTATTGCCATCTGGATACACTCTGAGGATGCAGTGAACACTGAGGATGGAAGAGAGTGGGCACAATGGAAACCTGGTTCTTGGATGACATCTGAATGAAGCCAGTCCTGAAGTCTGCCCTTTTCTAGATTTCCTCTTACAGGGAGAATAATTTACTTTCTAGCTAAGTCAGATTAAGTAAGTGGTGCTATTTCTTACAGCCCATAGAATTTTAAGTTATGAGTAGCACTATTGATGATACTAAATGAGAAAAAAGCATTTAAAATCCTATGCACATAGTAGGCAGATATTACCCATTGTGAATATTATTTTTATTACAATGCATCTGACCCTCAGGGCCCTCCTTTGGGGGCTGGGCCTATTTTCCTGGACCTTTTTTCATTTAGTCCTGGCATGTGTGTTCATAAATCCTTTGCTTCTGAAATTCCACCATGTCCTATTCTTGAGGAGAAAAGAATGTGTATAAAGTCTGACAATTAAGTTTGCAAGTTTGTAGAAAAAGTGCTACATACCTCATTGCTGAATATCATTATGGTCACCTTTGAAGTACTCTCCTTGGGAAGCGTACTGATACCAGTGCCTTGTTCATCCTTTAAAGCAACTTTGGAACTCTTTCTTCTGGAATTGCCATCAGATCTGTCGTCATATTATCCTTGATGTCCTGAAAGTCATTAAAATGTCTTCCTTTCACTATTTCCTTTCCCTTCAAGTAAAAAAGAAAAATCACTAGGGGCCATATCAAGTGAGTAAGGAGGGTGTACCATACAATTATTTGTTTACTGGCTAAAAACTCCCTCACAGACAGTGCTATTAGCTGTTACATCATCGTGATGCAAGAGCCATGATTTGTTGGTGAACATTTCAGACCATTTTTATCATTTTAATGCAGACTTTTCAACCAAGTAGTAAACTTGGTTGACTATTTGTCCAGTTGGTCCAAATTCATAATGAACAATCCCTCTGATATTAAAAAAATGTTAGCAACATCATTTCAACTCTTGATTTGGACTGATGGAATTCATTTGGTTATGGAGAATTGGCCGACCTCTGTTGTGCACTTACATGCTTTGTTTCAGGGTTGTATTAGTTCATCACCAGTGATAACACAGCCCCAAACAGCGTCTTGCCTCTCCAAAAGGTCTTGGCAGGCTTCGACTCTCCTTTGCTTTTGTTCATCGATGAGCTCCTTCAGGCCCATTTTTGCACACACCTTTCTCATGGCAAGATTTTCAGTGAAGATTTCCCTCTTTCTCTATCTATGTTTACTTGGTCTGCTGTGCTTCTCACAGTCAGCTGATGATTTTGACATACAATCCAATAAATTTTTGCAATGTTTTCGTCAGTTCTGCTTGTCGTGGGCTCCCCTGACCACCCTTCCTTAGTGACACTTTCTCTCCCCTCAGAAAAACATATAACCCATTTGTACACTCCCATTTTCTTCATGGCATTATCCCCGTAAACTTGGACTAACATGTCGCTGGTTTTACTTCCACTCTTGCCAAATTTAACAACAAATTTAATGTTTGTTCATTGCTCTAATTCAAGCTCCGACATTCTCGCGAGGGCACACAAAAATGTGCTACAACAATAATGAACGCCACTTAGCAAGACACTGCCACACGTTGACATGATCACAGCTGTGTGACCCCGCTATACCAAGGTTATGGAACCTTACCGAGTTTGTACAGTGTTGCAACAACGTAAGTGCACAGTGACAAGTTTGCGAACTTAATCGTCAGACCTAATGTGTTCATCGGAAGGAACCATTGAGGTTGTCCTCAGAGACATTTGCATATAGAACAAGTGGGCCTAAAACACAGGATTCATTCCTTGATTCTGAAGGCACAGGATAGCATTTATTTTGGGCTTTGGTATTATTTTAGGATTTCTCCACATGCTTCTCAATTTTAACTCATTTATGTCTCCTTGGACCCGACTGAATTCCGATTTATTTTATGGTTTGCTCTGCTGCTTTCTCCCTTGGTCTGCTCTCAGATGATCATATTTTGAATTATCCTGGTTCATGGAACCACCACGAGGCCCTTAACATTTTGCCCATCAGTTCAGGGTTCATCTATCTGTATTCCCTTTGTGCCTTCCCCTCCCTTCCCGTCACTATATAGACACGCATAGACCTGGGGTATGATAAATGAAGTGTACCAAACTTGTCACAAGTATTTTATTATAGAGAACTAAAATACAGATCTACTTATAATGACCAAACAAAATCCAGTTTATTTGATTAAAAGTCACAAATGCATCGAACATTACTAAAGTGAAGTTTAAATTACACACTGCATTTTCAAATTAACATATGACTAACACTTTCTTATACTTAGCCTATACACAGCTGGGTTTGAAGACTAAGTTCATTTATCGTTCCAGGTTGTCATTATCAATTTATTCATCTCTCCATTTGAGAGCCATGAGGTTAGGAAGACCTCAAGTTACGACAATGCTGTAGTATTCAGGTTAAGTTTGTTTGTTTGTTTGTTTTCCTTTGGTTTGACACAAAATTTTATGGAGAATTGAGATGCTGAGAATTGAGAACTCATGTAGGCTGGAACAGAAAATGAAGAATTTTATGTGTCAGCTGTCAGGTCAGGTATAATATTTTAAACTCTATTAGAGTTCTATAATTAGGGAGCAGTAATCCCAACCTGAAGAATGTTGTAATTGGATGGGATCGGCTGGGAGATGGATTAAAGAAATATTCATCATGACTGGATTTAAATTGCTTATTTCTTAAGCTAATTTTTCAGTCATGAATCTGTATCATTCTCAAAGGGGAAAACATATATCCTTCATTCCTTACTAGGTCTAATAATAATTCCTTACATGTCATCCTTTATCATTATTTCAGCGACATCACCTTGAAATTCAACAATGTGCTCTATTGCTCACAATAGTTCATTGTCTGTCACAGGATACGGTGGATGATCTAGAAAAAAAGGGAAATCCATAGGTAATTTTCTAATTCCCCTTGGTTAGCAGTTTTAACATCAAAGTTTTTGCCTGGATGTGAATACACCGCACACCTAATGGCTAGACAGTTAGAATGTTTCTGCTTTCTTTCTGGATCTTTTCTGTGATGGAAGAGATGAAAAGCAGTAAAAAAAGGTTGTGGAGACAGTTATTAAGCAGCTGTCAGGGTTTTACATTCAGAATCTCATTTACATTTTATGATCAGTTGTACTTAAATTGTACTGCATGAGAATCATTGGGGAAAGTTTTCAACAAATTTCAGTGTCCAGGCTACATCTCAGATCAAGTATTTTCTGAGCTCCCCAGGGCACTGCAATGTTACAAGATGATAACATTGGCGCCTTTGGCACACTTGCATTTGAGGCCCCTTTGGCACATTGCTTGCACACTGGCATTTGAGGCCCAGTAATCTTGACTTACTCAAGGTAATAGCCAAGAGTGGATTTTGGAAGTAACACTTGAATGCAAATCTGTTAGTGTCCAATCTTAATGCGTTTTTGCTTACATTTCTTAGACTCGTAGGAAATCGCATAAAAGTTCACGTATTTCAAGAGCTTGGCATGCTATTTATGTTAACTCATTTTATTTTATCTTATCTTTTTTATTCTTAAGCATTCTATCCTTTATTATATTACTATAAATGGAGTAGTTCCTTTAATTTCATATTCAGATTGTTGCCAATGTACAGAAATACAAAAAATAAAAACAACAAAAATTTATGTTGATGTCGTATCTTGAAACCTTGCTATACTTTCTTCTTCTTCTTCTTCTTTTATTTATTTATTTATTTTTTGTTAAATTTATTGGGGTGGCATTGGTTAGTAAAAATTACATAGGTTCCAGGTGTACAATTCTACAGTACATCCTCCATGCACTGCATTATGTGTTCATCACCCAGAGTCAGTTCTCTTTCCATCACCATATATTTGACTCCCCCTCCCCCCTTACCCTCAGGTAACCACTCAACTATTGACTGTGTCTGTGAGTTTTTGTTTCCTTGAGGCTTTCAGTTTTATACTCCACATATGAGTGAAATCATTTGGTTCTTGGTTTCTTCTGTCTGGTTTGTTTTTTTTTTTTTTTTTTTTTTTTTTTTTTTTTTTTTTTTTTTTTTTTTTTTTTTTTTTTTTTTTTTTTTTTTTTTTTTTTTTTTTTGCTTTGCATGATGATCTCAAGGTCCATCCATGTTGTTGCAAATGGCCCTATTTTATCTTATTTTATTCCTTTTCATTTTATTTCTTATGTGGCTAATTTTCTAGAAACTATCCATGGCAAAAGATAGTCACGGCTTTGGTTGAGACTCAGTGACTGTAGGATGCATGTTCCTGGGCTGATGGAAGCTTCCTGCATACCTGCAGAACCCCTAACTGCATATTAGCTGTGCTGAGGTTTCCATGGCCCTTGACACACCTTTGCCACTTCTGGCTAAGGTAGTCAAGACAGCAGTCCCCCTACTCCCATCCCCTCCCTTTTCTTGGTTTGTTGGCCTGTGGTCATTAGCATCTAGATAAATAAAAGAATTAGGTTCCTGGGTCTGTGCAGCCAATTTCCTCTTGCTGCTTTTAAACCTTAGAAGATTGCCTGATGTGACAGAAAACATTTCAAGTGAGACTGAATTGGAAGGAGGAAATGAAGCAGCTGGCTTGTGTGAACACAATAGGGCAAAACGTGAACTCTATTTGTCTTTCTGGTTATTGAATCTCCGGGGAGAAGCTATGCCAATCAGGCTGCCTTGTCTTACTAAAATTCACCCGGAGCGTAGCCTACTACTGAAGGCAAAGGTGGAGAGTGTGGCAGAGACAGGGAAGAGAGTGGGGAGCCAAGAAGAACGAGGCAATTGAAAAGCGCCTTAAAAGGATGTGCCATGCTACCCATGGGCAGCTGGGAGGTCCAGGCTGCAGAGGTGAGATGCTCTCATGCTCGTCAATGGCAGTTTTGCAGGTACACTCAGCACTGACTCTGCCTCCTGGACTGGCAGTAAGCACCTGAGCTAACAGCTGGGGCAGGTGGGGACAGTCGAGGCTGTGGGTCTATTTTAGCTCCAAGGCCTTTCGAGTTCACAGAGCTTCGTTTTATTTGCTTCACTTAACAATCAGTTCTGGGCAGCAGTGGTGGATGTGCTTGGTTGGTGGTGAAAGCAGCCGGAATAGGTGCCCAAACAGGTGTCCCACAACACTGGTGGTTGGGGACTTTATGCCAACCTGATTTTAAACGCACATCTTGAGAGGGTGACAGGAGTTCTAAGAAATAACTGTGCCTCCAGGGAGGTAGCTTCTGACATGGTCTTTGTCTTCGCCTCGTCCTGGCAACTGGAAGAGCACAGCGTGCTTCCCTAGTGGAAAACAGTGCCGGTCGCCGGCCCCCACGGAGGGAAAGATGAAAACTCTCTGAGAAGAAAGTCATCACAAATGTAACTGTCCCAGGATGGTGGTTAAGTGGGCAGCCTCAGGAACCAGACAAGCCTGTGGTATAATCCAGGTAGGTCACACGGGGAGTGACTTCCTCTCTCCAGACTTCCTGATCTGTGTGTAAAGTATTAGCAAGAGCCCTGGTTCTCAAACTGTATTTGCCTCATTGCCTGGAGGGCTCATTAAATAGGTATATCTGTGCTCTGCTGCCAGAATTCTGATACACTGTAGTATTGTATGCCTGAAACCTATGTAATCCTTGCTAACAGATGTCACCCCAATAAGTCTAACAATAAAAATGAATTAAAAAAAAAAGAATTCTGATACAGCAGGTCTGGGTGTGGGAGGCTTGACAATACGCATTTTTAACTAGTTCCCTAGTGATGCTAGTGTTGATTTTCTAGAACCACTTTCATTTACTCCCTGGATACTAGTAAAACATGTGTCCAGAACTGTTCTAGACCTGGGTCACAGTAGTAAACAAACAAAGTCCTTATATCTAGTTGTAAGAGATAACAATAAACACACAAACAAATGAATATGTAGTTCAATAGGTATAGCACAATTGTAACATTGTAAGTTAAAGCAGGCTAGGGCTGCACCAAGTTGGATGTGACTATAGTTCTACACACAAGGGTCAAGGTAGAAGCCATCAGTATAGTGACATTTGAGCACAATCCTGAAAGAGTGACTCAACCTTGCCGATATCTGGGGAAAACATATTTTACACAAGCAAAATAGCAAGTCCAACCACCCTGAGGCGGGTGTGTGGTCCATGTTTCTGAAGAACAATGAAATGGCCACTGTGAGTTGATGAGGAGTGATCAGAGAAGAGAAGGGAGGAAATGAGGTCAGACAGGTAGTTGAAGGAAGGGAAGGCATCTGGGATACTGAAATGGGCCATTGAAATGGGGAGCCAGTGGAGCGATTGACCACAGGGGAACCCGATCTGCCTTCTGTTCTAAGAGGTTTACTCTTACTGCTGTGCTGAGAACAGACTGCAGGAGGGGGACATGGAAGTGTGGATGGAGGCTATTCTAATAACCTATGTGATCCGTAGTGGTAGCTTAGACCAAGGCTGGGAGAAGTGGTTGAAATTCTGAATAAATTATATAATTAGAGCCAAAAAGATTTACTGATGTGTGTGACATGGGATTAAAAAGGAAAAGGAGGCATCAGGAATCATTCCATGGTTGGCTTGGCCATCTGGAAAGATGAGGTAGCTGTTGGCGAAGACAGGGAAGACAGGGGGACATAAGTTGTGCAGGTACAGGGGGGACCCAGCAGGGTTGAGTTGCTCAGAACCTGCACATTGCAAAAGGCGACTGGTCTTCAGGACTGGTCCTGGGCCAGGCCCTGGGAGATAACCTCTGAGTCCTTGGAATATTTGGCCTGATAGTAGTATTTTTGTATGTCTGAAGGTTTGAACCATGCTGCATCAGTGTGACCAGATAAATTTATTCAACAGTGTGATTTACGGTGACTACCTGCTTTTGTTTTGGGAGGCTGGTGTCTGAGTAACTGAGGTCAGTCGTGTGAGTGTTATATGTCTACATGACTGAACCCCCAGTAAAATTCTTGAACACCAAGTCTTCTGTGAGCTTTCCTAGTTGATAACATTGTATATGCATTGTCATACATCATTGCTGGGTGTGTCCCCATATGACCCTACTGGGAAGGACACTTGGAAGCTTGAATATGGTTTCTCCTGGACTGTATCTCATGTACGTTTTTCTTCTGCTGCATTATGTCCTTTCATTGTACTAAACCACGACCATGAGTATAGTAGCTTTTCTGATTCCTATGAGTCCTTCTAGTGAATCATCAACCCTAAGGGTGGTCTTGGGGACCCCTGGAATATAGTGTCAAGGGAAAATTGGGAATATGGTTTTGGTCATGATGGGTTTGAGATATCTATTAGATATCCCAATGGAAATGTCTGCTAAATAGTTGATATATGATTCTGGAGTTCTGGGGGCAAGATTTGGGCTGGGAACATAATTTCAAGAGATAGTTATAGTACTATTATTTATTATATGATTGATTTGGGCTAGGGCATAGCAGCTGAAGTTCCTTCTAGAGGTACTGTTCACAATTTCGTGTTCTTTTCTACCTCAATGTGATTGCTGTTGATTTCTTACTTGAAAGTGTATTTCCCTTAGGATACAATGACATTACTGAGTTGCTGGGAAGTAGGACATGAATGGATCTGGGAGGGAAATGGCAAGAGAAAAACTAAATTTATCTCAGGCCTTACTACTTACTCTCCAGTCCTCTGCCTTCATTCAGCGTTTTGGCTACCTTCTAACATCACTTCCCACCTTTGTTTGAAGGAGAGCAGAAAGTGGTAGGAGTGCTAATCCTGCTGCCAGTTGGACCAATGATAATAAAAGGCATATTCACATGAGGAATGGCTCTGGGAGGGCTCCTCCTCTCTTGTGTTTGTGATCAAATACCTTTTACATGAAGTGCTGAGAAACTTATCTATGGATGAACAGGTTCTTGGTCACTGCCTACAGACACCTGCTTTCGACATTATAATAAGATGAACTCAGAGAAGATAATTGAGTGTATGGACAGGTGCACTATTGAGATCACTGGCTGTATAAACTTAACACGGAGTTTTAAGCCTAGGTTTTCTTTTCACGCTTACAGTGATCAGGTATTGTGGTTTTCCCAAGACTGAGGCCTTTTTCACCATGTGGGATTTTCAGTGCTAAAACCAGGAAAGTGTCAGACAAACCAGGACAAGCTGTTCACCTGAGTTGACCTTGACAAACATAGTTAAATTCTGTTTCCTTATCTGTAAAACGGAGATGATGATATGTACTTCACAGGAAGGTTATGAGGGTTTAATGAGATAATATATTCAAAAGAAGTAGGATAAAGAGATCACCAACAATATTTTTTTTCTCCCTACAAGGTGTGGTAGAAATGGGTTTTGTCACTGCCTGAAGCTCTATGAAAGTTTTGAAGTTAAATATAATTAAAGATCAGCTAGAATGTTATATAACCATCTCCAGTGACACCTTACATACTGTGCTTCACTTAGCTGCTCATGAAACACTGTCACATTCTTTATCACACTTGATGCCAATAAACATCCTTAATTTTGCGGATGAGAGATGGGAAATTCTGACGTGATTATGGTTGTAAGAGGGGGAGCCAGAACTTCAACATTGGATATTCTACTTTTAAGTACAGGGTATAGGGGTTTATGGATACCTAAAGTGTTAAAATGATAGTCTGACACCTTACACTGATGTAATACTGACACCACACGCATACACACAGAAATAGATTAGTTTTTCAATTGAAGGCTTCTGTCATCCATCTCCAACCCCCAAAATATCTCCTCAGGTATTAAGAAGAATGGAAGAGGTGCTGGCATGTATTGGTCAGTTCTAACTTTTCTGAGACCAGATTTACCTTATGCCCTCAATAGTAACCCTGAGCAGGTCATTTTCTGTACACAGGACCTATGTAACTTTAACAGATTCATTTTATTGTTCCAAATTGTGTGCCTCTATTATGTAGACCTTCAGAAAGTTAAACATGACTTTATAAATTACAATTGAAAATAGTGATCCTATATAAGATAGCATAATTACATCTGATATTGACAAAGTTTACTTCAAGGGTCAGATAGTAGATATTTTAGGTTTTATGGGCTATAGGGTGTCTTTGGCAACTAATTACTCAACACTTCTATTGTAGCAAGAAAGCAGACACAGATCATACCTAAACAAATGAGAACAGCTGCGTTTCAATAGAGCTTTATTTACAGAAACAAGATGGCTACCGTGGGCCTTAGTTAGTTGATCCCTGGTCTATATTACCTAATCCTTTAAAACGTGCCCTAAACATATTTCATAAATCATAAAACATACTCTTGCACTTAGAAAATAGTGGCTAAGACTAAGAAGTATTAATATACCACACTGATATGACTTGAAGTGGTTTGCTTATTTTTGGTGTTAATTTCTTAGCCCTCTGCCCCAGTCTGTGGTTGTGGTAGCCTTCTGCAGCGTCTAAGACACCATAACAATTTTTCCCACACTGTGACTTATACCTATTACCTCCAGTACCATCAAACCTCCTTCTAACTGCATTGCCTAAAACCCCTGAAGTGTTGCCCTATAATTAATGAAATCACAGTGAACCAACTAGGGGAGAATACTTCATCAAAATGAGCCATAAAATATTTTTTCCATGGACTTTGGAAAAAGGATGTTACTTATTTCCAAGGAGTTGATTTTGAATTTCATATTGTCACAAAGACTGAGGCTGCTGTATTGGGATGTACAGGAGTGAGCAGACACATTTTCCTGCAGAAAGAGAAGAATGAAGCATATCGGCAATGCAAATCTGGGGCTGCAGACCATGAAGGGTCAGGAAGACAGGCATGGGAAGACTACCTGGGGACAGTGAGTTCCCCAGAGCCCAGCTTTGCTTTTCACAATTAGATTTCATGAGACGCTTATGGAACCTCCCATTTCTCATGAATTTATTTAGTGTGTTTCTCTTCCTTGTATCTTTACAACCCTTGACTAAGTAAGACACTGTCAAACTCCTCTATTTCTTTCTTGTTTCTTCTCTGCTTTAAAAACCTTCCGTGACTTACTGCCTGCTGGGACTTTGGCTAGTATATGACTGTCATTGAAGACTTTGCTTCAGGTTAGAGAAAAAGCAAATTTCTTTTATAAAAATGCATTATGGCCATCATCTCAACAAAGCAGCGTGCAATTCAGAAAAGATCATCAACTTGGAAGTGAGGCACAGCTGGCCTTGAGTCCTGGCTCTACCACATACTAACTCTGTGATTGTGGGCTGACTCTTGAACTTTTTGGAATCTAAATTTCCTTATTTGTTAAATGAAGGTATTAGTATCTATCTTATAACATTGGGATAAAGACACAATGAAATAATGTAGCTGAAGACCTTGGTACAGTACTTGATACTGAGTTGGGGCTCAATGTGGAGTAAATTTATAAACAATGCATATTATTTTTATTATAGACTCAAATTGAGAGGAGTTAGGCTTTCCTGGTGGAGGAATTACAGCAGGTATCAATTGAGTAAAGGGGAAGTAAAGCTTCTCTAGGTCTGGAGTAGAGATGGAAAATGAGTTTGTTTTTAGGGAACATTTGTGTAGCGAAGTCTCAAGAGCTGAGGTCGATGACAAGATTGGGGCAAAGACTGTACTATGATATTTGAGAAACCCTCTTCTTATGACTGTCTGTGCGCTCACCTCAGAGCCTCTCTGTTGCCCAAGAAATTAGAGCTCCCTGCTACTTTACTCTACTCTCTTCTCAGAATTTTCTCTTTTGTGAAGTTGATTATGTTTTTCTTTTCATTTGAATTTAACTTTCATATTTCCCTCCATTATTGTTTCATTCTTAAGGCTTAGTCCAAATGACCTATCCAACCTTTTCAATTATAGGTTCTCCATCCTGCTTCTAATCTCCTATAGTCATTTGTTATGTTTTTCTCCATATTATTCAGCACTGTGTGCCCTGCATACAATGATAACACAACAGACATTATACACTTATAAGAAAGAGGTCACAGACCTTTGCCCTACTCTATTAGAGGCTTTGACTTTGTGGGTTTACATTTCCTACTTCCTAATGGGATCCCGGCATTTGTGGATGACTTTACAGGGCCTTCATAATGCAGAATTTGGAGGCTTGAAAGGGAGAGGTTGTGGCCAAACTGTTGTTTTCCTCTGCAATGCCAGTTCTTTCTTCTTCGCTTATAATAGCACCCAATTTTGGTCAGGTATCAAGCAAGCAGCAGAACTTTTAGTTAAGAAGGGGCCCTCTCTCATATTAAGGGATGACTCAGAGTTAGCTTTATATAGTCACGGTGATCCCAAGTCCTTTGCTAATGACTAAGAGGTGGCATGCAACCCATTTCTGGCCAGGGAGATATAACGGGAGGTTTGCTGGGAGTTCTAGAGAAGGTTTTGCTTCCTGATAAAAGAGATGTACGAGAAGTCCTTTCGTTTTTCCTTTTGGACAGTTTGGGAGAGGGTGAGACTCAAGTAGCAGCAGGTATCTTACAGCCATGGTAGACTATTTTGCCAACACACTGGACAAGCAGGGCAGAGAAAGTAGAAAGAACCTGCGTCCTTGATGCTATCACTGAGATGCCAACTCAACCCTATCTCTTCTTTTGTACAATGAAGTAATGTATTGAGGTAGATTGTTTCTATTAAAAAATCAATCCTCTTAAATTCAGCTGCTTAAGGCAATTGTTAATTTCCTGCTCATAAGGTTATTCAACCCAGTGTGGATAATTCGTTTCCACACAGTCATCCAGTGACCCAGGCTTCTTTCATTCTGTTGCTTTGCCTTCTCTTTTACATCAAGCCATTGGAAAGAGAAAGAGCATGGAAAGACGTACATCGGTGCTTCACAGGGGCTGGGTTCCAGCAGTGACCTATCACTTCCACACATACTCCATTGAGCAGAACTTAAAATTCATAGATAACCCCATCTCACTGCAAGAGAGGCTGGGAGACATAGTCTAGCTGCGAACCAAAAATGGGGGCTTGTTTTTCCTTTTGTTTTTTGTTTGTTTGCTTTGGTATAAAGGTAGTGGTTTCTGTTCCAGATATTAAGTAGCATTGTTGAAGCCACTTAGTCAGATATTCTGTTACTCAAAGCGTCCAAACTGATACAGAGCTGACACAGGGAGACAGAGAAGAGGCAAGAATAAAGAAGAGGAGGGACATATAGTCTGGATCTAGGGAAGACATTTTTTTTTTCTTGACAAAGAGAAGAAAACCTTTAAAATTAGGATTGAAAGAAGGATGTTTAAAGAACACAGTGCTACATCAGCCATGGCACATGAAATTCAGTGGACAGTAAATAAAGGGAAAATTTACTAAGTTTTCTGTATACTTTGTCTTTGAGTCTTGTTTTCAGTATTTAAGAAACTGTAGTTTCAATGTTTATTTTAAGAAACACTTTGACATATGATGAAATTTATTTTTATTGCTCTGCTGTGTTTCTTTAACCATGGCATCACCCGGAGACTGAGTTACATGAGTGTCAGGGTTATATGAGTGTCAGGGTCTTTTCTCTTTCCTAAGCCCACTCCTTTTGTGTCTGGTTAACCCTAAATGATCCTTTAGGTGTTGGATTAGAATGTCACTTCTTTAGGAAAGCCTACTCTGCTCTCCCTGAACTGGGTTAGGTTGCCTTCCTACCTGTCTTTATAGCACCTTTGCTTTCCCTATCATAGCTTCTGTCACAGTGTATGGCAAATGCCTGTTGACTTCTCTGCTTCCCTGACTATACTAAAAATTCCATGAGTGCAGGGATGTTTCCTTTCTAAGCTCACAGTTTTAGCATAGAACTTACACCAACTGGATGCTCTATAAAGACTTGTTAATTGAGTGACTCCATTAATGCCTGGGAGGTTGCTATGGACCTGAGACTGTGGTGGAGTGGCTTTGGGTCAGAGGGCTGCCTCATAGAGTTCAGAGGGGGCAAGGAGCACAGTTACTGTTTTGTGCTGGAGCTGTGTAGGTGTGTTACCATTGTAGGACATCAGGAGGAGAAGCCAAGGAGCTGACAACACCCATGCTAGGCTTCAACAAGGTTTGCTATGGAGGTGAAAACAGAAAAACCTAAATCATTGAGTGCAAGACAAAGTGAACTTTAAATGGTTATCATTAGGGTATGCCTTTTTATATAGCAAACACAATGAGCTAATTAGGAAGTTAACAAGCCCCTGATTTGAGCTAATATCTGGCTTGATTGCATCTTATCATTATTATTACATACAAGAGGTGAATTCAAATTAAAGTTCTCATGTCAATATGACATAATGAACTGAAGCCTGTGGAGACCTTGACTGGATCTGATCTATTCCCCTTCCAAACACACATCAACCTTCTCCCCAGGGGAAATTGCAGCTTGTCAAGGCCCAAGGAAAGAAAGCGGGGCTTGGCACCCACATTGGGGTGACCAGGAGAATCCTGGGTGGCAATTAGTCTGGCAGGTGGTGCTGTCAATATTTAGAGAGTTAGATGAAAACTCTCCACAGATAATTTACTGATCTAGTAGACTTCTAGTTAGCAATCCATGAATTGAGCATCATCCAATCTAGCAGATAGAAAGGAGCTCTGAAGACCTCTGTAAAGGGAGAGAGTTTTATAGACCAAAGTGAGCAGGGATAAGGGCATTTGATGATTGGCTAAAGGAGGTTACTTCTCTCATATGGAACAAAAGGAAGTCTTGGAATTGAATTAGGTAACTTGTGCCAGCAGGCAAGCACTGGTTGATTAACCTAGTCCTTCCTTTTCTGGGGAAGGCAAAGACATTTAGTTATGTTTTGGGCTCCTGATGTGGGGCTTAGCATCCATGACTCCATCTTGGGCCTCATCTGGTTACTTTAGCAAGAGTTAAGCTCATATTAATCAAAAGTCCTCCTGCAAAGTACATTGTATTAATATATACTCTAAGAATAAACCCTTTTTATTTCTGTATCTGTCTTTGAGGGCTGGGCCTCCCGGTGTTTGCACAAGCTGTGACAAACTCAGTATGAGTTTCTTGAGAGAATGAATGAATGAGTGAATGAGTAGAGACCTACATATTGAGAGAGTGTTGGGAGAGGAGCAGGAAGACACTAACACATCTTACATCCCTGAGTACTATGTGATGTTATTTAAAATCATTAATCTTCTCTTTATGACAACTCTGAAATTGGTGAGATGCCCTATTTTTCCCACGAGTAATTTCCCTTCTATCAGCTGTATAACCTTAAATAAAGTGACTGAATTTTCCAGGCCCCTTAATCTTCCTCATCAGTAAGATAAGAATTAAAAAATATATATTTAAAGGAGTGTTTTGAAAATTAAATAAGATACATGAAGTACTTGGCAAATAATGGGCAATGTTCAGATTCCTTCCTCAGTAAATATTTGTGGGGTAAGTGCATGGTAGATTTAAACACATTGGGTTAGAAGTGTTCTTTGGCCCTCAGTGTGATGATGTAGTCGTACAACATTTTGTTTAGTCCTTATGAGAAAGTATCATCCAAAGAATTCCTTAAAACAAAGATATAGGCTATTCCATACATGGCAGTCCATGCTGTGGAGCACCAGGAATGTGAAACCCAGCCAGGGCTGCTACCAGGCTGTAACCCAGCAAGAAGGCAGAAGAGGAGAGAAATTTCTAGGGGGAGGTAGAACTGACTGCCATGGTCACTCTTTCTCGGGGCTGCTGCTTGCTAGTGCAGCCTTCTGTGTGCAGAGGCTCCCCCTTGGGGAGGAGCCTTATGCTCCCAGAATGAGAGTGAGGCATCTGCCTTCTCATCCTGACTCCTAGGATGAAAGAGAACCCTACATGGGTATCTTTTGTTTCTGTTTGTTTGCCTCCTAAAAGGTTGTTGGAAATCTCACTTTCCTGTAATGTGTCTGCTTGGGGAAGGCAACATTGGTTTTCTCCTTCTGAGGAGCTTCTTTATTGCCTGGAATTTTTCTCTGTGGTGTCTTGAAATTGCAAAATTAAGAGTGACAAAACATGCATAAATGAATCATAGGTGAGAGCGATGGTTCAGAAATGACAAAATGGGCTGTAGGTGGGATGTGGTTTAAAATGGGACACGAACATCACAGGTTTTCTTTTCCTTGTTCTTTCTCCCTTCCACCCTACTTCTGACTTTTATCTAGGAACAGAGGCACAGAAGCGATCAATTATAAGATCACACAATTGGGAGGCGGGAAAGAATAACAGGTGAAGTCAGGGATGAAGTCCGCAATGAACACATAGGAACTTTTTTGCTAAAGCCCGGATTGCATTATCCTGTTTTTCAATTTGGGATGAGGAAGCAAAGGAGAGGCCAAAATCAGAGGAGAATGGGAGATAGAAAAGGATACATGTTAGGCTTTTGGTCACAGAACAAGTCAGGCAAAGGCTGAAATTCTAGGGAAAGAGTGACTGCACTGGCATAGTTGATGTGTCAGCTAGTTATTGCTGTGTGACAAAACACCCCAAACTCAGGGGCTTACAGTAACAATTATTGGTTCTTGTTTATGTGTCTGTTAGTCAACTGCTAACTGGGTCAAGACTGGGCTTGGCTGGCAGCTCTGCTTCAAGTTGTATCACTGGACTTAGCTTCCTGTTGGATAGTGGGCTCCACTTGGTTGATCTCTTTCATGTATATTCCTTCCAGGGCCGGGCTAAGAGGGCAGTAGTCACTTAGAGATACTTCTCATGTTGATGGCAGAAGTGCAAGAAAGAAACAGACAACAAATGATTAGGTTGAAACTGACACTCTACCACTCTACCCACATTCTGTTCTTGGCCATTCTTAGGATCGACACTGCACCTCTAGTAAGAAGAACTACTCAGTTACAAGGAAAAGGCTGTGGATACAAAGATGGGTAAAGATTTGGTGTCATTATTCAATCTACCACCATTACTGTGGTCTCAACTTCTTATCTCATGCTTTTGGAAATGTCTAGATAGGAAGACTGGACAAAGCTACTATATCCCCAACTGGGTCAAGAACTCGGGTTTTATTCCTTTTGGCATGAAGAGCAACGTCCTTCAAGAAAGGGCAGTGTGTATATTCCTTTGATCCTGGGGTGTCATAGGATAGACAATTTCAATGGGCCATTTATGTCACTCACTTTAAATTGATTTTCTAAAGAGTCACGATCACTCGCTAAGGGGGAGTGGTTTATGACAAAGTTTGACAGGCGTCTGTAAGAGGATTGACAGGCAATTCAGGCCTCCCACAATAGAGATGTTCCAGAAAAGTTGGTGACAAAGTACATTTAGCGAATTCTATTTCCCATTCGATAAATATGGATAGCAATGGTGAAGAGGAAATTCTCAACTCCTTGTTTAAAATAATTGATAACCTTTTTTATTTTAATAAGTATCATTTGATTACTTGCTCTGTGCTTGGGGATTGGAGTATCAGTGTGTTTTGTCTGGTGAGAGCTATAGATTCCCAATGGCAGCTTCTTCTCTGACACTTTGCTGTCTCTAGTGTCACATCTTAGCCAACGGCTGATATTCTGTCTCTCTTTTTTTTTTTTTTTTGCCCCAAGATCATTGACTTTGGAGTTCCAATTAAAAGATGGCCTTACATTTAAGGTAAACTTAGTGTATTATTTTTCATTTCTATTACATGTCCTTAACTGTTTTTGTAATCATCTCACCTATTTTATTATAAGGGAAATGTAGATACAGGCAACCAGAGAAACCAAATGCACAGCTCAGGGAATTATCATAAGGTGGAAACAGCTGAAGTCACCACCCAGATCAACAAAAAGAATGTTGCTAATACCCCAGGAGGCTTCCATGTGCCTCATCCCAATTATAATGAGCACAATCTTAACTTCTGAATAATAATTTCCTTGCATGTCTTTATGTTTCAGCTCCCAAATGTTTATTGCTTGATACAATAATTTAGACTTGCCCATTAATTTTTTGAATTTTTTTAAAGTCTCCTTTTAATTCCACAGGTTCCCCTTCCATCCTTTCCTTTTCCTTACATTTTATCTGCTGAAAAACCTAGGCCTTTTGACCTATAGAGTTTTGCAGAGTCTGGATTTTTATGAATCACATCATGATGGTGTAGTTCAACTATGTCCCTCTGTATTTTCTGCAAATTTACAACCAAGTGAAGTTTCATCACTTTTACTCCCTTTGGCCAGACTCTAGGTGATGTGTTCTTGTATCAGGAGTTGTATACCCACTAGTTTATATTCTCTCCTTTCAGTAGGAGTTGGTGCCTAGATCCATTAATTACTTAGGGGTCGCAAAATGGTGATATTTTAATTCTATAAGTCTATTTGCATTTAAAGAGGAACTTCCTTTCATCTGCTATTTGGTTACCCAGTGGTACAGTTTATGTAAGAAATGCAGAATAGATGCTGGATTTATTCCTTTATTTGTCAGTTTTTAAAACAATGATTTTTTGTTCATCTTTTGAAAGTGACCAGTATTTTATATTATTATTAATTCATGAATTTAAAATATTCAGTGAGTTTGAAATTCTTATCATTATTGAAGCTCAAACTGTCTCAAATTTGGCCAGTAGGAGCCTCTTGAAATTGGCTCATGAATCTGTTTCCACATGAAACTATTGATTTTTGATCTCTTCCTTACAATCTGGTAGGAGTTTCCAGGCTTATGTTGTACATTTTCTGGTTCAGATGGCAATCTGATGTTGGGAATATTCCTTGCTTCTGGGCTTGTTGGTTTTTTGGGTGTTTTTTTTGTTGGTTTGTTTTTTTGTTTTTATTTTGTTTTCTTTTTCAGTGCTGGACCTGGATATGTTTGAGGGTAACTTGGTGCTTAGTTTTGCTGTAAGTGTTGTTCTTGGTTTTTAGTATGCTATCTATTTTGGTATTGCTCTATTTTCATGCGGGAATTTGGGGAGAAACAAAAGCTATGCTGCCTTTATGATGACTATATTTACACCTGAGCTTACTATTTGAAATAGAGAAATGTTAAAGAATAAAAAAAATAATCTGTCGCATTAATGAATGAGGGAAGAAATACGTAAGAAAAAGCTCTTTTCATTCTCAGATGCATACATTTTTATTTATTGTTTTAATTTGGTTTGTGTTTTCAATGACCTTACCTAAAATAAGATACGTATTTGGGATTACTTGGATTATACAGTTAATGATTCTTAAACTTCATTCTCTATATCTCCGTTTGTTTGTAGGTATTAAAAATGAACCAAGGAGTAATAATTTAGATAACAACTACCACCATTGATCTTTTGTTTATCTTACTTGATTCCTTTAACTAAAAGATTTCATTAATGTTAAATGATTTAGTTTAATACTTGAATAATTCTTCACATTGGAAATTTTCTTCTACAGTCCCAAAGGAATGCCTTAGCGGTACCCTTGCTTCTTACTCTGGTTTCCACTTGTCCACATCTTGTCCCCCTGCCATATCCACAAGAGCACGTCTGGGTTAGTTAGTTACTAGTCCCAGGAGAAGGGTGCAAGACTTGTGGAGCAGTGCTGAGTCCCAGCTAGATCAGCCAGCTGCAGAATGAGTAAGTGAGCCCAGCCAAGGCCTCTTAAATCAGCCAGCTCACAGATACATACAATATACAATTGTTTTTCTAAAACTAAACTGATTTGCAGGGTGGGGGTGGGGGGTAGTGGGGGGGTAGGTTTAGAGCACTATTATGGCCATGGCTAATAGATGTATCTGACAACGTATTACTTATAGATAACTTGATGTTTAGTCATATTGGATACTTGCAAGCCTTATAGAGACGGGGGACTTGGGAATCCTGTGTGGATTGGGGCATGTGGAAACCTGACTTTCTGCCTAAGATGGAACTCAATAAAAATAGCAGGGAATTAGGCAGCAATGGAGAAATTGGATGAAACCTAGTGAATGGAAAGAGAAAGAATGAGCTATGATTTATGAAACTATTGATTACGTCCTATTCATTTGATTGTATCTATTGAAGAATCCCAGCATGTGAGATTTGTTTTGTTCATTTGTTGTCATCTCTTACCTAGATAACTGTAGAATCAACTCCTTGGATACTCTTGATTACCAAGCTTCTTTCCCTCTAGCAGATTCTCTGGCTCTATCCATCTTCTCCTTTTGTCATTAATGTCAGGCTGTGTCGGCAAAGGCATAAAGTTCTTAGGGACCTCTAAGTTATGGGCCATACAGAAATGCAACATTTTATTATTCCGTAAATGGAAAAGCCAAGTACTTTTTCAGAGTGATTAATCTCAGCAACTAATCCATTATTGAGGTAATTACTTTTTAATTTGCTGAAATGTTAGAGCACAGCTGGCTATGACACTGGGAAAAAAAAATGGACTGCTTGTGAGTATTACAGGCAAAGGGGTTAAACCAAGTGTGACAACAGCAAAACATTATGGTCATTTGGTGTAACAGGCCTAGAGGTATTTGATGTTCTCTTTGTTAGAAGTTAGTAGGGTAATCTAGATTTTAATTGGCTAAACTCATGTCATTTCCATACCTGTACTTCTTGGTACTTCCCTCAGCTTCTAAAAATAATCATACAATGGTTTTCCTGTCAATATTAATTGAAAACCTCAGGGTGTAACCTTGAAAGAATCACTTGCCCCCTCAGAGTTCATTGTTCTAACCTGTGAAAGGAGGCTTTGTATACTCTCTCTAAGGTCACCTCATATGATAGTATCTCTAAGGTCACCTTCTATACTGAAACTATATTATCCTCAAAAGGTCAGGCTAGGAAAGCATAATTTAAAAACAATGGACAAGGACCAAACAGCTAATTAGAACCTGTGTGGAGTTAGGAAATGGTGAAGAAAATCTCAACTGGGCAAGGAAGTATGTGAAACCATCAGACCACATTTTCCAAACTTTAGTTGCCTGCCCTTGTAGGCTGATCAAGATGTACCATTTGGAACGGGACAGTACCCTTGTTTTCTGTCCCATTTAAAATAGTATGTCTGGTCAGCCTACCATTAAGGTATTTTGGTGTTTCAAAGGGAAATGTTGGGATTGGAAGGAAAGGGAGGCTGGAAGAGACTGGAAGAAGTGAGCTCCTTGAATACTATTGGTCACGTGCCCTCTTTCTAAGGAGAAAGCATCTTTCTGGCCTGCAGACTTCTGGATTGTTCTTGTTTGTTGCTTTGCTTTAGTTCTGTCTTAACTGATTTTGGATAGGACATGGCAGATATAGTGCCTGCCTAGATTCAGACAGAACTGGATGCAAATCTCTGCTCTGTCACCTGTCAACTGTGTAATCTTAAATCAGTCACTTAATCTCTGAGCTTTGGTTTTTATATTTATAAAGTCAGAAAAATAATACTTGCATCACTGTGTTGTGAGTTTTAGTTGAAAGAATATACATACCAGGGGATCTCTTAAGCCTAGACTTGGTCTACTGTGGAGTTCAGGATCTATCAATTTTGTGGGCTGGCTCAGAAGAAATATATTCTAGGGTTCTGTAAGGAAGCTTCCAAACAAAAATTTATCTTCTGGTAACCAGGCCTAATGATCTTGGTTATTTGTATCAGACAGGGATCAATCAAAAAGAAAGCCACTATATACATTCTAACGCTCTGTAGAAGGCTGGTTGGTGCCTTTGTGTCTGATTGTGAGCAGACAGTTGGGAAGGGAAGATGGAATGTTATGGCAGAGACCAAGAAAAAACAAATTATAAGAATGAGCTGGAATCCATGTTTGTTCCTCACTTCACATAAACACAATGATTAACGTGACCTTCAGAAGATGCTGATGCCTCCCCCATGGAGCTGAAACACACCTGGTCCAGGACTAGAGAAAAAGGAGAATATCTGGTAGAAATGGATGAGCTGTAGCCCAGGTGTTGTCTCTCAACAACCAGGTAAGCCAGGAGACAAGTGACAATGTGTGTGAGTTTCATCAATAATCAGTCCTACATGCATCTTCAGAATTTAACAAAATTGCTGGGAATATACTTCCTCTTTCTAATCTCAAGCAAATTTTTCTGAGGCCAAAGCAAACCTAGAAACACCTTAGAAAGGGGATCCTGGGAAATGTCATTCTACCTTAGCTAAGCCGGCATAGAACGAAGCCATCGCCTTTATTAATAAAGCCTTAGAAGGCTTCGAAACATAACAAAGAGGCTCCAGGCCCAGTTCTTCTAGGCCTTGAGGAAGAAAGAAAGGAGTATGAAAGAATGCTAGAACAGTGAATTCAGTCCATTTTGTTATACATTGACGTGCAAGCATCACTGCCAACCAAGTCTCAAGGAGAGGCATTACTTCTCTGCTCACTGTACCCCAGACTGAATATAGCAGAATTGGTGTCTTTGGTGGAGCACAAAATACACAGGACTTGGAAATGAATTCTGTAAGTGGGATCAAATAGATACTTCTGTGTGAATCAAAAGGTCCCCCTGGAATATGCAGTTCTTTAATTTAATGGATGGAAGTTACCACAGGAGAGGAAACTCACAGCAGCCACCACAACTTGAGGATCAGTCTATATAAAGGAACAAATCAAAGGAATTATAGTGATACATAATTTTGTGATAAAATTTTTGAAAACGTGGATAAAGCAGATAGTTATCTAAAAAGCAAAACAACAACAACAAAACAAACAAACACAAACCAACACACAAATGACCAAAGTTGACTTTGGAAGAAACAGAAATCCTAAGTGAACCAAGGATCCAGGACAAAATGGGTCATGTTATCAAAGAACTCAGTAATACTTTTCCCATTAATAAATTCTTTAGTCTATTAAGCAATAGATTATTCTGAGTATATTTTAACTGCTCTAGAGCACAGAAAAATAAGGAAATGTAGTAAATGCTGTTGGTGCCCCACCTACATCTCCTTTAATGATCTGGATAACTGCCTCTGATCTCTGAGAACCACCTTACCCAGAAATGCCTGAAACTTTCTGCTCACTGCTTTGGAGCAGCCCAGAACGAAAAACTGACTGTAGCAAAGGAACAAGACTCAGGACTCAGCCCCCTTGCATCAAGGTGGGACAGCTTTGTGGCACTACTATGTGCCAGAATTCCCTGTGGGATTAGGTAGAGTGTAGCCTGCAATTCCAACCAAATCTTGGTATAACTGCTTTTCCTGCCCTATCCTGCTTCCACTCCAAGCTGTTACTGGCTTCTCCCAGGAAAAATTTCTCAATAAATCATTACACATAATCCCTGTTTTAGTCCTTGCTTCTATGACCTAAAACTAAAAGCTTTCCATTTTTTTCTATAAATTAAGAATCACTAATTAAACAGAAAAAAGAGAAAATTATCCTAAATAGGATGGCAGGGAAAGAAGAGATCAGTCTAACTTACAAATATTGATTTAAAATTTCTAATAAAATAACTGCAAATGGAATTTAGTATGACACATGACCATGTGGATTTTATTTCATGAGTACCAGGATAGCTCAATGTTGCAATGCTTTGGATGTCATTATTTTTCCTAGTAATAATTCAGAAGAAGAAAAAAAAAGAATGATATGACAGTGTGTATACTTCAAAACAACTTTCCTTTTGATCTTTTATATCTGCTAAAAGTCTGTTATGAGAATAACTTCCACTTGAGAGCTATTGTCAATCAAATCAGGACATGGCATTTCCTGCAACATGGTAGCATTTGGGACTATAAATACCTACATGGAATTTAAAGGAGAGAAAGCATTGGAAGTGTGGTCTAGGGGAAGATTTGTTGCCTACAACATGAGTTGTCACCAGCCTTGGTTATTGCCACTTTTCGTGCCAAGAAGTCTGAATTCTGAGGGCAGTGTGGGAAATTAATAGAATGGTCCAGGGGGCTACTGGGAGAGAACAGTTCTTGCATACATAAATGAAGAGAAGAGTAGGGAAGTTACAAGCTTTGCCAAGATCTGGAAGCAGTGACTTTGAAGGGCCCAAGGGCACAGCAGCCTCAACATAGGTTTTTGGAGTCTGGGACAACTCCAGCTCCTATGAGGGGTCCTGAAGTGGGCCGCTGCTCTGGGTGATGGATACCACAGTGCAAATCATTGAGGACTAGCTTGATATTTGATAGATATACCTTATTAGGGATATAAATTTTTGGCAACTCCATTTTTTTTTCATAAGTGAAACAAGTTCATTTTAACAAAACACAGGTAAGCAAAACAATTAAAGATTAATATCACATGGAAATCTAGCATCTCACAAAATATCACATTATGATTTTGCTGCATTTCCTCCCAAGCTTGCTGGTTTGCCATCTACCTGTTTTCCTACTTACGGAGCTACTGGCCCAACAAGGTGCCTGTAGAATGATCTAATGTTATGTACTACATGCATGCAGTATATGTGGCATGCCAACATATTATTCATTGCATATTATATATTTCTTTTAGAAAAAAATGATATTATATTATACATACTTTTTTAACTTGCTTTAAGAAATTAACTTAAAATATCATTTCTTCATGTTAATACATATTGCCCTACGGCATTTAATAGCTACCTAGTGTTTCATTGTATGAATGGGTTATAATTTAGTTAACAAATCCCTCTCATTGGGTTTTGAGGTTTTTTTTCCAGTTTTTGTTATTGTAAGTAATGTTAACGTGCAAACCTCATGGCTAAATCCCACATTCTTAATTGCTTCTTGAAGACAAACTCTGTTAAGTAGAAATGCTGATTAAAGATCATGCACTTTAAAGGAGTGATGTCTTATTTTTAACTTTCAGGGAACCTCCATACTTTTTTCTATAATGTCTATACCAATTTTCATTCCCCCAACAGTATACAAGGATTTTCTTCTCCACACATTTCCATGTTCATTGCAGCTTTATTAAATATAGATACAACCTAAGTGTCCATTGACAGACAAATGGATAAATAATATGATATATATTATGTACTTTATATATATATATATATATATATGTATATATATATATATATATATATATATGACTACATATATACACACACAAAGTAATATTATTAATATTATTCAGCCTTTAAAAAATAAGGAAATTCTGCCATTTGGGACAATGCAAATAAAACTGGAGGACATTAGGCTAAGTGAATAAGCCAGACACAGAAAGATACATTCTGCATGATCTCAATTATATGTAGAATCTAAAAAAGTAGAACTCATAAAAGCAGAGAGTAGAATGATAGTTGCCAGGGCTAGGAAGTGGGGGAAATGGGGAGATGTTGCTCAATGGGTACAAAGTTTCAGGTAGACAGGATAAATAAAATCTGGACATCTCATACAGCATAGTAACAATAGTTAATGCGAGGGCAGTCCAGAAAGTGTCCAGTCATGTAACATGAAAAATAGAGGCATTTATGGCTGGATTTTTTTTCTGGACAGCCCTTGTATTGTATACTTGAAATTTGCTAAGACAGTTGATCATAAGTGTTTGTACTACACACACACACACAGAACTGTAACTATGCAAAGTGATGGGTATGTTAATTAATTACCTTGATCATCTGGAGGGATATCTCTGAGATACAATGTATACTCTTGTCTAGTGCCATCCTTGTTCAAATCTGTCCCCTTCCCTATTCTGCTTACTCTCCTATAGTTTTTTCCTTATTACAACCTCAGGTAGTCACTTGCAGCTGAGCACCCCCTCAGCCTCTGTTTAGAGAAATGGCCTCAGACAGGCACATACTCCTGAAAATGAGTGTTTGCTTTCAGTGAAGCCTAGCACTCCACTGCCTAGAAAGAATTTGATTAAATTTTATTTAATTCTTACTCATTAAAGGTTACTCATTTCAAATCCTGGTCATTTCCCTGTAGTCGACACTGTAACACTGAATGCATTACTCCAGGATTCTGAAAAATGATTACTATTAGCAAGGTGCTTCTTCTTATTTGAATAGGTTATTAAACAAATTCTCAGCCCATCAAACTGTTCATTACAGGGAGAACCAAACTGATTCCTTAAATACTTCCCTTTTTGTATACATAATCTTAAAGGTCCTGATCACTAAGTATGGTTATTATGGTTATATCAACTACCCTGGGAGAATAGAAGTCAAATTGTTCTGGTCCCATATGGGGATTCCATGGTGTGTTCTGGCTTTGGGAAATCAAACAGATTCATGTTATTCTTCCCAAAGTCTATGTCTTTGCAGTCTTGGGTTTACAGAGGAAATTGGTAACTTAAGTACATCCCTCAGGAAAATGATCTGAAGCCTGGTAGAATTTGGATAATAGCCCCAAGTTAGGTTGCTCCAAGTCTAAATGTATATTAATAACAAGTCAAAATAGAATCTGAAGATGAGGGAAAGGACATTAAGATTTCAAGCTGAGGTAATTATGACTTTCTTTTCTTTACGAAAGATTAGCTGAAAGTTTGGTTGTTTTAAAATATTAAACAACTGCATAGTTTCAGGGGACAAAAAGGCTGGAAATAGTTATTTGTTAGGCCAGTGAATTCACTGTTTAAAAGACTAACCAGGTCTGACACGTTATCTAAACCTTAAGTGCCAGCAGCCAGACTGGTTCTGCTAACTTCCCACATTCCCCAGTCACATCCCATCCCTGGTCAAGGACATTCAATCAATCACAGATCACAGATTCTACAAATATCTACTGAGCACCTATTCTGTGACAGGCATTGTAATTGGTTCTTGGGATCCAGCAGTGAATAAATCAGAACCAAATATTAGTTCAAGAGACAAGGGAAGGGGCAAAGGAACATTGAGATTGTAAGATTTTTAGCCTAGTCAGATGGATTGTGGTTGTTCTCTGTGGAATAGGATAGGGAATCCGTGTTTCCCAAGCAGAAAGGGGAGCACCAAGAGAACATTCCATAAAGGGAAAAACAGATGAAATGCCTGATTAAGCTGAAGATATTGAACTGTGCTAAATCTAAGCTTGCCATAACTGAACATGATCATACTAGTATGAAATCTTTCTATAAGATAGGAAAGTGATTGGAAAAAGAAATGCAATACAAAATACAATACTTCATGGTTCAATAAGCCAATTATATCATCATCATCATCATCATCATCATTGTCATTATTATTGTTATCATCATCACCATCATTACCAAGACCATTAAATTTAGGGGCAGTGTGTCTCTTGACAAAGGGATGACAGTGTGAGGTCTAGGAAAGCCAAAGCAAACTATTATATAAACAATATTAGTTTTGCAGTTATGCACGAAGATGACTCTCCCAGCATGGGTCCCCTTTCTAATCTAGGTCCCTGAGAAGTCTCCGGTCCCTGCAGCAATCCCTAGGGGCAATCAGGGTATGTAGTTGAGGACCTTTTGAAAACACATCTGCAAGAATTAGGCAGGGGATTGTACCTTCTCTGGAGCTGGTGTTTCTTCTCCTCTTTGTCAAGAACATGGACAATTAAACAACCATAAAAAAGAATTAGGAATCTGTCTAAACAATTGAAAATTTAAAAGTCCTTTAATATGAAAGACATATTAGTTTCAGAACCCATTTATACATTTTAAAATCATTGAGAACCCTTAAGAGCTTTTATCTGTGTGAGATACAGCTCTCTGTGTCTATTGTATTAGAAATTAAAATTTAAAGTATTTATTATCAATAAAGTAGTGCCAGTAGTCACTCTATTAGTATTTTTAAAATCAGTGCTAATAAGGCTAATATTGATGAAGCAATGATGATAACTAACATTTATTTAACACTTCCAACATACCAGGATATGGTCTAAGGCATGCTTGTCCAACCCATGGCCCGCAGGCCACATGTGGCACAGGATAGCTCTGAAAGTAGTCCAACACAAATTCGTAAATGTTCTTACAACATTTTGAGATTTTTGGGGGGGACTTTTGTTTTTTTTGTTTTTTTTAGCTCATCGGCTATTATTAGTTTTAGTATATTTTATGTGAGGCCCAGGACAATTCTTCTAATGTGGCCCAGGGAAGCCAAAAGGTTAGCTACCCCTGGTCTAAGGACTTTGCATGTACTATGCAATTTAATCTTCACCACAACTCTGTGAATAAGCATATTAGTTTGCTAGGGCTCTTATTAGCAAAATGCTACAAGCTTGAGTGGCTTAAAACAGTACAGATTTATTCTCTCACAATTTTGGAGGTATAGACAGCCAAAATCAAGGTGTAGGCAGCGCCATACTCTTTCTCTGATGGCTATAAGAGACAATGGGTTCTTACCTTTCTCTTAGGTTCCAGCGTTGCCAACAATCCTTGGCATTCCTTGGGTTTAGATGCATCACTCCAATATCTGCCTTCATCATCAAATGGCATTCTCCCTGTGAGTCTCCCTTCTTCTTATAAGGATCCCAGTCACAGTGAATTCAGGGCCCATGACCTGTTTCCAAATAGGATCACATTCTCAGGTTCTCTCTTTGTGACTCTTCCTCCATCTTTTGAGACCCCCTTTGATTACATTGGGCCCACTTGGGTAATCCAAGATGATCACTCTATCTCAAAATTCTTAACTTAGTCACATCTGCAAAGTCCCCTTTGCCAAGTAAAGTAACAAACATAGTCACAGATTTCAGGAATCAGGACATGGATGTGTTTGGGGCCAGTATTCTGCCCTCCACGAGCACTAGCACAGAGAGTAGAGGAGGAGCCATCAGGAAGTCCGGGGCATGGCTCAGACCTCATGGGGTAGAGGTGGTTCCAGTTAGGTGGTCAAGGTGGGAACATTCCATGATGTGAAGGGGATTCCAGGCAAGTTGTGCACCATGAGCAGAGACACGGCAGCTACACGAGGCAGTAAGAAGATGGATCTAACTAAAGAAAAGGGGTCCGAGTTGGAAAATGATGGGATGGAGACTCAATGTTCAACTAGGAAACTTGAAGGACAGTGTCTCCTTGTAATATAATTTATGGATGGTCTTTCCTGAACATTAGGAATGGATTAGTTACCCTTCCAGATTCTGTAACAGAGCTGGTTTTTTTCCTGATTAACATTTTTCCTGTCCTGTCTTTCCAGGTATCTGTAACCACTTTTGTACTTTTAAAAACTTGATTTCTAGCTTTTGGGCAGACATAGTCAGTACTCCCTCTCCAACTCCCAGCTAGGTGCCCCTTTGCATTCCAACCACCAGTGACGTTCTTCTTTTACCTCATGTCTTTCTCTGACCCCAAATCTCCTCTTGCTCCTGTGCCAGGGGGCCGAAGATTCTGTGGAATCCAGCACCTCCCTACTTCTCAGCCACCCTCCCCCAGTGACTGAAGGGGTTTGATGCATGCATTTCATTTCCCTGGTAGTTGTCAGGTAGGGGAACTCTAAAGCATGTGTCCTAGACCGGCTCTCAGAGGTCCTGAGGGATTGAAGCTCCTGGTGCCCACGGGGGTAACTTGATTAATATTGAACTCTTCACTGGCTCCTTCCCTTATCAGTCTCACTTCCAAATCCTCTTACAGGTGTTTGTTGATATCACCTCCCAGGTAGACTACCTGCACTTGAATCCACATCTTGAGGTGCATGAATCATATCTCTGGGTGAACCCGAACTAAACCAACCTTTCATCAACCCCTGACTCTATCCCTCTGGAAGAAAAAATAAAAAATCAAGGAGAAAAGTGTTTACAACAAAAAGTAAGAGAAAAGGTAGGTGCAAAGAAGCAGGGGTAACAATTTTGATAGAAAGGAGTATGTCAAGCAAAATGGCTCTAATGAGTATTGATCCAGAAAATAAATCACATGATTATTGTCAGGGTCCAACGTTGATACAGTAAATATGGTTTGTGGACTCTCTGGGAAGAGATCCAATCAAGGATTCTGGGCTTCTGTAGTGGCCACGTTTTCAGTTCTTAACCAGCGCCAATAACCTGATAGTTCGAATGCTAGTAAGAGAATCAGATGGGCTCTGACTGGCTCATTATTCATATATTCCACCACTATTCTGGAAGGACATGATGCCAGAAAGGCCAACTTTCTGTGAAACCTATCACTTGAGGAAATCCTAGAAGATCCGGCGGAAGTACTCCCATCTACTGTACTGGGAAAACGTTTATTTATTTTTTTCCTCTCAGAGATTCTGGGTGGTAGTGCCCCAGCAAATGCACAGTTTTTTGTTGCCTCAACTTTATGGAAGAATCCCCTGGACCAAGGCTGATTCCTGACAAGTCTCTCCTTTCATTGGTTGAAGATACGCCACACATTACTATTTGAACAGAAATTCAAAATTGTCTTTTAAATATGCAAGGTCAATTTTAAACAAATATTCAAGGTCTGGAAAACAATGTCAACTTCTTTATCAAACTTTGATTACAGTTCTTATTTCTGACATCGTTGGCTTCTAGGAAGACGGACGATTTAAATTGAATGTGTAAATGAATTGGAGGACAGTTGGGAACTTCCTGCAAACTCCTATAACTTCAAGGGGTGGAGGGAAAGAAAGGTTTGGAGAGGTCGAGAGGACAGGGTGGTGATGGGACGTAGGAGAGAACACTGTTGATACATAGCATGAGGCCCTTGTAGAGCAGCAGTTCTCAACCTTCCTAATGCCACGACCCTGTAATACAGTCCTCATGTTGTGGTGACCTCCATAAAGTTATTGTCGTTGCTACTTCATAACTGTAATGTTGCTCCTGTTATGAATCGTAATGTAAATATCTGATATGTATTTTCCGATGGTCTTAGGCAACCCCTGCGAAAGGGTCATTCGACCCCCAAAGAGGTCGCGACCCACAGTTTGAGAATGGAGAGGGCTTTGCTTGCCACTTTGATGAATGTAAACTTTATTGTGGAGTTAACAGGGAGCCACTGAATAGTTTTGAGCATGGGAGTGATACGGTCAAAATGGTGAACGGAGGCCCTCAGCAGATTTCCTTTTTCTCCCATGATTTCCTTGTCATTCAGAGACATCATACAGGATAGCTTAGGTTGAATCATATGAGATTTAGGTCTGACTAATTTTGTAGGTCAAAGGAGTCCAATATTGGCAATTTCAATTGATTTTACCTGATGAAGTCTAAGTGAAGTAACTAGAACTGGGTTAAAACTTCTGATTTCGAAGCAGAAACTATAATATGTTCATCTTTCTGTTCACTGGCAGCTGCTGTGTCCTGCCAGCTGGAAGATGAGCCACAGCTGGGAGAGGAGTCCCTGCAGACCTCCCCTCCCTCTCCTCCCGCCCCACAGAGTTAGCTTCCCGGCCAGCAGCAGAGGGCCCATGCTGATCTCACTCTTCCAAAGCCAGCTTCGGGGGCAGGAAGGGTTAGCATGTGGTGCTGTCTCCTCCAATTTCTCAGAAATAGGAAGAACAGCTGGCATCTTCAAAGGACTGCTGTTACCCCATGGATGTCCCAGAGGTGCACCAGCCTTCCCCTGGCAGTCACACAATCAGATGGCCTGTGGTGAGCCCCTGTGAGGAGAGGAAGGAACTCATCTGTCAAACTCTATTGACGTGTTAGAACAGGAAGGTGTGTGTTTGCAGGGGGTGGGGGTGGGTGGGGGTGGGTGGGGGGGTGGTAGAGGGCAACAGAGAAGAATAGAACGGATGGGAGAGGGAGACACGAAGGGGAGAGATTGAAAAGGAATTGGAGTTGGAAGCTTGGGAACAGAAACCTAGCTTGCTAGATGTGTGCTTCCACGTGAGCCTTATATGCAAAAAGGTGGGCAACTGACTTGTCCAAATCCCAACCCAAAACATAACCTGTTAACAGACTTTTCATTGTTGTTCTGTGGGTTTATTTATATGAAAAAGTCTTAAAACGTGCACAACATGCCCCCTGGATTGAGAAGAAAACTGTCATGAACCAATGGTTGAGCAGGGATTTAGAAAGATCACTGCACTTCTGGATTAGAGGTTTGGCTGTCTCTCAAGCTAGCTGTGTAGCAGTGTGCCTTTTATTTTTCTTCCCTTTCTGGCCTCCATTTTCTCAATTATTTTAATTAGCTAGATGACTCAATCATACATGTTAGTTGTTAGAGGTGTTGAGGTTTGGGAAGAAGTTAGTTGGGCAGGACTTTGTCTCCCCACACCCCACCCCATCTCATTTTTACCACCACAGTGCTGGAATCCTCTTCTGATTTTTTGCATACCATTCTCCATCCAGTGGCCAAGCCCTTGTATATCTGTCCAAAGTTCACCTCGCAGAGACTGCTAGACTTCTCCCTGTTTCCACAAACCTTTGTCAAATCGCTTATTTAAGGTTCTATGAGCTGCCATCTCTCCTTCCTTCAGTGGACACTCGTCATCATTGTTAGTAAAAACCAGAAAATAAGCATGCCTTGATAACAAAAGGCATTTCCTCCCCCCAGAGCATTTTGGTGGATGTGGCCTGATTCTGAAAATGGCTTGGAAACCAGACTCCTGACAAAAATAAATGAGATTAATGAAAGGACACTGTCAGTGCACAGAATCCAAGGCATCTGGTAGATTTCTATTATCCATTTTTCCACTTGAAGAGAAAGATTAGTTTCTGCTGCTTTCTCTGAGTGCCTCGGAAGGAAGGTTGTGGTTTTGGTTGGGAAAGCACTCTTATTATCCACCTCTATTTTTAGAAATTTTAGAAGTCTAACTTATTGACGTGAGTTTATAATTTAGGCCTATAACCTTTAGAAAAAAATGATCCTTTCTCCTTGAAATTTATCATGCATGATCTCAGAAGAGAATGTTTTTTGAAATTTAGCAAAATCTGCCTTATCATCATAGTTACAGAGCTATTCAAAGAGAAAAGAGTAATGTTTTATCTATAACATCCTGGTACACTCCCTAGATTCCAAGTTCCTGAAGTCATATTTTAGGGAAGGACCCACTGTATACACATAAAAGAGAAATTCTCAGTTCCACATATTTAACATTCATTCACCCAACCAGTATATGAGTGGAGACCTGAAAATACCCAGACTTATCTTCTAAAGGGCGGGCCCTTTGTAGTACAGGCTTCCCCCACTGGGTGGATGTTTTGGGAACCCATTTGCATCAGCGTACCAGCTGGCGTTGTTGTGAGAGGCTGCGTTCAGCTTCAGTGAATATTTTTTGGAGACTCTCTTTACACGTTTATCCATTTCATGATGGGTGATTTACACAAACAACATGCAGTATGACAATGCACCTGCCTACACCGCGCTGAGTGTTCAGCAGTTTTTGACCAGAAATGGCATGACCCCCATGCCTCACCCTCCCTATACACGCCATCTCATCCTGAGTGACTGTTTTTGTTCCTAAGATGAAAAACAGTCCTCAAAGGAAAACGTTTTGGTGATATGGAAGAGGTGAAACAAAAATAGGCAGAAGCACTAAAAGGCATCCAAATCAACAAGTTCAAAAACTGTTGTAAGCAGTCAAAAAGGTGTCTTGACGCATGTATTGCATCGACCGAAGAGTACTTTGAAAGTGACAGAAGTTTAAACATGTAAGAATAAATACACAATTTTTAAGTAGATGTGTTTCTGAAGCAAGCACAAGCACAATTTTTTTATAAGTACATTCTGGGCATTTTGGGTCCCCCTTGTATATAACTTGATGTTTATCTTCTACTTAGAGAGCATATTTGGAATACGGGGTCGGGGTCGGAGGCACTTGTGTGAGGTGTTACACAGATAGCCCTTTGCAACAAGCTGGAGTAGCTGTAGCAGATGCTGTGGGTCCTGTTTTATGGAGTGGTTGTCTGTACTTGTCCCCCAGCTGCTCTGGGTTTGCCTGCTAAGGGCTGAAAGCTGCATCCTTCCCCAGAGACTTGCTCTGTACTGCAGGATCAGGATTTCCAGGAGATGCCTGGGGGGTTATGTCCTCTTCTCCAGGGGCAGCTACCACTGGTAACTAACCAAAACAGGGTACAAGAGCCTGCCCCCATCGCCTTAAGCTATACATCATCGTGCATCCAGAGAACCGTGTCTAATTGGCTGCCAGTTCTGTGAATTATAGGAGAAAATTACGAACAACTCTCACTTAACATGGTTGATAGGGGAAAATAAATGTGCAAGTGCATTTGTTGAACTCACATTTGGCTTAATGGTGGGAATCCAGTGAAGTCACAGTTACTACTCTCAAGTCCTCTGCTTTTTAAGGAGGAAAGATGTCATATGTTGTTGTTGTTGTTATTGTTGTTTTTAATTCAGTTTTGATGCAAGACATGATCAGGGTTTCCTAAATGAGTTCTACCTCTTTAAAGACATGACAGACCTGGAGAAATGCTGGGAAAATGTGTTGATACAGTTCCAGAATTGCCATGAAAACATTCAGAATCGTCTTCTTCATAAGCTGATGCACTTGGAGTCATGTGATTTAACCCTCAGGATCCAATCCTTTGGCTCCAACGTGAAGTGACCTCATCAGTGGACTGTGTAGTGTGTGTAGTAGGTCCTAAAATTTGTTTTTTCTTCCAAGATCTTCCCACAGCAGGAGTTGACAAGAGGTCGTCTTGAGCACAATTTCCAAATTGTTTTTTCCTTTCTTCCATCCTTTTATTCTCTCCCTCCTTAGCCTTCCAGGCAGCTTTATTTCCAACCTTGCCTTTACAGAGTGACCCAGATGAGATCTCTGGAGGCCAGTGGTCCTATGCTATTTTGTGTGAGCAAAGGCCAGTCATACATCTGAACATGGTTCTCACGGGACATTTGCTTCTGATTTTAATCATAAAGCCTGCAGTGATTACGACAACTCAACAAAGGCAAATTCTATGCTGAATGCCCCTCCAATAAACAACATGGTATTGAAAGTAGGTATGCTCTGGATAAAAAATGTTTAGAAAAAAAGCCCATCATTCTTCTCTCTTTTTCTTTTGTGACCAAGAAAATAAGAAGGCAACACAGAGGCCAACCTGCCCTGAATTAGTTTCTGATGGTATCACCAAGAGACCTTTTGTAAGACAGCATGCTCCATGTTTGTGTCGTGTATTTCAGCTCTCTGAACACCTCCAAGACCTCCGATTTGAAGCCGATTATTCCTTATGGTTTTTATATCTGTGAATTTATCTAAACCTCTTTGATTTTAGCTCATGAAAAATTTCTGGTAATGAATGTGTTTCTACTTTCAACTTTCAATATAACTTAGTATTTCCTTTACTTATTCTGTAAGAACTTTTGTTTATCCTTATTTTTTTTTTTCACAGAAGGGAAGTTATCTCTCATTTTAGTTATTTCTCTCTTATTTGAAAAGCTGTTCACTTTCTGCCGAATACATGTGAGTTCTGGGGATTGTCAGGCAACTTTCTCAAAAGCTCTTCACGGCCCGATAGGAAACCTCTCTTGGGCCCAGCTTTCTAGTTCTCTTCTCCACATTTAGTATGAGACTCCCAAAAACAAACTTTGGAACTTATTATTACATTTTTACAGCTCTTCTTGAACAAAGAGTATGATTTTTGGCTGTAGGCTTCCTGGATAATACAGCTCAAACAACAGGCTTTGAAGGTGTTTCAAGGCTGTCAAACAGCCTCCCACCTTTTGTCTTAAAAAGAACTACATCTGGTCTCTGAAAGTAGTTCAGAATGGTGCCTAGGAAAGATTAGCTTTAATAGTGAAAAAGGAAATAATAGATTAGGGACAAGTTAAAGAATGGGGGAAAAGTCATGTTTTTTCCTTTTGACCCAGATAAACTCAGAATCCACTGTGAATCTCTGTCGTGTCCATCCTCTGGGCATCAGCCCTCTTGCTGTTGAAACTTGCTTCATGAAAATAGGGAGAGGGGCCTAGAGGAGGCTGCCTCTACTGGCTGGTTTTGGAGCAGGACCCTGACCTCCTCTGCAGACATTGCATCACCACTGTCTCCTCCCAACTTCATGCTTTCAAATGTGCCTAGTGAACCTCCCAGGTTTTCTGAATGATCTCCTAGGCAGGATCACAATAGATGATGAAAATAAACAAATTTTCCCTAACACAATCGCGCAAATAGCTAGTAAGCAAAGCCACCACCATTACCATCTTTTTAGTCACGACCACGTGTTAAATCCTTTAATTAAGACCATTATATTCATTGACTGCTATAATAAAGCAGCCCCCAAACACTAGAAGACTGAAGAGTTTTATTATTCCCATTTTATAGAGAAGAGGACTGAGGCCTAGGAAGATTGATAAATCACTTGACCAAAGACCCACAGTTGATAATATATTATAGTAGAGCCAGAATATACACTCAAGTCAGTCTAACTTCCAACTGCACACCTTTAACCATCATGCTGATGTGCTTATGCTGAGAGTACCGGATCATGGAACTTGATAATCGACAGGGAACGTTTCTACCCACCCTGTTTTACAACTGGGCGACCAGAGTCAAATCATGGGAAGAATAAACCTTAAGGCATTTCTTTTTGTAATAACAAAGATGTCAATAATAGAGCTTTCCTGAGTTAAAAATAGATACATTTTTAGTCACTCCTATTTGAGAAATTATCATTTAAATTTCTGATATGTATTCATTTTATTTATTTAAAAGCTTAATCCTGCATTTTATTCTTCAGCGTTACGAGTCCTGATTTTCTCCAACACGTACCTCATACTTTTCTATAACTATAACACACCACTAGACATAGTGTCATGCCTAACACAGACACACCCTTTGGAAGATGTATTAGTTTTATTGCTGTGTAACAAATTACCACAAATTTAGCAACTTAATACAGTTCATTATCTCACAGTGTCTGTGGGACAGGAGACCAGACACAAACTGCAGGTACTCTGCTCAGGGTCCCACAAGACTACAGTCTAGGTGTATACTGTTCCTCTCTGGTATTCTGGATGCTCTTCTAAACTCACATGATTTTGTATAGAATTTCTTTCCTTATATCTGTAGGACTGAGGTCCACACTTTCTTGCAGGTCATCAGCCAGAGCTCACCCTCACCTCCTAGAGGGTGCAGCAGCTCCTTGTTGTGGGGCTTCCACAGAGCCTGTCTTGGTCTGTTCAGGCTGGTATAAGAAGGCACCATAGCCTGGACTGCTTATAAACAAAAATTTATTTCTTACAGTTTTGGAGGCTGAGAGCCTGACAGGAAGATGCCGGTGTGTTGGTTTGCAGACTGCTAGCTTCCTGTGCATTCTTACCTTATGGAAAGAGAATTAGCTAGCTCTTTGTCCTCTTCTTAGAAGTACACTAATCCCATTTACTAAAGTTCCACTCTCATGACCTAATTGCTTCCCAAAGACCCCACTTCCAAATCCCACAACATTGGGAATTAGATTTCAACACATAAATTTAAAGGGGCCATAAACATTCAGTCTAAAAGAGACCCTCTCACAACATGACAGTTTGGTTCTTCAAAGCCCACAAGAGAACTCTCTCTCACTCCAGTCTCCTCTATATAACATGACATAATCATGGGAGTGATTATTTCAATACCTTTGCCATATTCTCCTGACCCAAAGCAAATCACAGGTTCCACCTGCACTCAAAGGGGGTTGATATAAAGACATAACTCATTGGGAGCTCTCTTTGAATTCTGCCTTCCACAGGAAAGAGTGTTCAGAGATGATGGAATATTTAAAGGTAATGTAAAACTGGAAACAGCAGAATGTCCACGCAGTGAGAACTCAGGAATAACCTGGCCTCATGTGTCTAGAATCACCAGGGAAATGAGAAACAATAGCCCTCCTCCTGGAGAGTCCGATTTAATTAGTCTAATGTAAGGCCTGGGCATCATATTTTAAAAATCTTCCATGATTCAGATATGTCCAGGGTTGAAAGACATTGATCTAGTCCAACTACTTTATTTCATCAATGAGAGAATTGAAGTCCAAGAAGGTAGTATCTTTTTGAAGTACATGCATCCAGTTAGTGGCAAAGGTAGGGTCAGATGCATGACAAATACAGGTTACCTTGTGCAGATTGAGTAATTTGTCAGGTGAGACTTCAAGGGCAAAAAGTCCCTAAACTGCAGGTAGACTTGATCAAAGCAAATCTCTCGGTTGTTGTAGAGCCAACTTCTTAGTACCAATATGGAGTTCTCAAACTGAGCTTTCTGTCATCAGCTTTGAGAATGAAAACACACATAAAATTCACTTCTTTTGGAAAGTTGATGTAGAAACAATTTGTAGTGCTTGTGAAAATATATTTTCCATTGTGGCTTAGATAATAAATTATTGGCTGCTTATGTAGGTTGTTACTCATTTTCTGACATGGAGGAATGGGCATGGGGGCTGGATGATTTAGAAGGGTAGCTCAGTGCTTGTGGCAATGTATCATAAATCTGAAATAACAAACTATGCCCATTGGTGGGCTGTTGAGTCCTGATCAGTGGAGTAGGCCTTTTCCTGGGTTTGGCCTTTGTAAAAATGAGTTCACTCTTCCTTGCCATTCATTCATTCACTACTACTATAGACTTTTGTCATTCACCCTAATATTCTCTGACTTTTGGGGACAAAGTCCTGGTCAGTAAAGAAAAAGAAAAAAAAGAACAACAAAAGAACAAAAAAACCAACCCCCCTCACACAGTCAGGAACCTTCCACATTCCTCTGTTTTTACCTGATGTGAGCAACCTATAGCTCCATTTTGGAGAGACAGCAGAGTCACTGAAGCCCTGAACAGGAGAACTCGTCAGGCTCCCACATTTGTCAGCAATCATCTGTCCCTTTGTTTGACCAGGAAAGCCTCACTGTATTAGCTCTGAGAGAGATCAAAGGAAGCAGTGGTAATTTGGTACTAGCTTCCACTCTCCTAGCCTACTGAGGGAGAAGGATCTAACCTGACCTCTTTGCCATTTGCTCACTGGACTAGCCTAGTACCAACGGTCAATACCCAGGCTGAATGATCCTACAAGGCTTTCCAGATGATGACAATGAGGACTGAATACATATCCAAAATTATCCTTTGAAAAGCACAAGGATGTGATCACACATTTAAAATGAACATAAGCATATTAACCATCATCCAGAATAAGAAAGAGTGTGTTAACACATTTTGATTAAAAACTCCTCTAGCTAAGCTGGAACATGTCTGTAGTTTCTCTGGAGACCTAAATATATAATTAAATATTATGATAATCACCATGGAAAAACAGCATAAATTCCCAGGAATCTAAGGGAAATAGTAATTAATGCTCCTGCAATTTATGCAGGTTTTAAAAATATTTAATGGCAATTTGCTTTCCTCTTCATTAGAAGAAATTGTTACTAGTTATGAGAAGTGCAGCCATAACTCTAATGAGTCACACAGCAGCAGCTGCCTGAATCTAAGAACTAGTTCATGAAACCAACTCTTTGGCCTGATAATAGGACAGAAGACTGGGCAATTGCACAGATGCTGCATTCTGTCTTCCTAGCTTGTAATCAGTGTTGCCCTGGATGTCTCATCCTATCATGAATTATAAGAATGCAAAAGAAGTGGGAGGGAGTCATTGCCATTCTCCTGCCTTTAGGCTGCTTCATACAAATTCTGCAAAATAGAAAACCATACAGGTTTGATGACCTTGTAAGAAGGAAAATCCATAAACTTCTGATGTTGCTGATTGATCAATAATAATGCTAGCAATAACATCTCCATGTAATGCACCTAGTATCATGTTTAGCAAACAATAAATACTTGATACATTTTAGTGATTATTGATTTGATGGCAATGATAATGATAGTGACAATGCTGATGACTTTTTTCTGTAGGTTTCAGCTCCTGTGTTAAGTATTTTACATACTTTTCCCTCATTTTACTTCCATAAGAATCTTACCAGATAAATACCACTATCCCAATTTTACAGTCATGAGGGTAAGGCTAGGGAAGTACAAGTAACATACCCAAAGTCACTCAGTCAGTGAATGGCAGTGGCCAGATTTGCATCCTTGTCTGTGTGATTCTATAGACATTCTTAGCCATTCTATATTACTTTTATTTACTTTTCTGAAGTTATTTAAATGAGTAGCCTCTTTCATCATTCTATTTGTCCTTTCTTACATTAGGGTCCAATATCAATGGCATAAAGTTTTTTTATTCAGCTTTTTCATCTGGACCTAGTCCAACTTCTGTTATCCTTCTCCTACCGCTATGAAGAACCAGTCACTGTTTTGGAAATATCTTTGGGGTTCTGTGACTTTGAACATGAAAGTCAGAATTTTTAAAATTAAATTTAATTAATTAATTATTTTGTCCAAAGTTTACTCTAATCTGTGTGTCTCCCTGGGGTCTTGTGATTCCCTAACTTCCAGTCACAATGCTGTGGCAGTTTGAAGCAGAGAAGTGAGCAAGAGAAAGGTGGGTGAGGTAGTTGTTAGATTTCTTCCAATCTTAAGGTCTAAGAGTCTATGATCTACCTCTACCTTGGAGACACAGAAGGATCCTTTACCAATAACATAAGTGGTTAGCATTCTGCAAGGACTGTACTTTTGTGTGTATTTCATATCTATGTTATTTGCAAAGTATAAACTTTGCTAGGTAACCTCAATCCCTTTCTCTCTCTTGGCCCTTTAATCGCTAAGGCTAAATTATATTCCCACTTTTATCTCTAACTAGCTGAATCCTTAGACAAATCATGATTGTTTGGCCTGCCATTCCTTGGCTAAACAGGTGAGGAAATGCCTCAGACTCCCAATAGCTGTTCTGTTCTCTCATTTGTTCTCTGGTTTTATAATTTAGTTTTTCAATGATATGAAATGAAAAGCAGAAAAATTACATGAGAAGGTTTGAGGAATAGGGTAAACAAGAATTCCTTTCCAGAACATTGAACTGCATTATTCACTTTGAACTTCAAATTATCATTAAATATTTAAAGATATAAATAAAGAATCTTGGAACCTCAAGAAAAAATATAGACAGTGACAAGAGAATTTAACTGTATTATAGTACAAATGTATGAAAAAACCACACTGAAGAGGCTGAGAAGAAAGGTATTGACCTAAGTATCTTTGAAAATAGGAGTTGTGAGGCTTAAGTCAAATGGGACTGCACGTACGACCTGTACCAGTTGGTAAAGCCATTTCCATGGGCGTATAATTAATAATTCTGATACTTCCATACATGTGCAATGGAGTGGACGAATTAATTAAATAGGTAGCAGATGGTATGAGTGGGAGGTTACAGATAAGCAAGGGGAGCAAGCTAAAATGATCCATGGGGCAATGGATTAGAGTTGGAGACATCAATATGAACTCATGTTTAGCTTAATATAGATACAGATGTTTACATATGGAAATATTCATAGATAGGTGTATATATGTGGGTTAGTATAAACACATAGTTTTTTGCTCTGTGATCTGAGAGGGACTAAAAGAAGATATACCCCATTAGCAATGAAGACACCTAGCACCCAAATTCTGTTTTCTAATACAGTTGTTCAATAACAATAACTAGGGCTCCTTGGAGAAATGACTGAATCCACAACTGAAAAAAAATAATAATAAAGTAGACTCTCACTTAGTCAGCACTCTTGGGGCTTGGTAGATGCCAGATAAATGTAAGCACACTCTCAGTTAACCGGCACCCATATCGGATAAATGTACTAGTATTATTTCTTTAATTTTTTTGCCTGTTGCTTGATTTCTGGTCAATGAAGAGTCTACTGCATGTTAAGATAAACCTGGATCATCTTGTATCAGCAGAAACTAAGGAGAAAAGAAAGCACATGGTAATGAGGACATACCAAAGGGAAAATAGGAGTCAACAAAAGAGCTCCCAATGGCACAAACTAGAAGGAGTAAAAACATAAAGTAGTATTAAATTTTAATCCAAAGAAAAATGAATATCCATGAACCCATATTGGTATAAACAAATAATTGAATAAATTAATAAATGAGGGAGAATTGACAAATCTCCTACACAGAAGAATTCCAAGTACTTTATGCTGATCTGCACCCTCAAGGTGTTGAAGCATAAACCTCCATTTATTATGGGGAGGCTGCCCAGTGACTTCATTTCAAAGTGTATAACATGGAAAAGAGACAAAAAGAATAACTTTATTCTGGAGAAAACTGACAAGCACTCCTTAGCCAGGTTGTCAAGGCCTATGTCAATGGTCGTAGATCATGTTGATAGTATGTATGCTTCATGGGATGTCATGGGAACAGCACTTTATCTCTCTGACCTTCTTTCCAATAATTCATAACCTCAGTCTTATGATAAAAACATCAGCCAAATTCTAACAGTGGTGCATGGTATAAAATAGTTGATCAGTACACCTTAAAATTCTCAAGGTCATCTAACCAAAGTCTGAGAAATGGTCATAGTTAAGAGGAGCCTAAAGGGACATAACTATAAATGTAATGTGGAAGATTGGAACAGAAAAAAGACAGTAGGTAAAAACCAAGGAATTTAATTAAACTATGCACTTTAGTTAATAATAATGTATTATTTGTTCATTATTTACAACCAATATATCATATTAAGGGAAGATGTTAATAATAGGGAAAGCTAATGCAAGGTAAATGAGAACTTTGTACCATCTTCTCAAGTTTTCTGTAAATCTAAAACCGTTCTAAGAATGAAATTAATTAAAAAGAAAAAAAGTCAGAAAAAATATCTCTCCTCTCCCCACTCATGGTAGAACAGAGCTATTGGTCTCGCTCCCTCCCAGGCCCCTGGCATGTTTCCAGGTATACTACAAGGAAAGTCAGAGGTTCTGGTTTGAAAGTTACCGAAGGAGCACAGGTTATTTTCCTCCAGTTGTATAACGGAAACACAGTGATGGTAAAAGGGAGAGAAGAACACTAGGATGAGGGCACACCCAGATTTCAGTGCTGGACCATGTGTTTGTGGGCTGCCTGGAGCACCTGGGGAAAAGCATACCAAATGCAGTCACTCCTGCAGGCAGAGGGCTTTTTTGTTGTTGCTATTAAAATAACCACATCCCATCTTTATTGTCATTGAAAGAGAATGGTGTGAAGAAGATAGATAGCTCTAAATCTTTTCAAACCTTTGTTAATTGAATTTCTTATTAGCACACACGTTATACACAATGAGATTCTAAGGACCAGTTGCAAAGGCAGCTAAGTTTAACATTCTGTACCCATGATATTTCTGTGTAGGTGGGGCAGTTGAACAGTCATGGAAACAAGCACTGGTCTATGTGCCCTCATCCTGGATGTAATTTGTATCAAGTAATGAGATTAATGACCATTTGGTAGAAGGTTTAAGATAAATAAATTACAGGAGTTATGATTCCTCAGTTCCCTTGTCATGTGAGGAGATAATGGATATATTTTCTTCTGATAATACTTAGAATCATAAGATGTAGGATTCTATGAGAAAAGTGAAACCTGGAGAAATGATGTGACTGGATCAATGTCATACAGTGTCCATATGTGGGTTAGCCCCTGGTTGTTCAATCTGTAATGCAGATCAGCTACAGACTGGAAACAGCAACATAACTGCTTGGTAGAAAGGCAGAATTTAGCTCCTACCCCAGACCTACCCCTACATCAGACATCTTCATTATAACAAGCTTCCCTGATGATTCATATGCACATTAAATGTGAAATGTGAGCTAGTTTAGAATCTACAATTGTCTCTACTCGATCACTGTATCATACAGGAGGTTTTAGGCTGCAAGCAATAGCATCAAACAAACAAACAAAAAACCATAAATAAACAAGGTTCTTGTTTCTCATAACATAAAGTCAGGAAAAAAATGACCCCATAATTAATCTAATCAATTACTAAAATTCTTTACCATCTTTCCATTCCATCATTTTCAGAGTGTCAAGTTCTTTGGTACAAAGTAAAGTTGACCAGATGTCCCATTTTAAATGGAACAGAGAATAATGGTACTGTTCTGTTTTGAATGGTACAAATGGTCAGTCTAGTCTCACTGAGCTAAATTCAAGGTGTCAGTAAGCTAAGCATGCATACCGTTTGAAACAGGACAGTACTGTTGTTTTCTATCCCGTTTAAAAAGGGACGTCTGATCAGCCTAGTACAAAGTGGCTTCTACAGCTCATACAACTGAGTCCAAAGACAAAGAGTGTTGTAGTTGGAAAGGGAGAGAGAACCAGATTTCTCATTACATATTCATTTTAAGAAGGGTTTCGATAGTGCTGTAGCAGTTACAGAATTTTATATCTGTTCTGAAGCCTTTTCTGTATCTGACATTTTTATCTTGTTAACTAATAACTTACTCCATGCTAAAGAAAGGGAATGCCTCTGTCTTCAAAAAGACCATTAAATGATGTTATCTTTTAATGAGGTCTAAGCCTTAGGGATCTTGTCCACATATATTTCTCCCTTTCATTATTGAAGTTATATACTTTTTTCTTAGAATATGTGTGACTCTCTTCTCCTTCACTCTTTCCTGGCTCTATCTTAAGGAGGAGAATTCTTTCGCCATGCCCTGCCTTTTGATGTGTGATTCATTTCCTTTCACACCATTCCATGCAGTCCTGTAGAGAGTGGGCCCAAGTATTATGTACTTCTAAATCTGAATAAGGAAAGGAAATGGCTTTCTAAAGAAGATAGAAATTCAGGTACCTGGGGAAGGGAGACCCTTTGTTCTAACTCGCAGTGGAAATAGGATCTAGGAGAAAAACCAAACTATTTTGCATGATGGAGTGCAGAAAATTTGGAGCTCTAAGGTAATATGGGGGGCGGGGGGAGGAAGCAGTGAAGAGCTAGGACCAGAAGGGGAAAGAAGAGCAGCCAATAAAATGATGAGATACTCCATGACATTATCTCTTTCTAGTAAATTGTATTTTCCAAAAATAACCACAAAAATATTTCTAGACCCATATGCCTTTTTATAACCTTGCCACTCCCCCATCAAAAGGGGATAGTCTCTTTTCCTTAAAATTGGTGAAACATGTGACCTCCTTGACAGTTAGAATATAGTGTAATAAAAGTAATGATGGGTGATGTCCAAGGTCAGGTGGGAAAAAGTAATATAGCTTCTATCTAGCCCTCTCACGGGACACTTGCACTGAAGCCTTGAACTACCATGTAAGAAGTCTGGCTCTACTCTTAAGCACAAACACTTAAGCAAAGACCATATGGGAAGACTGTAAAGAGAATGACAGCCCTGAAAAGCTCCAGCTGTGCCAGTCCCCAAGCAGTTGCATCTTCTCAGCCCAAGCTGGGATTCCTAGACATATGAGTGAGGAGGCCTACAGATGGCTCCAGCCCCAGCCTCTGTAACTGCATGAGCGATGGAATGAGAACCACCCAGCTGCTACCTTTCGTTTAATGACTGCCATTAGTGTAAAACAGAGACGGCATCCTCCCATATAGAAATAGGAAGCAGAGGGAGCCAAGAATAAACTTAGGACAGAAATTGTGTGGTGTCCATTGTTCTTCTCCAGGCCATGAAATTGGGGGTTCGGCCAAAGGGCAGGGTCTGCCCATTTAACAGTTTGGTTTCTGATGGTATTTGATGGTAATGGCTGTAACTTTCAAGGCAGGGGTACATGAGATCTATTTCACTTATTTTTGTTCTGCATAATTGAAAACTCTAAACAATTTCTCCAGATGTTCTTTTGGTCACTCCTAGTACTAAACTAAAACAAGATCAAAGCAAGATCTCTTAAACGTTTGGGTCTTGAAATATTTTATTGATCTTGGGTGGATATATCAACCAGCTGAACTTTAACACTCAGGATGAGGCTTAAAGAAAGGGTCTCTTATGTGATATGTAAGTACCTTCCATATATGGTATAATTTATTTATTACAAGTGAACTTATATTTTTATATTAATTTTTCTTGTTGACTTGGAGTATTAAGTAAAATGTGATTTGAATTTAAACTTTGAAAAGTTTAAATTTAAATCACACTTAAGATAAACATCTCTAGTGATATGTGTTAAAAGCATCCTGGTGATGAAAAAGAAATAATAATAATCAAAATGTGTTCTAAACAAAAGTGCATTACTTATGGAGGAAGAATTTTTGTCTCTAAAGGGCATTAGTTAGAATTAAAATATTCTGGCTCTTTAAATATACTCATTAGAGATGTAATCTGCCAGTCAAGACAACAAAGTAAAGTGGAGGCCTCAGGGCCTTTTCAGTAGGCTAACCAGACATACGCTTTTAAATGGGACAGAAAACAACAGTCCCGTTTTCAGTGGTACATATGGTCAGCCTGGTCTCACTGGGCTGTCGGTAGGCTGACCATGCACATTTAAAATGGTATGTCTGGTCAGCCTACTTCTCAGACAAGTAGATTTAGACTTTTTCTGTCTCTAGTAACCAAATGTGCATCCTTGGGTAAATAGTTCAACCAATCTCAGCCTCATTTAGTCCTGTTTACAGAAGATAGCTGTTTTTCTAGGTATTTGGGGAGTTAGATTTTTAGCTTGTCAAGTCCGGGGTCATTTCCATGACGGTAAGCCATTTTCTGGCTTTTTAACCAGGAAACTTCAACTGAGAGTATCTTTTCTTTCTGTAAGTGTTAAGTTACTTTGAGGCAGATTATTTAGGATGAGCCATTTATTAATTGTACCCTGAGATAGATTGGATTCATGACAGTGGTACTCCTGTCCCCTCCATGAAGAACGAGGGCGATTGGTGCATCCGATCACATTGGTTGGCATGTGACTGCAGTTCTGCCTACCAAGAGAGGGGTGTATTTTCCTGTTGCCTGATTCTTTGTTTATCTGTGTGACTTGCTTTGGGCCAGTGGGATGTTAGCAGAACTGATTCAAGTTGAAGCTTGAAAAAGAGCTAGTACAATTGAGTTTGTCCTTTTGAATTTCTGCCATGGACATGAAAAGAACATGTCCAGGTCAGCCTGTTGGACCCAGGAGGAGGATGAGAGACATGTGGAGCAGAGCTAACTCCAGCCAAACCCAGCAGTGTAACCTTTGGCAAATGCAAAGAGTCAGTAGAAACAATAAATAATTGTTTATCCAACCCTCTGAATTTTACAGTGTGTAGTTGTATAGTTGTATCTAACCGTTACAGCCCCTTTTCATTTTATAAATCTGTCTTGGCTTGGAAGGTATATATAATCACACGAGGCATGAGGGACTGCCTTACAAAGATTTTTTCTTTGACCTTTCTGTTAGTGTCTTCTGGGTCCTTAGCATGATATCTTCAGATATAACTTAAAACTAAGCCTGACATTGGGCCACTTGCTTTACTAAATCATTTATTTGCTGTCCACTGTCTTTCAAGTCTATGAAAAAGCAAAATATATGGAGATAATTGTACCTAATAAATTTTTCAAATAAAAATTTTTAGGAAGGTAATTGGATATAGAAGGAACATACTTAGTTAAAAATAGCCAGGATTTGAGTATTTGGGAACTTCTGTATGACTGTAGTGAGGCCAATCAATAGAGAACAGTTCTTAAGTACTCTTCCTAAGTAGTCTTATTTGTAAACAGTTGTATCCCCTATACATAATTTATTGTTCTGATGTTTAAGTTTTAGGAAACGCCAGTAGGGAGCAAGCAGGTATGTGCATTCTATCTGCATAGCTTCTTCCTTCTTCCTAGGAATTGTCTATCTCATCTGTTTCAGATAAAGTATTTGGGGGAGGCTGATAGGAACATTGGAAGGCAGATCATCATTATAGCTAAACTGGTAGTGCACTTTAAGTCAGTAGAGAATATCCAGCACGATTTCATTCACTATTTTGAGATGGTATGAGCTGTGTTCTGTTTTGACAGGCAGATTTTTTTTTCAGTGTTTGTTTCTAGTCATTGGAGACTCATTCAGCTTCTGCAAACTCTTAAAGTTACGGGTGAATTTTATAACTTGCTTTCTTGTGTTCTGATCATTAGCATACCTGTGAGTGAGGGTGAGGATTGTATTATTTATCCATTACAAATATTTATAACACACCCATGTATTGAGCACTGCTTGAATATATTTATTTAGATAACAGGTGGGTTGTCTAAGGCATAAGTACACAAATTTTCCATAAAATCGAAGAGCTAGAAGGAACCCTGAAAACATTTTGGTTCATTATTTCCTAAAATGTGGTAAGCTACCCCTGGGGCCTTAGCAAATGCTCTTTGGTGGCATATGAGATGATTTTAGCTGGATAAGGCATTAAATGCCATTAAATCACTTAGTGAATGGTGTTTCCTTTCCAATACTATAAAATCATTCTTTTTCTATTAAGTAGAAAGTTTCATGTTTATACAAGTATGTGTTTACCACTTCTCAAATGCTCATTTATCTCCTTTTTCACGAAAAGCAAGGAAAAATATCTAGCTAGAATCCAACGTTATTGTTTAGTTTTCTTTCTATTTATTATTATGAATGCCTTTTATTTGTTACAGGTAACAATGGTGGTCACTCATAGATGTCACCTGGAAATAGCAAAGGTCGTGATGGTGGCACACACATGACCCAAAATTGGAAAACACTAATGTAGTCCCAGACATACAGAGTCTGCTGCCCAGTGAAGGGAACTCATTTTTTATGACACTGAATCCTATGGAGGAAATTTAAGGTGGTTATTTGTATTTGTAGTTAGCAATCATTTACACTGATGTCAAAGAACAGAAGGTTATCTGTTTCTGAAATAGTGCACCATCCATATGTGTCTTTATACTAGAGATTCGGCATAATTTACCAAGAATAGTATGGACTTTCATTTTTCTACTTTTTAAAAGATTGTTAATAAAACATAGCTAACATACAATGTGATATTAGTTAAATGTGTACACCATAGTTATCCAACATTTATATACCTAAAAGAGTGATCATTATAGTAAGTCCAGCAACCATCTGATGCCATACCATGCTGTCACAGTATTACTGACTATATTCCTTACCCTACGCTCTACATTACATCCCCATGACTTACTTGTTAAATATCTGGAACTGAAACTCTTGTTCCTTTATAACTTTCCCCCTTTTAAAAAATATTTATTTATAGTTAACATCCAATATTATTTTATATTAATTTTACATGTACAGTATAGTGGTTAGACATTTACATAATTTCAGAAGCAAACCCCCTGGCTAGTCTAGTACCAGTCTGGCACTATACATACTTATTACCACATTACCAACTATATTCCCTATGGTTTACATCCCCATGACTATTCTGTAACTACCAATGTGTACTTCTTAATGCTTTCCCATTTTTCATCCTGTCCCCAACTCCTCCCATCTATCACCCCAATAAATCTACTATGGTACCCATCTGATACCATATATAGTTATTACAGTGCTATTGACTATATTCCTTATGCTATATCCTACATGCACATGACCGTTTTGTAACAACCAATTCGTATTCCTTAATCCCTCTCCCTTTTGTACTCACACCCCCACACACAATATCCTTCCCATCTGGCAGCCATCAAAACGTTCTCTGTATCTATGTTTGTTTCTGTTTTGTTTGTTTGTTTTGTTCTCTAGATTGCAAATATAAGTGAAATCACATTATATCTGTCTTTCTCTGTCTGACGTACTCCACTCAGCACAGCATCATCCAGGTCCATCCATATCACCTATATAGCAAGAACCCATTCCCTTCCATTGCTGAGCACTATCCCACTGTGTACACGTACCACCGCGTCTTTATCCATTCATCCATCACGCGACACCCGGCTGCCCGCACATCTTGGGCATTGTAAACAATGCTGCGATGAACATGTGGGTCCACATGTCCACTCAAAGTAGCATTTGGGTTTCTTCAGATAAATACCCAGATTTTTCCTCTTTGTTTCCATTTTCATGAAATACCTTTTTCTATCCCTCTATTTGTAGTCTGTATCTGTCTTTAAAGTAAGTCTGAGTCTCTTACAGGCAACATCTGACAGGGTTTTCCATGTCTTATCCATTCACCAATGCTACCTTTTGAATGGAACATTTAACCCACTTTCATTTAAAGCAATTGTTGATAGATACATAATTATTGCCATTTTATTGTTAATTTATTTATTTTTTATCTATTCTATTTTATTTTGTCTTAAAGTAATCCCTTTAAGATTCCTTGTAATACTGGTTTGGTGTTGCTGAACTCCTTTAGTTTTTTCTTGCCTGGGAATCCCTTTTTATCCGCCATTTGATTCTAAATGATAGCTTTGCTGGTTATAGTAATCTTGGTTTTAGGTCCTTTCTTTTCCTCACCTTCAATAGTTTATGCCAGTCCCTCTGGCCTGCAAATTTCTTTTGAGAAATCAGCTGACCATCTTCTAGAAGTTCCCTTGTAAGTTACAATTAATATTAATAATTGTCTTTCTCTTGCTGCTTTTATGATTCTCTCTCTGTCTTTAACCTTTGCCATTTTATTATAATACAATAATTATAATGTGTCTTGATGTAGGCTTGTTTGGGTTCATTTGGTTTGGGACCCTGTGCTTCATAGACTTGTATGTGTACTTCCTTTGCCAGGTTAGTGAAGTTTTTCTTTATTATTTCTTCAGATAGGTTTCCAATTCCTTGCTTTTTCTCTTCTCCTTCTGGTACCTGTATGATGCAAATGTGTTATGCTTGATGTTGGTCCAGAAGTCCCTTAAACCAGTGGTTCTCAACCTTCCTAATGTCATGACTCTTTAATACACTTCCTCATGTTGTGGTGACCCCCAACCATAAAATTATTTTCGTTGTTACTTCATAACTGTAATTTTGCTATTGTTATGAATTGTAATGTAAATACCTGATATGTAGGATGTATTTTCATTGTTTCAAATTGAACATAATTAAAGCATAGTGACTAATCACAAAAACAATTTGTAATTATATATTGTGAAATATTTATTTCTAATTACAAATAAATGAAATTTCATCTTGAAGCATGGTGTAGCTGCTTTTAACAGAGTAGCTGCTTTCAACACAGCAGCTGCTTTCTACACAGTAGCTGCTCTCTACACATGTGACTGGTCCGCACAAATACATTATGGCACCAACCTTGTCACATACACCTGTATTTGTATGGGGTGTATGTGATGGGGTTGGTGCAATGATGTCATCATGCTGGGTACTCATATGTGGGCATATCTGCATGTGGGCGGACACGCCTGGAGACGGATAGAGGAGCGGTGTCTTGGTTCCTAAGACCATTGGAAATATGTGTTTTCTGATGGTCTTAGGAAACCCCTGTGAAAGGGTCGTTTGACCCCCAAAGGAGTCGTGACCCACAGGTTGAGAACTGCTGCCTTAAACTATCTTCATTTTTTGGATTATGTTTTTCTTTTGCTGTTCTCTTTCCTTCTACCTTATCTTCTAAATCACTGATTCAATCCTGTGCTTCATCTAATCTACTATTGATTTCTTCTAATGTATTTTTCTTTTTAGTTATTGTATTCTTTGTTGCTAACTGGTTCCTTTTTTATGTTTTCTATGTCAATTTTTATGTTTCCTATTTCTTTGTTGAAGTTCTTCCTGAGATCACTGAGAACTCTTAGAAACAGTGTTTTAAACTGCATCTGGTAGATTTCTTGTCTCCTTTATGTTTAGTTCTTTTCCTGAAGCTTTGTTCTGTTCTTTCACTTGGGGTATGTTTTGTTTTGTTTTTCTCCCCGTTTTGGCTGCCTCCCTGTGCTTATTTCTATGTATTAGGTAGGACTGCTGTGCCTACTGGTCTTAGTATGGTAGCCTTATAAAGTAGATGTCCTGTAGGACATAGTGGCACAGTCTTCTTGGTCACTTAAGCCAGGTAGGTTCTCCAGGTGTGTCCTTTGTGTGGGTTGTGTGTGCTTTCTTATTGTAGTTGAGCCTCAGTTGCATATTAATGAAAGGGACTGACCCTCCAGATAATTGGTTGTGAGGACTGTGACTACAGTGGAGGAGCTGTTGTGCAGGGGCTTATGCTACAGAGTAGGATTTGCTTACAGAGGAGTAGGGCTATGGTTCCTGCCCATCAGGCTGTTTGGGTTTGTTGTCCTTGGAGGTGGCTGGGTAATGCTCTGGCTTGGTCTGAAGATGGCCACTGGGCAAGCCAGCCCCAGGACCTCCTGGGAGAGGCTCCACCACAGGATAAGTTCAGGCATAGACTAAGCCCTGCCCAGGGTCACCTAGCATGAGCCACAAAGCAATCTGCAGATGGCTGCTACCTACACTGGGCTTGGAGGTTCTTCAATAGGCCAATTTGTGAAATGAGGCAGCTGTTGATAGTGCTTGGCTTAGGGCTACTCAGCAAAAGATATGGGACATGTCAAAGCCAGATGCTGCTTTTTGGGTTTTGTGAACATTTGAGAGATTTTAGAAAACTGAAACATGAGCCAAGATGGCTGTTTGTATGGAAAAGACACTGAACATAGATTGGGTGGGCCTGCAAGTTGAATGGGACTGGGTATCAGGGAATGACCAGGGTGGGGTGGAGAGTGTTAACCAGATAGATGGAGACATAAATATAGTGGCCGCCTGCATCTGTATGCCAAGAGGGAGAAGGCTTCAACAAAAACACATGGCTTCTGCCAGATCCTCTCACTAAAAGAAAGCTATTCATCTAGTCCTCAACCTGAAACCAGACAATTTAGTTTTTCATATGTCCCTGGCAACCTTTGAGCTGCTTTCCCAGTGCTGGAACTCAGAGCAAGTGAATCCATCAGTGAATAAGTCCATGCACAGGCCCTTTAAGAAGAGATCCTGGGACTGCAGCCATCCTAGCTTCATTCAGCCACAATTTCTGCTGGTTTTCACAGCCAGGAGTTATGTGGACTTCTTTCCCCAACAGTGAAAGCCTGAGCTGGAGAGTCTAATGTGGGTCTGGGACCCCCTCACTCCTTGGGGGTGAGGGATTCTGCAGCCAAGATTCTCCTCCTGATTTTTAATGGTCACATGTAGGCATGGGACCAGCTCTGTCTATGTGTCTGCCTCTCCTACTAGTCTCGAGGTGTCTTCTTCTGTATATCCTTAGTTATAGGGCTTCAGTTCAGCTAGACTTCAGGTAATGATAGTTGTTCTGCAGTTTAGCTGTAATTTGATATGGTAGTGAGGAGAGGCAAGTACAGTGTTTAACTATTCCTCCATCGGGACCAGAAATCAATAGCATGGACTTTTAAAACAGATTAACCTGGGTCTGAATCCTAGCTTCCCCAATGTGTGACATGGACAAGTTGATTAACCTCTGTCCTTTAATTGTCTCATCTAGAATGTGATGAGAATGGTATCAAACTCACTGTCATAAGGATTAAATAAGGCAATGTAAATAAATCCTATTACAGAGCCTGGTTAAACGTCTGAGCTAGACCACAGTGGCTTGTGGCCTTCTGGCTTTGGAGTGCAACTTCTGTGGCTGGGTAGCATGCTGATTTTTTTAAGAGTCCATTTTAATTGAATATACAAAATCCACCTTTTCATAATGCTTTCATAGGAAACACTAGTTTCCAAGTTGGAAATACATAAGATAACCCTTCTCCCAACTTAGACTTTACAGGGCTGCCTTGATTGAGTCAGCTCTGACTGTGGTTGTTGTGGAGCCTTGTTATTCAAAGTGTTTCTAAGAATTTTATGGACATGCTATGCAGCAAGTGCTGTACTTTATATCATTTTCATAACAACCTTAGGAGACAGAGGGAAAACTTTGGCTCAGTGAGAAAAGGTACCTTGTCTGAGTTCTTACAAGTAGTAAATGGTAGAACCAGTGCTTGATAAATTTTAATCAGAGAATGAATAATCTATATTCAATAGGCAGTATATATGCCACAATAGGCTAATATACAAAGTGTTCTCAGTTTTGTAGGAAGCAATATAGTGTAAGCAGTTGAGAGAACAGACAATGTGCTACTTGGATTGACAAATTGATCCTGCCACTTCCCTGCTCTGCAACTTTGAGTGCTAATTAAGGTCAGTTTTTTCTCTGGAATGAAAATAGTAATAGCACTCCCAAGTTGACTAGGCATAAGATTTAAATGAGAAAAATCTTGATAAGCATGATGTGCCTGACATGTAAGAAGGTATATTACAAATTAGCTGTTAAAGTTATAATATTGCTGGTGCAAGTAGTTAGGTGCCCAACGAATGGAGGGTAAATAAATGAATGATGTTGAACAGACCTGTTCTTCCAAAATCCTGGGAGTGTTTACTTGTTTCATCCTCATTGGTTGGATCTGTATCTGTAATTTTGTACTTGTATGTTGGTGTAGGTTTTAATAAATAGGTGCGTGTGTGTGTGTGTGTGTGTGTGTGTGTGACAGCGAGAGAAACAATTCAGCTACTCATTCATGTAACAAAAAACCTCTTGCAGCTCGTTCAATAAAGAGTGCAGTCATACAGCTCACATATAGAAAACTCTTACCTGAACCCTCAAGTGTTCAGTGAAGAATCTCAGTTTTTAAAACAACTACACGTGTACAATAGTCATGACCATGACATTCAGTTGATCGAGGTGGTTGAATGCATTTTCATGTGAGGCTTTATTCTCACCTGACTGCTTACTGGCCCAGGAAACACTTGCCGAAAGAGGCAAGCATCATTTCTTGTGTAGCTTTCTGCTACTTCATTCCTCTCCTTGTCAGCTGTTGACATCTCCCCCGCCCATTAGTATTTTAGTCCAATCTTCTTCAAGCTCAGATAGTGTCCTGCCTGCTGCCTGATTTTTTTTTCAAAAAGCAGCTGAGATTTTGTTGAATTGATGTCTTTTTCTATAAGTGCTTATGACAATATTCTGGAATATTCTGTACCTGTGTTTCTCAAACTTCAGCTCTATCAGAATCGCCTGATGGGCTTGTTAATTACAGACAGCTCAGCTTGCATCATGAGTTTATGATTCAATAAGCCTGGGTGGCGTTTAAGAATTTGCATTTCTAACCAGTTCCCAGGTGATGCCGATGATTTTGGTCTAAAGATCGCATTTTGAGAAATTCTGCCCTATACTAAAATTTTAGGCACTTCTATTTAAGGGGATGTTAAAAAATATTGGCTCTCTTGAATTACACATATACATAAAATTAGCTCTCTTCCAGTAAAAACAAATACAGTCATGCCCAGGTAAGCCTGGATCATATTTCCATCTCCAGATTTCTCTTTTCTGGAAAACCTATTTCTCCAGGTTGCCCTTGACACTGAGTTATGATTATCTCAGTGGTTCTGACAATGATGAAACTGGTGGATGGGATAGACAAAGTTTCTGATGTTCAAATTAACAAATCAAAGTACAAATTCATTTTCAATTGCTACTGTCTCTTTTAAATTCAAGGGAGGCTATTTTCCTTTCTAAATGAAAATTCCAGCTTTTCTGTCCACTTTCACTAACAGACAGGTAAAAATACAGTTTATTTATTTGTTTTTTGTAACTACAGTGTTCAGTGGAGGATGCTATTTAAACCCCTGAGCTGAATTCAGAGGGACCCCTCTCCCCTGCCCCCAGCTGAGAAGGAGAAGGTGAGGGCTGAGAGCTTCACCTGCGCTTTTCTGCCCAGGGTTTCTCATTCTTCTCACCAGGTGCTGTTTGGGTTTCCAGAGTGGGTGGGTGGGGTAGGAAGGAAGGAGGTCCGGGGAGATGAAGAGGATGGGGTGGCTCTTATTTGGCTTGGTACTCTTGGGCCAAGCAGACATTCAAACCTGATTCTCCTTTGTGCACTTTCATAGTTTCCTCGACCTAGATGAATACATCTCTACTACAGGTAATTTTACGGGACTTCTTCCTCACTTTTTAGGAACTGGCAATTCACCTCTATAATTTTGCTGCTAGGGACCTGACCCCTTGAGGGGACACTACTGAAAAGAACCCCCGGTAAATCTATTCTGGGTCTCTCTTCCCTCTACCCAACCCTTTTCTTAATCACAGGGAGAATTCATGTATCTCCGTGCTCCCCAAGGCAATGAGGTTTCCAGTGAGATATGTTCTTAGTGTTGAACTTGAGCTGAATAGCTGCAGCCAAATGGTATTTCCAATCACTCATTTCTGAAGTTGCACCTTGGCTACTTTACAGATTAGATGCCTATTAATTCATCAGGTGAACTGGAGCAGGGTAGATGTTTATTGTGGCTGTCCAGTGGACGTGTGCAGGGCACAGTACAATGCAAAATCCTCAGCTAAGAGTTCAATCTGCATGATTGATCCAAAGTATTGGATCAGTGAGAAGTCCATTTTCATGGAAGGACAGTGCTTTCTAAGAAGTCGTGTAGGTCCTGCTGCTTTCCCTTCTGATGTGGCCCTGAGAGGACAGTGCAGGCTGGTGGATGTGTTCTCAGCTGCTGCTAGCTACTGTGACAAGGGTGAAATGACACCAGTTAAAAGGTGTGAAGGTGTGAATGCATTTGCCTGCCCTTTTGCTCCCACCCCAACTTGATTGCTAGCTTTGACACCATGTGGGAGGCAGTGGGGAGGAAATACTTTCCTTAGTTTCTTTCACTGACTGACACAGAGCCTGAGGTTCAGAATGTTGGAATGAATGAGGGGTGACTTCGCTTTTGTTTCTCATGCACTCTTTAAATACAAAGTGACTTCAAATTCTATTGCTGACCAGAACCCTTTGGGGTCTCCAAACAAAGGTAGTGGGTGAAAATTCTCGTTGTTTGAAGAGCTGGAAGCAGTTTCTTTTTAGGAGAGAACAATATCAATTTAGACAAGTGCCATGATAAAACACTTAGGTTGTAGGAGATGAAGCCCAGGGGAAATGATGAAGGGGGCAATAATTTTATGAACAAATAGCTTTTATGTAAATATTTTGCATAAGAAATAAACAAGAATTTGGGGAAGCGCCGAAGTGAGGAAGAGAGGAAACCATGCAGTATGGTAGGAGGGCAAGATGGGAGGAAGATGGCGGCCAAGGGAAACTTGAAGGGTGCCAAAGGACTGACAGGTCTAATGTCCAATTTTGATTATCAGTCTCTCTTTCTCTCTCTCTCTCATTTCCCTGCAATGTAATAATTATCATCATTGCCTCCCCTACCCCCCAACCCACACATGTGCAACATATAAACCATAATCGTTTTGGAGTGCAATTAAGAAAGGGGACTGAGTCCCTGTCTGGGCAAACCTGGAGAAAAAGTAAGTAAATATTTTAGTCAGAGGAGAAAAAGTGAAAATGAGACCATGGATAAAGCAAGAACTGGCATTTATCCCAGAGAAGACTCTTGACTTCTCACAAGATATGTGACACACTGGACTTGGGCCAATTTCTATTAAATTATAAAGGGTGGTGTCAGCAGAAACCTAAGTGACATGAAGAAAACAATAGATTCAACTCAAACCCACAGAGAGGAGTTCTCATTGATCCACACAAAAGCCTCTGTAATTAAATAGCTTATTAGGCTGTAGACAATGCAGATACTCCACCATCTGACATCCGTTCTTTATTTTCATGGTAATGTACAATTTGGTGATATTTGGCTTAGTTTCTCAGATTAAAGTACAAGATTCCATGAAAGACAGAACACAGGCTTTGGGTCAGAAACATGGGTTTGGAAGATGGCCTCGACTATCTATGACCTATGCACTTTTAGGTTACTTTACCTCTATGACTTTTTCGTCCTAACACTCATCATAATTTGCATGAGGGGGAACCCAAAAAACCCCTGAAATTCAGTTATAAAAAGTTGTATATTTATTCTTAACATATTTAAATTTCAGTCACCTTCAAAACAATCTCCATTTGAAGCAACACACCCATCGAGATGCTTTTTCCACTGCTCAAAACAGTTTTTGAACTCATTGATTTTGCTGCCTTTTAGTGCTTCTGACATTTTTTTGTTTCACCTCTTCCACAGTGGCAAAACATTTCCACATTTCCATTTTAGGACTTTTTTTTCATTGGAAACAAAAGAGAGTCACTCGGGCGAGATTGGGTGAGTAGAAAGGATGGGGCACAGGAGTCCTGCTGTTTTTGGACAAAAAAGTACTGAACACTCAACGCTCTGCATTGTCATGCCACACATTGTTAATGCAAATCACCCATCATGAAATGGGCAGATGCACTGAAAAGAGTCTCCAAAAAAATTCACTGAAGCTGAACACAGCCTCTCACAACAACGCCAGCTGGTACACCGATGCAGATGGGCTCCTAGAACACTCACCTAGTGGGGGAAGTCTGTACTACAAGGAGCCCACCCTCCAAAAACTAATTCCAGGTTTTTTGGTGTCCCCTGTCATAATTACTTTTTATTTGGTTTGCTTATTGATTCTTTATTTACTCGGTGAAGAATAGACTGCATGGCACATGACAGAAAGATGGCATCTGTTTTGTCAATAATGTGCCCTCGGTAAATGATGGGTACTCCTTATCTATAGCTTGAATGAATACATAAGCAATTCTTTAGCTTCTGTTTATAAACCTGAAAACAATATAAATGAGAATGCATTTCACAGTAAATGTCAACACTCTTCGCCTTCCAAAGTCATGGGTTTGTTTTTCTTCTGAGCTCGTTAATTTCCATAACCATGCTCTGTGACCTTTAATAGTTTACGACAGTGTGTCCTTGGTTATAAAAAGATGTTGGAGGAAAAGAACATAGGAAGCTCACTATAACTCTGCTAGGCATGCTTGCAAAAAGGATCAAGACTACGCCAGTCAAGTGTGAAAGATCTGTGACACCAGCGACAATGACTAAAGCCTGTTCATGGCCTATACTGCTGTCCATCTACCAGAGCACAGAGGAAGGGCTCGTTTAGCCACTGACTCAGCAGGGCTCTTCTCTGCACTTTTGCCTTGAGAAGGTCTCTGCATGTGTGATTATCAAAGAAGAGAACAGTTGCCAGAAAATAGAAGACAAAGTATGCAAGAAAAAATGTATTCTTGCAAACACCAGGAATGCAGCTACCTGGAAGAAAAATTAGAAAAGTTCATACTACTTAAAAAAAGGAGGGGAGGGTAGAAAAGAAACAGATATCACATCATGCAAAAGTGATTCAGAGGAGAAGGCTCTCCCTGTGTGAGCGTGGTGCCTAGTCTACATGTTACTTAGGTTCAGTGGAGAAAGCTTTGAAGCCCCTGGACCCAGGCAACTGGAATGCTGGGTTTGGCTTAGTTTTTACCAGATCTGTGGCTTGGGCAAATCTAAGACCCTCTTTGTGCCATTATTTTCTCACATATAAAATAAAATATTACTGAAGTTACATTTGTCATGTGGTTCAAGGGGCCTTCAAATTTTCATTTCATCCCTGTCCAATCATTAGGGTTCCACCCCTTGTTTCAAGTTCCCAGGTCCTGCTGTATTGCAGGGGCTCTCCACCAGGAGAAATTAGAAGTGGACTGTGGTTTGTGACTGAGTGTCACTCCTGAGGGCCGGTCTTTGTGAAGCAGGAGGCCCTGCCTTAAGGAGTTAGTTATCCACCCATATCTAGCATGTCAGAAATTTCTTGCCTTGGTGTAAGGGTGTTCCCCGCAAGAAAGCCATAAATCCTTCCTGCTCTGGTGCAAGAATGCTCCCCACAATAAAACAATAAATCCTAAATTCTTTTTTTCTGTAAGAGCCCACCAAGGATTCATGCCAATGTATTAGGCCTACCAATTGAAAGACAACACAGTTGCCCCTTTGTCTAAAAGCCTGTAAGTTCTATAAAAGGACAGGATCAGAGTGGGTCAGGGAGCTTGGCCATTTGTCTGTCGTGGCTCTGCTGCCTGAATAAAGGATCCCTTCCTCTTCTGTCTTTGGTGTTCAGGAATTCTTTCTCTCTGCCAGGCCTAGTTTCCTGCAACACCTGTGGCAGTGATGCCTACTGACAAAGTTAAGTCCTCACTGGACACCCCTGGGAAGGAACAGTTGGTAAAAGTCCCCCAACCTGGGATGAAACGTTCACCTCTTCAGCCTGGATAGTCGGCAATGATAGATCAGCTTCTAGAAAACTCTTAAACACTTGACTCACTCACACAGTGAACTTGATGCATTCCATTCACCCAGCTCTTCCTGTGTAGCTGGCCTCTTCTGCTATGGAAACTTCCTTAGCACCTTCCCTTTCTTTCCCAATAAAGCTTGGTAACATCTCATTTAGGCCTGGAGCCGTTAGAACTGAATGATTTGTTGCTATGTTTTCAGGGGGGTTAGGCAGGCTTAATTTTCAAATGTTCCTTGGAGGTGTGGAAAAAGCAGGGCCTTTCATTCTGCAAAGAAAAGGAAGAAAGCAGAACAGTTGAGTTTCCATGTTAAAATGATCTGAACTAGCAACAATCTAGACAATAGATTGGATAATCTCTAAATTTTGTTTCATCTCTAACGTACTATAAATTTGAAGCCAAGAGCAACAGAATGTTGCTTTTATTCTAGTACCATTAATTATATCATGGCACACAAATCTTAACCTCTCTATGAAAATGTTTAGATTCCAGGACACAGAAGGGAACGAATGGCAGCATGTAACTTAACATCTTTATGATCCCGGCTTAGTGAATTTCTGATGACAAATTGCTATTGCACTATTATTTAAAAGATGGGTATGGTCTTGGAAAGCCAGTCTTTAAATATATTACTTATGAATTTGACAGTTATCTAAGTTGATTAGCATGCTACATCCTTACTAATATGAAAGAGGAGGCAGGAAGGAAGATATGAGCAGGAAAGGAGAAATTGTCCCAGTCCATTATCAGCTGCCTCTAAACGAAAAGGAATGCAAAGGAAGAAACTTGCCTGTTAGGAGGCCCATTAACATGTGTCCCTAAATTAAGGAGGAAAGAAATGCAAAGGAAGGAACTGACCTGTTGTGGGGACTGATGAGCTACCCCTAAAATAAAGAGACCTAGTGCTCCGGAAAGAAATGCAGAATGAGGAACCAGCCCTGGCCCATTATCAGCTGTCCTCAAATGGGAAGTATAAGATGATCAGAGAAATGCAAGACAGAGGAGAAATAGCCCCGCTTACCCAACCGTAAGCCCTGCTTCCCAGAACTCTGCTATTACGTATCTTTGCTTCTTTCAGACACATCACAAATGAGGGAAAGGTGGAGAACATTCCACCCATAAATATAAAACCCCCAAACAATATAAGTGGGGGAGGGGGACTGCTTCCCTCTCTTGGGTCAACCACTCCACATCTCTGAATGTACTTTCTTTTACTAATAAATTCTTAACTATTGTACATTTTCACAAACGCTGTCTCTTGACTGATTTTTTTCCTTTGAGAGACAAGAGCCAAGGGAAAATTGCCATTTCATGGTAACAAATAGAAATCCTAGAAATTGTTCAAAGGGGTTTATATGGACAAATGAGTTAGGGGGAAATGACAGAGAAACCACAATCAATTGCTTCAGACTCTGAGAGTCCAAGGCAAACACTAAGACCTTCCTGCTATGTAGACTGACATTTTCCCTCATAGCTCAGTCTGTTTAATCAGGTTTCACAATGTTGCTTGAATCATGACAAGCATTGCAATTCTGAATTTGTTCTGTCAACTAAAATATTCCAGAAGCATCAGCAAACCATTTCACGCTGTTAAGAGGCTAGAATCTAGGATGAGGGTATCTGATTCAATGCCTCATGCATGATTCAATGGAGAAGAGAGCTTAGTTTTTCAGTCGTTTATTCCTATTTCCATTCATTCCTTAATCCATCTGTCTGTCCAGTCATCCATTATTGGATGCGAATTAGGTATCAGACACCATGATAAGCAGCAAAAGAGTCTTAGATACTTCTGGGAAATAGGAAAGGGACACAATTTTCATGTTAGTATTGTATGGTGCAGAACCATCAAGGGTGTATGCATTTGCAGTAGATTTTTGTTTTTGAGAAGTGGATGCTGTGAGCAATAATGTCGGTTTAAGCTGCCCTTCCTGCCACTTTGGGACATGAAAGAGTCTTAATGCTGCTCCTGGGAAGAGGCAGGCGCCCCCAAAGAACAAAAAAGGCTCCCTGCTTTCTCTTTATATTGTAGGCTCACAGAAAGCAGCATTTAGGACTCCACATGGGGTACACCTCTCCCCAGGCTCCTCTTTGCTACTATCCTCTCATTGCATATGCTTAAGGGAGTTAGATGCTGCTCAGATGTAATGCAGAGTTAATTAATAATCTAAACACACACTCCCTCCAAGGGAGGCACTCAGATGAAACTACCTAAGTGTGCCTGCCTAAAAGCAAGGCAATTAACCCAGAAAGTACACACCCGGTTCTTCAATCTGCGATCTGTTTTCATCCGCAGAAGGGATGTAAGAAGTTTATCTTTTCATGCAGGATATTGTCCATTCTTATTTCTCTTCCCCAAAGGTCAGATATTTTTTTGCTGGCCCACTGGGAGAGGTCTTGTCAGCTCTATTCCTGAATGAATATTTTGTGAAGAGTTTTAGAAAACTTCAAAAATAAAGCAAACCCAAACTTCATGGTCAGAGACAGCCCATGTGCCTCATCTGAAAAAGGGACTCACAGAATGTCAGGGGCCGATGTAAGTCGATGAGATACTGTACAGATGATACTTAAAGACTTGGCACATAGGTGGTGCTCAACAGCGGTCACTGCCTTTAAAGAAAGTATTGCTTCTCTCTGGTTTCTGGGAAAGGCCGTAAGAGCAAAGTAATTCCATCACATCGCCGTTGCAAATGTCTAAACTCAGCCTGGGAGACAAGAACACTCATCAGACATTGACCTGAAGGGCGAAGAAGGAGTGAAGCAGAAAGGTGAGGGAAGAAAAAGGAGCTTTTGTTAGGTAATGCTGGGCTTGCTGAGACAGGTGGCGGCCTCCCAAAATGAGCATCACTTTGAACTCTTGCCCTTTTCTAGGAGTGTAGGTAGCATCATTAGTCGGTTAGCTAGAGGGCTGTTCCAGGCTCCTGAGGTTTCAGGATGTTGCAGCTGCAGGAGACAAGATTCAGAGGAGGGGCCAGGTGGAACAGAAAGGTCTTTGGCCTGGGGGGGGGCCTCTCTTCTTTTGGGAGTCCTGGTGTGTGTTCACTTCTTCCTGCTCCAGGACTCTGCTCTATCAGCACTGCCAGCCCCTAGGGAGCAGCCAGCACCCCCTGACAAGTGCCATGGGAAGAGGACATGGTTTAACCCAGAGGTCTAAACTCATTCCTTCCAACACAGCACAACCTAACATGGCAGTTAAGAATATTTTTCTCTGAATTATCACTAACTGGATTCAAGCCCCAGGTCTGCCATTTACTTAATCCTTTTAAGCCTTAGTTTTTCCTGGACTCGTCATGGAAATAGTAATACCTACCTAGCAGGATAATGATGCATAGAAAACCATTAACCCAATGCTTGCCTCATGGATAGGTTGACTAGATGTACCATTATAAATGGGACAGAAAACAATGGTACTGCCCTATTTCAAACATTATAGTCATATGATTAGACTTCTGACAGCTTAAATTTAGCCCAGTGAGACTAGGCTGACCATGTGTACTATTTGAAATAGGACAGTATGATTGTTTTGTGTCCCATTTATAATGGTACATCTGGTCAGCCTACCATGGAGGGACCCAATTCATGATAGCTATTACATTTGTGGTCTACCTCTTCCTTTCATTTTTGTTCTTGACAAAAAACCTTGAGGATTGAACAACTCTGTAGACATCATGAGGGAAAATGTTCACAGAGTCAGCTAAAGAGGGGATCATTAGAATGGAGACTGTAGTTTTCATCACCTTGTCTTTTAGCTAGAGATCTCCTTTTCCAATTCAGATGGGGCTCAGGAGAGTCTACAACTATCCAAAGCTAAGGAATGAGTGATTCATTAATTTAGGACATAAGGCAGTTGCTGTTGGTGCTTTGCTCGTGTTCCTGGGGCCTCTCCACTTCAGTGCTCTTCAGCTGTATTCCAGCTGTCAATATCTGTACCCCTACCCCCAGGGCTTTCTCAGAAGCAGGGATCCCCTTGCAAGGCAGGGTGGCAGTGCTGTGAACTAATGTCCTCAGGGAAGCTGGTATATAAAAACCTCAGATTATTCCTTCTCCTCGTGTGGGATAACCACGGAGTGTGAGTTACACAATGTCCTTGAGCTTTCCCATGGGAAGAAGCACCTGTTAATCCACCATGGTGGGAGGGTTGATGACACATTCTGTGTTTACTGCTTTTTCTCATCACTTGCACTTCTCCACTCCCTTACTGATGTTTCCTGTACCTCCCAAATAAACTACTTACACCTGAATCCTTACTTCAGGGAATGTTTCTGGGGGCACCTAATCCACGACAGTAGAATTAAGGTCAGGGAAGAAAGCTCACTATCATGTGGTGCTTCTTGAAGGCTGACAATGTCTTATTTGCTTCTGTATGCTTAGCACTTAGCAAAATGCTTGGCTCAGGGTAGTCACTTAATACATACTTTATTAGGGAACGAAGAGAGACAGAGATAATACTACAGTTACCGAGGAAGCAAAGTAGAAAAAGGAACATTATTGAATGAATAACTAGCATTAATTTCTATAGCGATCAACCGTTTAGAATTTTAGAAAGAATACACACACACACACACACACACACACACACACCTTGCAACTCCATTATCAACTTCATTTTACAGATAAAGAAACTAAGTCACAAAGCATTCTCCTAACCTGCCCAGGGCCATGCTGAGGGTAATAGTGCTGGCAATCACAACATGGTCCTTGATGCTTGTCAAACTCTTATTGTCACTGTCAGCATGTCATCTTGCCAGCAGTATGATACCTCTGCCACTGTGAAACAGGAAGGTGTATTCTGCCGCTATGTCTCAGCCAGAGACCTGACAACAAGTATGATCATGGTTGCTTCTCTTCTCATTTCTTGAATTTCTCTGACTCAGTGGTTCCTAACCTGGCATTCATGGATGGACAATGAGGACTTAGTATTTATGTTCATATGAGGGTTTTGGAAGGGGATCCTCAGTTTCCATCATATTTTCAAAAATGTCTGTGACCCAAGTTGCTGCTGCTAATAGGGCCCTGCTCTTTAATTACACTTCTGGTGACGAAGTGCATTCACCGTTCCACTTCCCTTGCCTTGCAACAGTCTAAGTTTTCTTGTTGAATTCAAAATGATTAGCGGATTTTTTTTATTCTTTAGATACATATGTTTGGAGAAATTACTGAGTCCCCTTAATATGCGTATTAATACCCTCTTTCCTATGCTTGGATGTCACTCAAGCCTTTGGTCACTTTAATTTAAAACTCTTCGATAATGGGCAGCAACAATATTTCCCAACTTATCTTCCATTAATTCTCTCCTTCCCAACTGTCCAGTGAAAATGGGAATGACTGGTTCTGTTTCCTGAAACTTTCCTTTCCTTTAGCCTTTCATAAATCATAAATCCCATTTGAAATGCTATTCCTTAGACTTCTTGTCAGTTAAAATCCTCCTGGTATCTCAAGGCATTACTCAAATACGCCTTCCTCAGCCAAGCCTTGCTGTCCTAATATTGAATGATATTTATAATGACAGATAACATTTATTGAGGGCTTGCTCTGTACCAGGATGGTGCTAAGAAGTTTTTGGTAAATATTTAAACCAAAACCTTTTAAGGTTTAGAAAGATTAAGTAATGTTAGCTTCTGTAGTAAATAAAACAAAATAAATGAGAATTAATCACAGTAGCTTAACAGAATTAAAGTTTATGTCTTATATATATAAAATCTAATTAAATGTACCTTATAAACAGAAGGAGTGAGGATTTTGGGACTTGGCTCTTTCCATCTTGTAGCTCTGCTATCTTTAACAAGTAGCCTGGTCCTAGAAATGGCATATATCACTTCCACTCACGTCCCATTGTCTAAAATTTAGTCACATGACTGAGAAATATAAACTAGCTTATGGCTAGGAGGAAGTGGAAATCAATTTGATGAAAATCTAGAAATCTTTACTACAAAGGTATAATGCTAGTATTTAGGAGAGCAGTGACAATGTTGAATTTTACCTGAGCCCTATGCTCCTGGAAAACAGTAACAATTAAGAAGAAGTCCCCTGCCACCACCTTTTTATGTATTGGAAATGATCTACTGCAAAGAAGCACCTCTCCAGGGTTCAACAACAAAATGGTAGTGTGAGCATGACTTCTGAAGAACTCTGGAGATTACAGCTAATAAAACACCTACACTTCAACCAAGGACCCTCTACACAATGCACGGTCACAACTAAGAAACCCACTCATTGCATTAAAGTACCTGCAGGTGGGCAGAGGGTTAAACAAAGGAGAAATAAAAGAGGAAAGGCTGGGACACAGCCAGCACGGGTCCTGCTTGTAACTCTACCACTCGGGGAGGGAGGAAGAAGAAGGCTGTGGAAGAGTGCTTTGGACTCCATTCAGTCTACAGGACAGATGAAAGGAAGTCCACAAGTGGGGCCATGAGATACCACACCCACCTCACTTTGGCCCCAGGAGGTACCGACCGGTCTGCAAAACATAGCGGGCGGACTTCACTCCAGTTCCCAGAGGTGGGGGAGTGACTGGGCAGTGAGAAGCCGCATTGCAAACACTGCAACCAGAAAGGAGAAGGAGGGAGGGGGCTTTGCATGCATTTCTCAGTCCACAGTCAGCATGATGTGAAAGGCTCAGGACAGAGTTCATGTGTGAGGCAAACCGAGACCAGAAGAGCACAATCATGCCCAAACTCCCTGCATGACCTCTGGAGCCACAGGAAGAAAAAAAGCTGCAAACACCCCTCCCCCACAGACCTCTGCCCACCCAGTATCAGCAGTGAACACCAAAGAAACTGCAGCAGCATTTTTGTCAAAATGAGAAACCAGAGAAAGAGAGCTCAAATTAAAGAGAGGGGGACAGATGACCCACCAGAAACAGAGCTCAAAGCAACAATTATAAAAATGCTTAAAGAACTGTATGATAATTATAACAGAGAGATAGCAAGCAACAAAGAAGACTTATAAACTATTATAAAGGACTAGAGAGAGATAATGACTACATTAACTGAAATGAAGAATGAAATAAAAGTCACTAAAATAGATAAAATAGAAGTGCAAAGCAGTGATTTGCAGGCAAAGCCAGCAGAAAACATCCAACCAGATCAATTAGAAAAAAGGGAAGATGGATTGAGATTCCTCTTGGACTATTTCAAATGTAAAAATATCCGAGTAATAGGGGTGCCAGAAGGGACAGAGGAAAAGCAAAGAATCAAGAAATTATTTGAAGAAATAATGATTGAAAACTTTCCTAATTTGGTGAAGGAAATAGACATACAAGCCCAGGAAGCACAGAGAGTCCCAAACAAGATGATCCCACACAGGATACATGGAGACACATCACAATTAAAAATGGCAAAAGTTAAAGAAAAAGAGAAAATTCTAAAATCAGCAAGAGAACTGCAAATAGTAACTTATAAAGGGACACCCATTTGACTCTTAGCTGATTTCTCACCAGAAACTACAGGCCAGAAGGGATTGGCAGAAAATATTCAACATGATGCAAACCAAGGATCTACAACCAAGAATAATATATCCAGCAAGGCTAGCATTCATTAAATTAAAGGAAGATAAAGAGCTTCTCAGATAAGGAAAAGTTAAAGAAATACATCACCACCAAACCAGTCCTACAAAGAATGTTAGAGGGACTTCTTTAAGATGGAAGGAGGGATGGGAGAGTGGGTAAAATAAGGGAAAGGGATGGAGAAACTTAGTTTGATTGTTAAGAGAAAATTGGAAGCAACAAGGTAATAAATCTCATGGACACAGCAGTAATTTAGTAGTTACTAAGGGTAATGGAGGAGGGGGTGGGGGAGAAGGGACAGGGACACAAATACATGGTGATGGAAAGAGAACTGACTCTGGGTGATGAACACATAATACAAACATAACACAACACATAGAAGATGTATTGTAGAATTACATACACCTGGGACCCATGTAATTTTTAAGCAGCAGCAGCACCTGTCCTAACATGACTTAGGTAAGACTCACAGATGCCCCTTGTTTACCTGTGACCAGGACAAAGATCCTTCAAATGTCCACTTTTTTTTTTTTTATCAATGATTAGCTAAACTGTATTCCCACCCATCAATCATTCCACTTCCCCATAACCACTCCTTTCAAACTGTTTTTACTGCTCCCTGAGAAAGAAAAGCATCTTTCTGCTTAACCCAGACACTTGCGGATCTGATGGCTGAAGCATTTCACCTATTGCTATAGTCCCTTTCCTTCCTTTTAGAATAAAGTTTTTCCTTATGCACGCCTCAGTTTGTTTAGTATTTGACAGCAGAGATTTGAACGCAGTGGTTTTGACTTCAGTTCACCCTCATATTGCCTTCTGTGCCAGAGATGTCTGCTGCCTCCCATATATGTACCCTTCTCCCTTCCATAGTGTAGAGTCATTCATTGCACAGGCACGACCTACAGCCCCTTGCTTTTAGGGGTGGGCGATGTGACTCATTCAAATCAATGGAAAGAGAGTAGATGTGAAGTGTTGTTTCAGGCAGAGGTAGTTGAGTATCTGTTGTGCTTTCCCTCATTCTTGCTCCCTCCTCAGTAGACCTTGGAAGATGCCAGTATCAAAAAATTAAAAGCACTTGATGCCTGAGTCAGTGCTTAGAGAAGAGCACCCCATCTCCTTCCACCAAACAGCCACTAACCAGGAACATCTGCATTGGACTTTTGAGATTTGGGGGTGTGTTACAGACTACTCTGACTGATATACTTTCCGGTATTAACAACATATTGAGAGAAACAAAATATCTGTGATGGGTGACTAGGGATTGTTTATTCTTCATATAGATGCCTCCCTTACAGTTCCTATCACACTCTACTTTGCATTGTGATTAGGTGTATTTTCTTTCTATACTCATCTTTACGTCTTAAAGACAAACAGGCATATTCACCCACAGGATTTAGCAGGTTCTAACATATGTCAGGGAGTAAATTATGAAAGAGTGAATACCTGAATTGTCCAATAATATTTTCAAGACAATCTTTTTTAGATAGGCAGGACAGGCATTTATTTTTATTATGGAAGTTATAAAACTCAAAACATTTGGAAAATAAAGTTTAAAAAACAGTTTTAATCTCATCAGTTTTCTCTGTTATTATCTTTGAGTATTTTATTTTGTCATAGTTTTTTCATACTGCAACCATAGTATACATGCATTTTGGAACTTTTGCAACTTAATTTTATAACATGGGTATTTTTGCATGCTACTACTTTGCCTCCTTAACAATTATTTTTAATCTCTGTTTATACAAGTAAATACAGAATTTATTTATTTATCTGCTCTCAACATGAACTATGCAAGCATCTCAATAAAAATCCTTAGACATAGAGATTTTCTACATATATTTTTTTTCTCTTTCCATCACCTTATATTTAGCTTTCCCTCCCTCCTCTCCCACCCCCTTTCTACATATATATTTATATCTTTTTATTACAATAAATTTTCAAATGTAATGTTGACTATGTCACAGGGTATGAACATTTTTATTATTGTTGACACAGGTTACCAAATTGCTTTCTAGGTTTCTACCTGTGTACAGGCAATAGCTGTACCTTGATTCCATCATTATGAATAAAACATCTTTATTTAGATTTATTATATAAAAATCTCACTTGAAATCACATTTTTTCAGTTAGTCAAAAGAGGAAATGTTTTTAGATTATTTTTTAGTTGTGTTTCTTCTTTTGTAAGTTGTCTATTTCTATCCATTTAATAATTTTTTTATTCAAAAAAATTTCTTGTGCCAAGCAATGTGCTGTGGAGTACAGTGGGGAAAAGAAATGGATGGAAGTGTTCGCCTTTTAAAAAATGTTCATCCTGCTAGGAAGATGGAAAATCAACAAGTAGAGAAATAAATAAAATGTGTATCATTATTAGATTTATTAAGTGAATTCATAGGATTGGTGACTATTTAAGGTGGTTATAGAGTTGTCTCTGAAAAGAAGTTTGAGCTGAACTTGAAAAATGTGAGCCAGTCAGTCATACAAAGAATTTGCCATTCAAATATCTGGGAGATGAGAATTCTGGGCAAAGAGAAAAATAAGTATAAAGTCATGGAGCTGCAAGTTGTGGCATGTTCATGGCAGGAAGCTTATAGTAGTGAGGTGTGGGGAATGATATGAAATGGGGTTGGGGGTTGGGCCTGAGACTAGACACCAAAGATTTCGCTGGCCATTGCAACAAATTTAGGTTTTGTTCTAGGAAGGCAGGCTGATGAATTTTGCCTCCATCGTAATATTTTTTGTTACATTAGACATATGTGGATGTAACCAGTTCTGTGTAGTCACATGGCATCTCCCCTCCATCATTCTTGACCTTGCACACACAGATACATTTTTCACCCAGGGCATATTGAAATGCAAGTGTTCAGATGTTCAGGTCAAATAGCACTCTTTTACTGAATTCTTAACAACAGTGGAAAAAGTACCTCCAATTTTTTTGAACATTTTGAAAAAGAAGGTGAAGACTTCTTAAAGAAGATCATAACAGGTGATGAAACTCGGATCCATCATATGACTCTGAGAACAAAAGGCAGACCATGGAATATCACCATAAAGGATCACTTCAGCTGAAAAAATTAAAAACTCAGGCCTCGGCTGGGCAGGTCATGTTGACTGTGTTTTGGTCTGAACACTCTTTCATTTCAATGTGCACTGGGTAGAAAATGAAAGCATATGTGTGTGTAAGTAAGGTCAAGAATGATGGAGGGGAGATGCCATGTGACTTCACAGACCTGGTTATGTCCAGATATGTCTAATGTAGCAAAAAAATATTACAGTGGAGGCAAAATTTATCAGCCCACCTTTGTAGGTGAGGAAGGAAAGACTTGAAAGGTTTTAAGAAGGGAAATGATAAACTATTACTTAAAATATAATTTTGATTGCTGTGTGGGGCATAAATTTGAGGTAGAAGAGGCAAATTCTTTAGGAGGTTATTACACCCTCTATGAAAGAGATAATGGGACATAGACTTGGGCAATGGCAGAAAGAATAGAGATAAAAGGATCCTACCTTCTTTAGGTGACCCAAAAGCAGACTGAAACAAAGGTTCGGGTGCAGATAATTTATCTGGGAAGTGAGAGATGAAGGTGAGTGAGACAAGGAAGGATGAAAAGTCAAGATAAAGGTATGTCAAGGTCATTGCTACAGGCAATGGGGCCTCTGAGGATAGACTGCCTTTCAGTAGAGTCCATGCAAACACCTGGAGGCTGGGCCACTGATCCAGTGAGTTCAGTTCTTCTTTGACCATTAATGAGGCTTGCCCTTGGGACATTCATTCCCATTCATTTCTGGACTGCAGTCACATTGAGCAGACAGACTCCCTTAGCTTTGGGCAAGGACCTGGGCTGAAAAAGATAACAAACATAGCTGTCTTGAGGTGGGGTGCTATAAGGGTGCAGTGAACTGTTAACCCTGGAGGCAGCTGAAATCAGAGGTGGCCTGAGACCATGTAGCATAGAGAACCACAGATTCACTGCATCTGTGGATGGATGCAAGGTATATTTTTCAATGCAAAAGTTCTTCTTTGACAGGAATGGAAGCTGGTCCGAGAGTCTCAGAGGCTTTTTAGGTCCCATAGGTATTTAATTATACATTACACTAAGATGTAGATCTTTTGCTGAAAATGGTGGAAAACAAACTGTTTGTACTGAATCGTTGATCCAGTGCTGCAAGTGATGCTTGCCGTAGATTCCCACAACCTAAGGGTAACTTTTCTTTCAGAAATAAGAGAAAGGAGGCCAAGGTTTGAACATCACAACTTAAACTCTCTAGACCACTGGACCTCATAATTAAACTTGACAAAGGAAATGCTGCATGTGATGTTCTTTCTCCTAGATGACCTCACCTGTAGTTTTTTCCTTCGTATTTCTGAGACAGCAAAAATACCTTTTCCAAGAAATCAGTTCTGGAGTAGCCTCTAGAAAATCAAGCAGCAAGTGATGACGTTTTCCCTTTCTCTCTGTCCCATTCTTGAAATTTCAGTCTTCCTCTTCATATGTGGTCCAGAAATTTAAGAAATTACTTTCTGATTCCAAAATGAACAAAAATTTTACTTGAAAAATAAGGAATTAGGACAGGATTGGCTGGCATGCTCTGGTTTTCAAAATTTGTTTTTCTTTCTCCTTTGACCAAACACATTTTAATAGACAGGCACAATAACATCTACCATGTAGTATGATGTAGTAGAATGATTATATCTATAATGTATTGAGTACTACAATGTGCCAGACTTTTGGCTAGGCAAAGGATTTGTCCTGAATTCTCACAGCATTAGGAAATAGACATTGTTATTTTCATTTTATGGATATGTAACCAGACTCTGAAAGGTTACATGAAATGTCAGAATGAGATAGCTGTTAAATGTAAAAGCCAGGTTTATCCTACTCCAAAGCTCATACTGTTTCAAAATATGAACTCACGGAATATAAAGTCCTAGTGGAAGATTTCTCTCCCACTGTCTCCAAACCTCCAGATAGGCTCAGATTGTTTTTTCATTTATTTGTTTGTTTGTTTGTTTTTTGTCAATATTAGATAACAACTAGACTTTGAATTACTACTGTTTTGTATTTTTATGTTTATGAACCAAGCGTAATCTTTATTTATACAGAGTTCCAGTAAAAAACTTCCCAGGTAACCACTGATTAACAAATGGCCACAGGTAATGTTGACAGTGCAACAAAGACAAGACAAGCTAGGAAGGCAAACCAGACCCAAATTGGTAATTGATCACTAGGACCTCATTCTACCTAGTCTTAAGTATGGTGATTTCAAAACTCAAACCCAAATCTGTAATGAAAAAATATCAGAAGAGTCATTACTTCTTGGAGTGAGTGTGGGCAGGGACTGACTGGGCAGGCACACAAGGAAGCTTCCAGGGATTCACGGTGTCAAGTGTTTTGATAGGGCTTGGGTTACACAGGTTACACAAGTGTATGGATGTCACAAAACTTAGGGATTGGTATGGTTAAGATTTGTGCATTTCACTGTATATGAATCTAACCTTTAAAAAATAAAACTAACATTGAACTTTAATTAATGATACATATACTGAATTATTTAGGGGTAGGTGTACTGATATCTGCAGTTTGCTTTGAAATGTAGCTAAAAAACAATAGATGGAGAGAAAGATGGACAGATGGGTAGCTATGTAATAAAGCAAATATGGGAAAATGTTAATAGAATCTGTATTTGGTATAAAGGTGTTTAGTGTATAATTCGTTCAACTTTCCTGTGTTTGAACATTTTCATAAAAAGAATAGTAGAAGAAAAAAAAAGGTCAAACCTAGGAAGGTCTGAAGTTTCACTGAGGAAACCCAGTAAGAGGTATACGTATATAATATAAAATTTTTTGGTCTTTCTCCTTATTCTGGACATTTTTCTTTACTCAAAGGAGGCTAATTGATCATCCACATTAAGACATTTGAAAAAGTGAGACAGTAGGCAGGAGTTTGTACTTGGTCACCATGGTAGGCTTGTGATCCCATCTTCCCCCTCAGCCAGAATAATGATTCATCAAATTTGATTTTGTCCTCATACCTGGAATTTGTGCATTTATTACCTTACTTAGCAAGAGGAATTTTGCAAATGTGATTAAATTTAGGATCTTGAAAGGAAAGATTATCCCCGATTATCCGAGCGGGCCTGGTATCATCACAAGGCTCCTTATAAATCAGGGGTGTCCAATCTTCTGGCTTCCCTGGGCCACAATGGAAAAAGAATAATTGTCCTGGGCCACATATAAATAAATAAATTACACTAATAATAGCTGATGAGCTAAAAAAAAAAGTGGCAAAAAACCTCATGATGTTATAAGAATTTATGTTGGGCTACATTCAAAGCCATCCTGGGCCACAAGGGGCCTGTGGGCCCTGGGTTGGACGAGCTCGTTGGAAATGAATGAGGAAGCACGAGGGTCAGAGGCAGAGGAGATGGCAGCAGAGTTCGGGTGATGTGACTGTGGGCTTGGAAGATGAGAAAGGGGGCTGAGAGCAAAGGAATGCAGGCAGCTGCTAGTAGCTGGGGTGGGAAATCACAGATTCTCCCAAAGAGTCTCCAAAAGGCATGAAGCCTTGATTTTAGCCTCCTGAAACCTGTGTCAAATTTCTGACCTATACATCTGTGAGAATAAATTCATGTTGTTTTAAGCCCCTAAGTTGTGGTCATTTGTTACAACAGCCGTAGGACACTACTTCAATCTCAGAGGGCAAGTTATACATGTCAGTATATTATTGCCAAGTATCATAGAGGAAGAGTGAGGCTGAGTCATAGGCAAACCACTTCACAGTGATGTTAATTTTTGGTAGACGCTATGAATGGAAGGAACAGCACCTGTTTTGGTGATTTCTTTGAAGCATATACATAAGAATAGGAGAAAATAAGACTCTCAGCCAAGCCTCATGGGACCCTAGGAAAATCAAACATCCAGGCCTTGTGAGAAGCATCTGCATCACAGAAGACCTAGGTCTCAAGCAGTGTGTGCAGGAAGCTCATTCAGCACCGGGGCAGATCCATGGACCTTACAAGTAGGAGTTTGTACATAGTAGTACTTAGCACTTTTCTGGATCCTTGCTTTATTCTGAATCAGTCTGCATTTTTTTCCTGGTACCTGTGGCCAGGACGACCGTGTTCACCTTCCTCTGGTGGGCACAGCCACGCCTGAGGGGACACGGTTTCTAGAGAAGAGTACACACTGGATTTCCATCCCGAAGCCCCCCGCAAGCCAGGTGCAAGGTGCAAGGCACAACCTACTCAACCTTATGTGCCTGTTGGGTCCTCGCCTCTCTGTATCTCTTCTGTCCCTCTAGGTTCTTGCTTCTTGATAGCTTCTGCTGCCTTATAATTCTTGTTTATTTATACCCATGGCTCATATGCTCCCCGAGGCTCTGCAGGCTTCTCTGTGTGAATCCCTTTAATTCAGCTTTCACTGCCAACTGCTTGGCTTTTTCATTGATCCCCCAATTCAATTCCTGAAAATGAAATTCTGATGGCTCAAAGTCATCTTTTACTTGGCAAGAGATTTTCATTGCAAGTGATTTAATAAACCTGGAGACTTGACTGCTTCTAGATTAGAATCCCATACCTGCTCTGTAAAAATAAACACAATAAAATGAAATCTTTGAAAGTGGATCAAACCACTTGGAATCCAAGGTGGTTACTTGAACCTGCCCCTTCATGAGGAGCTTTGGGAAGGTAGGACCATAACTGACATGTCTCGTTCAAGTTTCAACTATAATGGATATTATTTGTATTTATATTTTGTCCCTATCTACAGAGAATTTGGAAAAGCTAAAACAAAAATACAGATAGCACATTTAATGATGGAATCAAGCAGAAAATACAAACATGAAAAAAACAAACAAACAAACCAGGGAACTAGGTCTAACAGAACAGAGATGATTCAATCAGTGTGGTCAACACAGTTGCTGATTGTGCTTCAGATTTGTTTCTGAGGTTTCCCATACCTGGTGAAGAAAGGGAAGTGGAGGAAATCGAGTAATTCTTATACTTGGAAAGGAAATACTTGTATATCTTAGCTTATTGCATAACTGAGAACTTACGTTCGTTTAACATGGATCCCCTGCAGCAACTGTAAGTGAAAGTTCCACAGAACCCTTCCGAGGGATAAAAGAGAGTTTTAGACAATCTGCAAATCAGAGGATGTGGCCTTCGGTATAAACCGAAGAGGCACTCTAAGGGCTGAAGAATAAGTCAATGATTTTTTAAAGGCAAGAGTGACAAGGCATTGCTGATCTAAAGGATGGGTTGTTAGAAAAACAAGACTATAAATTTACATCGTGCATTTTCTGGTTTGTGGGGGCAACTGGATTGTCAGGGGTTTGCTGCCTCAGTGGTCAGCAAGTGGGGTTGGAAGATGAGAACAGTGGGTAGTTTGGACTGATTCCGAGTCAGCAGGTAGAGTCACCGGATATGGCCAATAGCTGGAATTATAAGACTCGGTGAGCAAAGGGGGCAGGGGCCAATGACTCGGTTTTTCTTGGAGTTTGTAAAATAAACTAGTAAAAGGTTTTGTAGTGAAATGGACAAGGCAAACAAAGCAGTTTGTCACGTAGACAAGGAATCAGTTTAAACTGTAAAATGACCTAGGCTCTTGAGTAAGGTCAGAGACCAAATTGCAGAAGGATCTAGATATTCATCCACAAATTATGATATTAGAATCCTCACAACAGAGAAAAGTTGGGGAAAAGAACTATGTTGAAAGATCTGGCAGGAGCAGAAATCTAAATTTATATAGAGCATCTGTCTTTATAACTGATTCTTAATTCAGCAGACTATATTTCTAGCAAGCTAGTCATTTAATTTATTCTTATAACTCAGAACAGAGCCCTCAGGTTAGCAAATCCTTGTGGATGACAAGACTAGTATTTCCTTTTGCTGAATATCCTTAAACATTCTGCCCCAAAGCTGGTCTAGCTAGGTCAAGTACCATTATATGGAATCACAGGGAAACCTCAAATATGCTCTCCCTTCACTGAGATCTTGGTTTCAAGGTCTCGAGCATCTTCAGCTTCTTCTGACTTCCAAGATCACTTGTCCTTCTGAAAGGAGACTTCAAGAACCTTTTGTTTTTGGTGATACCTTACAAGTCAAGTTCATAGTTATAGAAAGAGCGTTATTCTGAATATCAAGAGAGCTGCATTTGCGCTCAGATCCTGTCACTGATTTACCTTGTGTGGCCTCAGTGTCTCTTCTTAGGGCTCTGAAAAGACTGGAGACTACATCAATATTTCCCAAAGTTTTGCCGGGAATCATCACTAAGGGAATACTTATGAAAATGCAGATTCTAGGATCATACTCCAGACCTACTGAATCAGAATTGCTGGGGATGAGACCTGAGGTTTTCTCTCCAGGTGCTTGTGATGCACATCCAAGTTTGAGGATCATTCTATGTGGTGATTTCTAGATTTTTTTCCAGTACATAGCCAAGGTTGAGGATCACTCTATTTGGTGATTTATAGATTCTTCCCCAGTTCACTATTTATTTAATCTCACTTTTTTTTTTTTTTTTTTTTTTTTTTGTATGTGGATAGTTCCCTGGCCGGGAATCGAACCCAGGCTGCAGCGCTGACAGAGCCAGCGACAAAGCCTTAAGCCACTACACCACCAGGGAACTCCAATCTCACATTTCTGAAAAAGGAATCATGTCTTTCCTCCTGATGAAATTTTTCAGCTGTCCAGGACTAGAATGGACCTAGAAGCAGATTAAAGGCAGGGTAGGCTTCTCTCTCTATTTAGTTATGCTTTAGAGCACTTCTTGACAGAATTATTCCCTAAAACCTCCAGGTAATTTCTTAACTGTTCTATTTAATAGCTACACAAGCAGAACATTTTTATTTGAAATACTGACCCAAAGAGTAACTGGAGGCTTGTAATTAGATGGCTGTAACATAAAAAAAAATGAAGATCAGCCAAAAAACATGTTCTGGATGAAAACTAAAAATGAACTTCAAATATCAGTCTGAACATCTGTGAGATAGTCCTCTTGATAACTGACAGATAGTTAAACTTTTTTGCCTATTATATTTCCAAGGCAATTCTCCCTTCTGGGAGCTGGTGCTCAATTTCTATAGTCGTTTTAGTCAATATTGCATATTTTACATAACTAGATGGAAAGGTCTCTCATTTTGCCTACTAGGGTATCACATGGCAAATTGAGGTTCAGCCCTCTCTGGTTTAGTCTCTGGTTTTGGGGCATAAGTAGTTGCAACTAGTTATGGTACTTATTATGTCTCCTCTCAGCTCAAGAAAAGGTGAGGGACTCCAACAAGGTCTATGGTGGGTTTGCTCTAAGTCCTTGGAAAAGACACGAAGTCTCTCTGGTCCTCGGTGTCATCATCTCCAAAACAAGGAATTGAATTAGAATTAATGTCATTCAAAAATTATTTTGCTTAAAAAAAAAAGGTATGTAATAAAGTCAAATTGGGAAAATGCACTATCTATGCCTTTTAGCAATTGATTGGGTTCATTAACATACAAAATGCTGTGGGAAGCCCTGCCATAAATAAAAGTTATTTATTTTAGTTTAATTGAAATTCTTAAATTTATTTGAATGTATGCTTTCCACCCTTTCTTCCCCCTTCTAAGACCAATAATCATCTCATGGAAAATACTAGAGGTTAGATTACATTATTTTTATATTTTCAAACATAAAATTCTGTGATATTTTTTCCACTGCCTACTGTTGGTTGGTTGATCTCAGGGTAAAGTAGAAAACGCTGCCCTCAATAGACTGAAACCATTGTGTATAAGGATCAGAATAAGAAAGGAAGAAAGTAGGGTATCTTATTTATAGACTGGAATGTTGTGTTGAACTGAATGCCTGCAGTGAATTTTCCTTATCTGATATACCTACTTCATCGCCAGAAGAGAATCAATGTCTACAGCTTAGTTTCGGAAAAGACAGAGAACTCATCAGACAACAATTAGCTGATCTCTGAGTGTGCACCAAACCTCTTAAGAATGCTGCTGTGACCATCAGTCCAGCAGTCAGGACCCACTCCCTTCCCCCTCTGTAACGAAGTAGGCGCATCCATTCCTATTGTCTGTGTGTTCCCTCTTCTGGTGTCTGAGCAGATTTCATGTCCAACTTTTAAAAAACCCAATTCCTTTTTCTCATTAAGAGGACAGTGCATGAATCACAATTTACTTGAAAAAAGTTGAGATTTCAAGCATGAAAATGAGATGTAGAACATAGTCTAGAATTGAAAACCTTTTCCAATTACCTATTAGAGATCTTTCCTACAAATTTGGATGTGAATTAGGGGAGAGCTCTTGGAGGGACAGATGCAGGCACTCCACACTCCACTAATCACCTGCAGAGATGTATCGTTGACATGGTAATGGGTAGTTTCTCGTTGCCTGGCATCTAAATTTAACTAGTCCCTTGGTCCAAGAATGTTGACTGCTTTTGCTAGTGGGTTTAATCAAAAAGCAAAACAGTGCCTCTGAAAAAGGCTTAAGGGAAGGCTTTATTGAATTTTTTTTTAATATATAGTAAATGTTCTAATCACAGTTCATAACTCTACATATTTATTCTCTTCATTTTGATCAGAAAGGCAGTTTTTCCCAAACACTCAGAAGCAAGTTCATGTTAATTGTATTTTTATTCCAGTTGGCTGCTTTTAAAACCATTGTTTTCTATTTTATAACATAGACAAATGTAGACAGAACAGATTGATTAATCTCTACTTACCCATTCCTCACCTTCAAATATGACCAATCTTATATTTTCTGTATCTTCTCTAATATAGACCACAAAAAGAAAAAATGCTTTATTTTAGGATTACTGCAACATTGAACACTTAAAAATGTATCAATTTTTTAATAATAGCAAATTGCTAGTCAATATTTAACTCTTTCGGATTGTCTTGGAATTAATTTTTTTTCTTCTCAAAGAACGGGGTCCGTACCTTGCCTGAAGCTGATGTTTGAGCACTGTTTGCTCTATAGCCTCACCGACATTTCTTATCAGTTTTTAAAATTTGAGCCATTCAAGTGGGAGTATAACAGAATCTCATTGTGCTTTTGACTTGCATTTCCTTTATGACTAGTAATTTGAGTATTTTTCTTTGTGAGTAATTCCAAGAAGGGTGTCTTACTCTAGTCAGAGTCTGATGCAGGTAAGGTGGTTTTCCTGGGCATATCTTTTTTCCTGAGGTGACTCCAGGATCTGGGCTACTTTCTTTTTGTAACTTTGCACTTTGAAGAACTTTGCTTGCATTCACTCCTGCTCTTACCCATCTTAGACCAAATAAGCGCATTCCCGTGGGCAAAGAACTCACTTACAAGATCCCATCCCACCTATTCGGGGAGCTGGGAGAGAGAATTTTCCTGAGTTTGCAGGAAGGAGAAACAGTGTAGTGAACCCAATATTGTTTCACTTCTATTATTGTTCGGCCCTATTTATAAACTCTATTAATTAAATTCCTTTACATATTTTAAATTGGCTCTGTAAACTTAATATATTCTAACTCCTTTTAAGTATCTCTATTGAATAAGATACTTAACTATCTCTATTGTTTAAATAATAAATAATTAGTATTTAACTGTTATTAATCCATAATTTAAATTTGCATATGGTGAATCTTATGTTTTATTTAGTGTTCTAAAATTATTTACAATAACATAGTAAGACTTCAATTTAAAACTCTAAGTCTATGAGATTATAACATTTTAACAGTGTTTTCTCCAAAGGATGGAAAAACGTTGGTGTAGAGAAAAAAAAAGGGGGATAAGGTTTGTGGGAATGTTAACTATTTAACATACTTCTTTTGTATTTTTAAACGTATGATTTAATAAGTAAAAAAGAATCAAAAGTATAAAGAAATAACTGAATTGCATATTAATTTTTGAATTAGTATTACAAGTCTAACCTATTACTTTAATAGAGCACATTTTTCTTCTTATTATAAATACTCATACATGCCAAACACGCACAAATTTAAACCAATATTAGTATCATGGCTTGGATTCTCTTCAATATTTCTACACCTAATTATGAATCTTTAATCTTTGTTCTGTTGAAAGATGAAAGCAACCAAAAAAACAATTATGCTAAACCAAAATAATTAGGGTAAACTTTTCAAATAATTCTTGAGGTTACACATACAGCTGGTTGAGGTTTTCAATGACTTACAAAGTTTTCATCTGATGCTGATGAAATACTTGCCCACAGCTCCCAACTCCCAGGCAGAGCTATGAGTTTTGTTTTTTTTTCCATTTGAACTCTAAACACCTTTATTATATGAGCCGAGATAGGAGGGAGGAGGATTTATTTGCCCTTTTGGGCTTGATTTTCCTCAGCTAGCACTCCAGCTGCTTGCCCTAGAGCACACAGCCCTCTGCTCGGACAAGCTGAGGCGATGCATGCAAAAAGCTTGTCCTTGTGGAACTGCTCCTCTAGAAGAATGCTGATATTGGCATTCTTTTCCCTTTCATCGTTATTTCTTCTGAATTCTCTTTGAAGTTTTTGTTTAAAATCTCTTTTTCCTTAGGCATCAGCTTGGTCCTATTTCTGCAGCCCAGGGACAGTGCACCATGGGACGCATACCACAGTCGGCACGGGGCACTGTCAGAAAGCACGACAGTTCTTTACAAGGGTCTTGGTGCAGGCCACTTCTTTGCTGCATGCGTTGTAGACAACGCCAATAATCCTTGTTGTGTGCGTACAACACTAGAAACCCCAGGACAATCTCCCCGTGTCCAGCCTCAGTCCACAGTACTTTGTGTTGCCTCTGCACATGCGGAGCCAATCTCAGCTCCTATTTTCACTTCTTTTGGTGGGGCTTTCTTTTGCTCAGCTCTTGGGGCACTTGTGCCAGTTGTCCGGAGAGATGCCCACAACTCGGTGCCAACTGGAAAGAGAAATCGTGGAGCCCAAAGCTGTCTGTCTTCTGCCCCTGATCTCAGTGCACAGCCCACACTCGCTGGACTCCCTTTCTACATTACCTATTTCTTATGTCTCCACGTGGACGTACAAGATTTCAACTAATCTATTTACTATTTCTTCTCCTCTAAATCCTATTCTTGTTCTTCGTGTGTGTTACTACCACAAGGTAGAGATACAGTAAACTCTCAGTTAAACAGCACCAATGGGCATTTGTAGATGCCAGACCAATTGAAGTGACTCTGTGTTCGGTGGTAAAACCTCAAGGAACCATTGCTTGAGATTTTGCTGGTTGCTTGAGTTGCAGTTAAGAAAGAGTCTACTGTATCTAAATGCTACTCAGTTCAGTCATTCATGTGACCTCAGAGTCAGGTGATATAATGAGGTGGTTATGAGCATGAATTCTGGGTCCAGACTGCCTGGGTTCCAGTCCTCGCTGACCCATTTACCTGCTATGTGACCTTCACCAAGTTCACTGAACTGCTCTGTGTCACAGTATTCTTATGTGTAAGATAGGAGCAATAGTAATACCTACCTACCTTACAGGGTTGTTGTGAGGGTTAAATGAGCTAATACATAGGACTCAGAACAGTGCCTGACACATATCCAGTGCATTCTATATTGTTATTATCATGTTTATTGTTATTAACATTATTTTTTGTATGAATCTGAGGTCCCAGGTCTGAGGTCAAGCCAATGACACCGGGGGGTAATGTGCAGACCCCACTTTTGGGGATCCATCGTTTATCCTCTCACTGCATCCTCCCCACTCATTTTCTGTCCCAGGGAACCCCTTTCTTGTTTGAGAACAGATGGTAGGAAGGAGGAATTACCCTTCCTTAGTGTGTTTTTGCCCCAATCTTTCTGTGGGCCTTGAGTCATTTTCCCCAAAGATCCCATTTGTACTTCTGTGTTCCCTGTCCAAGCTCTGGTGTGCTTTGCTTCCTGCACCTGTGGCTCTCTTTCAGCAGCCTTTTCCCAGGCTTCTGCTTTGCCAGTCCTGGCAGAGCTGGAAATACCCCGAGATCCCCACCTTACCCCTGAACACCCACACTGGGGCTGCACCTAGCCTTTGGGTGTGGAGTAAGGAGTTCCTCCCCTTTCCCTCAGGGGGACAACTCAGGAATTTACACTTCATGCTCCCTGAGGACTGACTGAGGGCAGCCGCTTCAGGATTGTCCCTGTGTGGTTTCTTCAGCCTCCTGCAGCCCTGGCAGCTGCTCCTGGGCACACTTTCTTCCTAAATCTCTTGCACGAGAATCTTTGTCTCAGCAGGGAACCCTGCTGCTAAAACACAGCGAACCTGAACTAGCGGTTTATATGAAGAGAAGGGCTAAGGGCGTTGAGAAGTACCAGATTGTAATGATTGTATTTTTAGAAACACTATCCCACCACTCCTGTTAACATGTTGTCTTGTATGCCTGGGCTTCTTAAAATTGGGGGCACATCAAAAACCACCTGCAGGACTTGCAAAAACCACAGATTTGCATGGTCCTCTTCTCTCCCAACTCTGAGTTTCTGATTCAGTAGGTTTGAACCAGAATTCTTAGGGCCCAAGATTTTGCATTTCTAGTGAGTCCCTGGTGATACAGATGTTGCTGGTCCAGGGACCAGACTGAGAATCACATAGTAAGTGATGCCTGAGGCCCCACCATTTGCACATAACAGAAAACTGAACCACATAACCAAAAGAGAAGATCTGTGAAGGTTGTAAGGAAGGATTTGGGGAAGTAAGGATGGAGGATTCCTGGGCATCCTTCAAATGACCCCAAGAAGAATATTCTTCTTTCTATGCTTTGGTTTAGATACATATTCATTTATTTTCACCCATTTATATTGTCCTCAGGATAAAAGCCACCTGGTCATTAAAAAAAGAGATTAACCCAGGTAAATGTCTCACACTGTTTTTGCATCATCCTTAGCAGTCATTCGATAGATGTTATTTCCTATTCCTTTTCTGCCTCCCCGCCTCCTCAAACTAGGCCCATCTGTTTGATTTCCTTGGTACGGTTTCCCACTGCAGTTTAGAAGCAAACCTAGTAGGAAGGATGACGTCATGATGAAGTCTATTTCTCACACAAATTTGTTCTGTGATGTGTTGTTGCTGTCTGAAGTATCTGGACTGTTATTACATGAGCTATATGTAGAAGCACTTTAGAGATGAAAATGCACCAATAAAATGTCATTATTTTTATTATCTGGAGCATCTGTTGAGGACTGTACTGTCCTTTGAAACTAGCATTACTTTTTAACCCAGGCAACCACCTGGAGAATGTACTTGTTGATCTGGAGGAAGATCTGTGGTGATGACGAGGGAACTCCAAACATCCGCTGCTATTGAAAGGGGTCGAATGTCTCCGTCCTTCGAAGTAGCCATCTGCCTGACCCTTCTGCTGCCGTTACAGCAATTTTGGAAGATAGCCAGGAAAAGTTCTCTGTGATTCACTTGAAATGTCACTTTCATTTTTTTTCAGAAAAGAAAACATATGCTTGTTTAATTCAGATCATTTTAGGAGATTTTAGCAAGCACCTGCTGAAAGAGGAAGTGAATAATTTAAAAGGTGTGACTATTTTAGAAATAATATTTCACAATTATTATTGCTTAAATAGAGGTTGTCTTTATTCTAAAAAAATATAATTTAATGTGTTTTCTGGTTACAAAAGTTAAAGCATTCTATTTCTAAAAATTCAGAAAAATCTTTCAACTATATGATGAATAATATTTAAAACATTTAGTTTCTGAGAGAACCACTATTAGTATTTAGCCAAATACTATGTCCCTCTTCTCTTTTTAATATAAAATATCCATATGTTGTTTAATGGAATTAAGATGTGAATTAGTTTTCTCTTGCAGATGTAACAAATTATCACAAACACAGTGGCTTAACACAGATTTATTATCTCACAGGTATGCAGTTCAGAAGTCTGACATAGGTCGCACTGGGCTAAAACCGAAGTCAGCAGGGCTGTGTTCCTTTTGGAGATTCTAGGGGAGAATTCATTTATCTCCTTTTCGGCTTCCAGATGCTGCCTGCATGCTATGGTTCCTATTACCATTCTCAATCTTCAAAGCTAATAAAGTAGCCATCTGCCTGACCCTTCTTCTGTGGGCACGTCTTTTTTTTTTTTTTTTTTTTTTTTTTTTTTTTTTTTTTTTTTTTTTTTTTTTTTTTTTTTTTTTTTTTTTTTTTTTTTTTTTTTTTTTTTTTTTTTTTTTGACAATAGCCAGGAAAGGTTTTCTGTTTCAAAGGACTCATGAGATTGGATCTGACCCACCTGGATAAAACAGGATAATTTGTCTACCTCAATGTCCTTAACCTTAATCACATCTGCAAAGCCCCTACTGCCATATAACCTATAATAACATATTCACAGGTTCTGGAGATGAGTACGAGGATGTTTTGGGTTGAGGGCATTATTCTGCACACTGCACTTTGAAAGCTACTTCCCCCACCCCCACATACTTAACAGATAAAAGCTGGCCATTTTCTGATATAATTAGACATTTTTCTGCAACAAGACTGTTAAGGGAGAATGAGATCCATGTTGGATGTACCCATATAGAATTTAAGCAATTTTAGTCTTTGGTGTCTACTGCGGGGGCTAAAAATAAATTAATACTTCTCCCACCTTATAAGTTCATCTAAGATAATAATCAAATTAACATAGATTAACAGGAGAAAATCAAATGTTTAACACATGCACATAGAGAATTCACATAAGCATAAAAATTCTAAAGACAGTGAGGCAACATTAAGTATATGAAACATTTTTTGGACAAATGAGAAAAGGAGAAGGGAAGGGGTATTAGATTTCAGAAGTGAAAGTGGGTGATTTATAGGTACTTGAGGAAGAGCAGAACAGACATGGCAGGTAAATTCTTACTGGGCAGCTCAGAGACAATAGGATACAGGACATCTTACTAATGGGCTCCTGCCTGATGTTCTCCTATTTACGTACTTAATTCAAACTAGGCCAAAGCAGCATTCTAAGATTTCCTTCCTGAAGCAAATTTCTATGCCTGAATGTCTTGGGTTGGAAAGGATGAAAGGTTCTTTCTAAGTCTTTTTTCTTAATAAACATCTTAAAATCAATATTCCAAAAAGGAACGTCAAGATGGCACAATTTTGGTTTTCTTCAATACAAACTGTTTCTATTTTTTTTTCATATTAAAAAGAATACCATAATAACACTGTAGAGAAATATTGCCTCCCAACATTGCCGATGCCTAGTGGGAGAGGCATCCCCACCCCCACTCCGCCCAAGCCACTTCCTGGTTCTTCTCCCTGAACCCCTGTTCTCGCCAATCCTAGCCCGGGAGGTAAACTGCTGTTATTATGGAAATGCTGTGCTATAAACTTCCCGCCCTGCCTCTGTTTGGGGCTCAGACTTTGGAAACAACTCCTCTGAGCCCGCCAGTGTAAAATAAACAGCCTGAACTTGCAAGTGCTGCGAGTGCTGCTTGGTCTTTCTAACAGATGAACCGGTAGAGCTCCTTCAACATTCGGAAGGTAGAGCCTTTCCGCAACAACACTATTTAAACATTTATTATTACTGTGCAAAAGAAAACATTCCATTTCCATCTTTACCAGTGCTGGAATTGATACTAAAACTTTTTTGTCTAATTTTTAGAAAATAATGCTTTGTTTTTCTTGTATAATAATTTGCCAGTTTTAAGTTTCTAGGGAGGTGAAAAAAATGTTTTTTATTTAAGACAATAATTTTTCATATTCACAGTTCACATTTTTCCCAACAAATAGGTATTACCAATTTGGGGGCGGGGGTGGGGGAGAGAGAGAGAGGTTGATCTGATTAGAAAATGTCTCTGAAGACAGAATCTTTTCCTTCAAACACATTTCAGTTCCTGGTCATTAGCTGCCAAAGCAAACAAATTAAAGTCAAATTTCTTCAAATTAAAATAAAATTCCTTCTCTACTAGGATATGTATAAGAGAGAGGCAGAGGGAAATCTACTTCAGATAAAGTCAATATTGACTAAAAAATTCCCACCTAACAGATGAAAGCCTGGACTTAGTAATAATAGGAAAATCTGTCATATGTACGTTTATACAGTTCTTTGTATATTTTCAGAACATTTCCCTATTATGTTTTTATTTGCTGTTTTCATTATGAATGGATGTTGAATTTTTTGAAATTCTTTCCTATATCTATTGAAATGATCACATAATTTTTTCTTTATTATATTAACGTGTTGCACTATATTGATTTGCAATCGCTAAATCAACCTAACACACCTGGTCAAACCATACTTATACTTGGTTTTAATATAATTTTCATACCTTATTCTATCCAATGTACTAATATTTTGTTATGAATTTTTGTGTCTGTTTATGAGGGGTACTTATATTTGCTTCTTTGTAAGTGATATCTTTGACAGATTTTGACAATAGGTTTATGTTGCTCTTGTAACGTTCCTCCTCTATTTCTTTAAAGACTTTGCATAAGATTGGTATCGTTTCTTCCTTGTGTATTTCATAGACTTCCCAGTGAAACTATACATTTCATCTTAGTTTCAAATCGCTGGGCACAAAGGCATTTATAATATACCATTATTATCGTTAAATGTCTGCAGGGTGAGTAGTGACATACCCTTTTATGTTCTTTCTCTGTTTTCCTCCCTAAATGTCTAGAACATCCATTCCCCAGGGGTATGTGCTGGGCTGTTCAGGGGTACACACAAAAAAAATCAGTAATGGTGAAATAACAAATAAAGTAAAAAAATGCAAAACATTAGTTACGGAATAATAAATGTTAAGGGTAAATGACTGTTAATGAAGACACTTCAAAATTAAATCACATTAGTGAGTGATGATTGGTGAGAGCTTGGCTATGAACCCTTCCCCCCAACCGCTCTTCTACCAATCATTACTTGCAGTTTCAGAATAATCCATTTGATTGTTTCTAGAACTTACCCAAACATAATACATCTGTAGCCAGACTGTTTGATCAGTTTAGTTACTACTGACTGAGTAAAAGTAAGTGCATTGTCTTTAATCGTGATTCTTTTCATGAGTTTTTTAATTTAATGTTTAAATACTTGATCATCCTTATCAATATTTAACTATTATGGATATTGTAAAATTAAGTCTGTGGTTTGTACTTTTAGTGTAGTAGTAATTTTTTTCCTGACTTATTACCTCATTTCACTGTTTTACATTAAGATAGACGTTGAACAAAAGTATCAGTATTTAAAAACAGTTATTTTAATAAGAAGGGATACAATTTATAGAAATGAGTTTAAAAGGGGTACACAAGTGAAAAAAGATTGAGAACCACTGGTCTAGAGAAATATCAAATTTCTTGATCTTTTCAAAGAATCACCTTTGGTTTTCATTGATTTTTCATTGATTTATTCTATTGTCATTCTGTTTCAATTTTAATGCTTTCTACTCTTAATCTGTTTTATTTTCTTCTGCTTGCTTTGGGTTTAATTTGCTCTAGTTCTACCAGTTTTATAAAGTGGTAACTTAAATTATTAACTCAATAATCTCTTTGAAATTTGATAAAATTTTCTGTATTTTTAAGCTATATCCCACAAATTTGGTGTGTTGTATTTTTATTTTATTTCAATAAAAAATATTGTTTATTTGTCTTGTAAATTCTTGTTTAAGCCTTGTATTATTTATAATCCTTTAATTTTTCAATTATTTGGTGCTTTTCTTAATATATTTCTGTTACTGATTTCTAGTTTAATTCAGTTATAGTTAAAGAACATACTTTGATTTTAATTTTTTTATATTCATATTTGTTATGGTTTGTGTTCTGGTCTTTGTTATTGCTTCACATGTACTTAAAAAAGAAGGCATATTCTTCATTTGTTGGGTGGTGTGTTATGTACATATCAATTAGGTTAAGTTGGTAGCTGATGTGGTTCAAGGACTCTTGTTCTTACTGATTTTCTGTCTACTTGTTATATTGATTGATGAGAGAATAATGTTGAAATCTCCAACTATATTTGTAATTGGTCTATTCCTTCTTTTACCTTTGTCAGGTTCAGATTCAATGTTTTTAAGCTCTGTTGAATGACAAACACATTTATAATTTTAATTATGCTTATTTAATTGTCCTTTAATTCCTCAAAATATTGCTTGTTTTCTTTGTCAGTTCAGCTTTCTTTTGATTAATGTTTATATGCTATATCATTTTTCATCTTTTAGTTTATGTGTATCTTCAAAATAAATTTTCTGTAACAGCATGTAGTTGGGTCATCATTATTTATCTAATATATTTTTATTGAATATGATGGTTTATCTTTTAATTGTTCTGCTTAATTTATATTTAATGAAATTATTAATCTCATTGGATTCAGATCTAGCATTTTATTATTTCCTTTCGTTCTTACTCTTGATTCTTGTTTCTTTGTTTCCCTTCTTGCCTCTATTTAGACTAGTTGAATAATTTTTAATATTCTATTTTAATATACCTTTTGACATTTTGACTCTATGTGTATTGTTTTTTTAGGGATAAAATATACATCCCTAAAGTGTCAGAGCCTACTTAGTATTGCACCACACCAAGTGAGGTTGTGCACACATCACAGTGATATGGGCCCACGTGACACTCCAGGATCTACCTCACGTTATTGCAGTCAGATGGCTTATCTCTGTATGTACTGAACACCTCCTCAGACAATGTTATAATTCTTACTTTTACTAGTCACATATGTTTACTATTGTATGATTTTATATTTACCCAGATATTTACCATTTCCATGTTTTCCCCTACATTCCTGGAGACCCTCACTGTGATGTTATGTCCTTTTGATACCATTTCCCTTCAGCCTAAAGAACTTCCTTTAGCATTTAGAGTTCCTTTGCTGGTGTCATAGTCTCTTAGCTTTTCTTCACCCGAGAATGTCTTTATTTCATCATCATTCCTGAAAGTGTTTTCACTGGATATAGATTTCTGAGTTGAAAGTTCATTTCTTTCAGTACTTTTATGGTATTATTTCAGTCTTCTTGCCTCTATATATTTCTGATGAAAAATTCAGTCATTTCAATAATTATTTCCCTGAATGTAGTATGTCATTTTTTTTGTAGCTGCTTTCCATATGCCTTTTAATCTTTGTTTTATAGTTTAATTATGATTTTGTCTTCCTGTGGTTTTGCTTGAATTTATCCTATTTTGGATCACACATTTTTTTTAGATCTGTAAATTTATATCTTTTACCAAACTTGGGAAATTTTTGGCCGTTATCTCTTCAAATATTTTCTTTCCACAATCTCCTTCTCCTCCTGAGGTTTCATTGCCTCTTATGTGAGATGTTTTGATACTGTCTCACTGATCTCTGAAAATCTATTTTTAAAAATTTTCCTGTGTTTTAGATTGGATAATTTTTATTTATATACCTTAAAGTTAACTGACTCCTTTCTGTGAACTTCATTCTTAAGCTCATCCAGTGATTAACAGAAATAGTTTTTTAAGATATTCTGTTTCAGTTCTGAAATCAGTACTTGTTTCTTTTTTATAATTTTTATTTCTCTGCTAAGAACTTACATATTTCTGTTCACTTCAGGTATATTTTCTTTTATCTCATGGACCATAGTTGTAATAGTTGCTTTAATAATAATAATAATAATAATAATAATAATAATTATTATTATTCCAATTTATGGGTCTTCTAGGGGCTGGCTTCTGTTCGTTGCTTTTTGTACATGTATGCATCATTGCTCATTGAGTTAATTGGATTGTATCTTGGACATTTTAAATGTTACGGTGTTTATACTCTGTGTTCTGTTATAATCTTCTGGGGGAATGCTGATACTTTTAGTTTTAGCAGACAATTAACCTGGTTAGATTCAAACTGTAAGTTCTGTCTTGCCTTCTGTGGGAAGCAGTTCAAATTCCAGTGTCAGTCTCTAAGCTTTGCCATGCTGCTTTGTGTCTGGCCCACATATGCGTAATCCAACAGTGAGCCTGAGGACTGGTGCAGCTTCAGACACGAGCTGCCCTCTCTGGCTTTCTTTACTCATTTTGTAGCCACCAGTGTCTCCTTTCCCTGGTTTCTCTGGCCTGAAAAATAAGGTTTTTATTGAAGTATTAGTGATATGGGCCAAAGGACCCCTCTCCCCACCTCACTATAGACTCCTCTTCCCTAGTTCTTTAGCTCTCAGTTTCACTTTTTGATAAAGTCCCTAGCCTTAATCACCTTCTTAATCAGTTTTTCTTTAACTCTAGCTTAAATAATAGTTCGCTCCTAGCTTGAATCATGGAATGTCTTCATCCTGCCTCCTGCTTTAAACAATTACCCTAAAACTTAAACAATAGGCTTTTAGCCTGCATCTCCCAGATATCCTTTGCTCTGGTTTGAGTTAATCATTCAGAGAAAAACTTGTAACTTGTGTTTGCTAATTGTATTCCCAAAATGTCCTGTCACCAGCCTTGATCAGTCATCCTAAAAATTTCTGGTGTATGATGATAAAACTTTACTTAATTGGGTTTGCTAGACTTTAGTTAATTATCCTAGTGGAAATAAATCTATGCTGGTTAATTGTATCATCCCTAGGCCATTCCTGGATAGGCAGTGATGCCTGGGTGAACCCAAAGTCAGCAGGGTGCAGACTTCACCCTGCAGTGGTGGCTTTAGAGGTCTGCTTCTCAGGCCAATGCTTTTGAATCTATTAATTGGGTCTGGTTCTCCTTATCAAGGGGCCATTGGGATGCACATGTCACCTTGTAAGGTTTCAGCTGTCTCCCAGGTAGATCTCGAGACCCCTTCCCCCATTTAGAGCAGATAGAGTGAGACTCTGTGAATCCCTGACAGGTAGGGACAATGACCACACTCAGCAGGAAGCAGGTATGGAAGATGAGACCTCCAGCCCCTCAGCTTCCCATGGAGACTTGTGGGGATCACGTGGCTTAAGAGAATGTGAGGAAGGCAGATAGAATAGGGGATCTCGGGACCCCTCCCATGAGACTCGCCCTGCTGGAATAATCACCACCGCCTTGATACCACCCTTCCACTAGTAATCCCTGCCCCAAGATAAGAAAATCACAGGAGGTTTGGAAAGGAAATGTGGGCAATAAAAATGTGATGTCATAGCACCCATCAATCAAAGATGTCAATCAAGAGGTCCCTATCCAGATGAGCGTAACCTCTTATAGCCAAAGAAAATAAAAGCCTGTGTGTGCCCCTCTTCATGCTCTAGCCCACTCCTTGCCTCTTTGGAGTGTACTCTGTCTTTAATAAACTGTCTCTTTGTTTCACCTCTACACTTTGGTGTGTGTCTCATTCATTTCTTTGCTTGAGATACCAAGAACCTGTATACCACGCTGATGGGGGCATCCCATTTTCCGGTAACATTAGCAACCTGTACTGCTGCCACCACCTCGCAGCTCTGTGCTAAGGACTCACTCTTAGGGTGTAGCTGTGAAAGGAAAAACAAAATAAAACAGAGAAACTCCTGTGTAGTCACTTCCCTAAATTTTAACATCTATCCTAAATCCAACTGCTTTTATTTACTTTTCAACATCCTTGGGTAGTTTTTTTGTGTGTGTTTTCTCCAGAACTTCTAGTTGTCATCAGCAGAAGAGATGGGCTGAAATGGGTTCATGCCTTTATGCTGGAACTGGTAATTCTCAAAGATTCAGTTTTTATATCTGCGAAACAGGTGATGCTGAAAGAAAACACAACAAAACAAAAATCCACATCTCTTTACAGCTTTAAAAACTGAATTTCACAGAACTGAAGGATTGGAGAAGATGGCACAGCTACTTAGTGAAGAAATATAATGTAATGGGAAAACCATATACTTTATAAATAGATAGATCTGTGCAGAAACTATGGCCCCACTATTTATTAGGGTATGATGAATGAATTTCTTTGAGTGTAATTTTCCCCACCAAAGCAAATGAAACAAATTATAAGGTCTTCCATCCCCGAACCTCCCCCACCCCCACCCCAACCCTCACTTAGAAATGATATTGGCAGTTAAGAGCAGGAGTTGACTTTATATGTGTTGAAGAAGTGATTTGCAAGTCACCCCAGAGATATGGGAATTCCTGTTTTCAAGGCAGGGAAGCTTGTCTATCATTACACAGCTCCCTTGTTTTGATTCCACACTCAGGAAGAAAACTTTGGGTTGTTAGTTGACTCCTGGAGTAGCTTATCGACAGGGGAGAAGTATTCTGGTCATACTGATGTGAGCTTCCCAGACAGACTGGCAGTTGAAATTTTCATTGCATTTCCTCAAGTTGGCATTTTGGCTTTCTACAGTTGTCTTGTAAGATTTGTCATTTTTATTAAGCTCCCCATAATTTGAGCAAGGGATGGATACTAACAAGATCTAAATTTTTTACTTTCTTTCTTTTTTTTTTTTAAATTCATTTTTATTGTTAGACTTATTGGGGTGACATCTGTTAGCAAGGGTTACATAGGTGTCAGGCATACAATTCTACAGTGCATTGTCAACTTGATGTATAATAAGTTCACCACCTAATGTGACTTCTCTTTCCATCACCTTATATTTAGCTCCCCCCTTCCCCCCTCCCCAATTTTTTACTTTCTGAGCCAAGTAAAAGACCAGCCTTGGAATGGAATGAATTTCCTAAAAATGTCCTTTGTAGAGAAATTCTTTTGCAACAGGGCTTCTTGGCCAGTTGATACAAGGTGTGATATGAAATTATCTTAAATGTTACATGTACAGATGTTTTTCAATTTAACAGTTTGTGTTTACTTTAAATGTATTAAACTATAACTTGCACAGGCAACCTCATTGCTTCATATGTTTCAGAGTTTAGAATGAGGTTTTATTTCAAAAGTAGATTATGTTGTAAACAATTATTAAACAAGTAATGGAACCATTGGCACATGGATGTCACAAAAATAAAGATAATAGACACGTGCTTTGGTCACACTGAATGAGTTCACAGTTGACACTGAGATACTAATAAGATTGATAAACTCACAAACAAAGTATTGAGGTAAAGTACATTCTCAGTGATTCTCTTTATATGAAGTCCCAAAACAGAAAAAACTACTCTATTGTGTTAGGAATCAGGATTGTGGTTACTTTGGGGGAAAATGACTAAAAGTGGACATGTGATCTGCTGGTACTGAAGAAAAGTTCTGTTTTTGATCTGGATGCTCATTATAAAGGTACGTATATATTTAGTTCATTAAAATGTATTGATTTTTATGCTTGTGATTTGTTAATTTATCTGTGTGCTGTATTTCAAGGAAGTTACATGAAAAACAAAATAAAATCGGGAAAAGCTAGAAATAAAATTATACTCATTGCATCAATTTTAATACATTGGAGCACGTTCTTTGTCAGGGATATTTAAAGGAGTCCCATACGTATACTTGGGCAGTGTGAATTAAAAAAATGTAATCAATACTTGTACCTCATTTCCTAGCTATACTTGTAGTATATGGGTTAGATACATTTATACACCAGTATGTTTTTTTTTTCTTAAGCTGATTGAGAGTTACAGTGATTGTGTCGTCAATAATACTTTTTGACCCAGAGCCCAACCTGCTGTACTTAGGAGAAGGAGGTAGGATAGAGTCTCAGGGTGGTATCCAAAAGGATGGATGCAATGACAGTCTGCAACATCTCCCAATCACGGCTGACATATAAAGGTAGCCTAGGAAAGGCTGAAATCTGTTTATTATATAGTATTTGAGTTAATGTAGAAATTTAGACTATAATAGTAATATCTCACAGTGGTCATATTTTTGAGTATAAAGAATTCTCATAATTCAATACCAAAATAGATTTACATCTCAATATTAACATAGAGAATGATGTGAGTAGATAAAAGTAGTTAATAAATATTCAGAAAGGTGTGAGTTCACACTAGTAATCAAAGACTGGTATAGTAAAATAATGAGATATTATTCACCTATGAAGTTAAAAAGAATTGAAAACACTGGTAATGAACTGGTTTGGTATGGATGTACTAAGCTTTCTAATGTTGGGGTTTTTAAGAAGTTCCAATAAATAGCATGTCTTTTCCCTACCCAGTCTCTGAACCAATTGAAAAACCAAAGTAAAATCCATGAAGCCTAAAATGTTATCTTTGTGTCCGGCAAAGTTTCAGCTGCAGGACAAAGTTTAGTGTGTGCAGCAGATAGTTTTACTAATACTAAATCTCAGAACTAAGCTAATTGACCCACCTAGACACACGTACCACGTGACCAGGGCTTGCCTGACATGTGGATTACAGCATGGAGGAGCAAGGGAAAATGTGTGCTTTGAAGAGAACCAAAGTTTTGCCACCCTGAAGCTGCCTTTTTGAGATTTTGATTTCTAAGCTGTTTATTAAGAAATAAGAATCAGAAAGAACCTTTGGTTCTCCCCACTTTTCTGCCTGAGATGTTCAGATAGAAAAACCTGCTTCAGGAAGAATATCTTAAAATGCTGCCTTATCCTAATTTGAATTAAATATGGTAAGTAAGAGATTCAAGCAGGCCTGTTAGCTGGATACCCACTGTGTCCCATTGTTTCTGGATTGCCCAGCACAAATTTGCCTGCCACTTCTGTTCCAACTCTTTTTTAACTGAAATGGAAAATGACTGACAAAGCTGTTTAATGTAAATTCTGTGAACTTGCACTTCCATATCCCTTCCACCAGTTGCCTAATGTATGCATTTAGCTTCCTTAACCCTGCTTGCTTATCGCATTCGCCAGCCCCACCCCAACCCTATAAGAGTCCGAAAAGTCTGTTAGTCTTAGGAGCTCAGAATATGGAGACTGTAACTCCTCTAAGCCCGCCGGGCATAATAAACTGGTTCTCCAACTCTCCAAGTGCCGTCTGACTTCCTTGGTTACCCATCCTGCCGCAACATTTTGGTTCCCTGACCAGGAAGCCAACTGTGCTGGCCCCCTGTGCCACCAGCTCAGTGATTGAAGCCAGCAGGTGGTGGAAGTCTTACTGAGCTGAACGAGGCAGCACCACCTGGAAATTTACGGGGCCTCCTTCCCGGTGGGGAGCGGGGCACCATGCCCAGAGGAGACCTGAATGGGCCGGATTCCATGGAGAGATGTACTAACCCTTTCAGGGAACTGGACTTTGGATAAGGTAAAGTCCCGGGACCAAAGCCCCCGTCAGGCCCATCTTTGCATGGAAGGGAAGATCACCTCCCAAAGTCTCTGCTACAAGATGCTAGGTAGGGAAAACCCAGGGGCTGGGAGGGACATATGATAACTTCTGTGTGATTAGATGTGTGATTGTGTGACTGTCTGTGGCTCCACAGCAATAGCTATGGAGTCTGAGTGGGCCCCAACCTGTGGTTCCATGGTGACATTATAAGGCAAAATGGTGCCTTGTCCTTTCAGGGACTGCCAGTCCCGGGGTTTATAAGGGTGCACCTTAGCCAAGATGCACCTTAAAGTCCTGTGAGGGACATGGCCAGGAAGGCATCTGAAAGGCCTCCTCCAGGGGCTCCCATCCTTTGTTCGTTTTGCGACACTGGACATGGGAGGGCACCTGGGAGGACCACATTAGGTACATAAAGTAATAGGGTCCAGCCAGTCCAAGCCAACTGTATTAGATTGTATGCTCAAGAACTTCAGGAAAGGTTATTCTGATGACTATGGTGTCAGACTGATACGAGGAAAACTCCAAACTTTCTGTGAAATTGACTAGGCCAATGTCCAGATTGGCTGGTCACCAGAAAGGATCTTGGAACCCCACCCCCACCCCTGCTCCAACGTCTTTGAAATTTATAAAGTGATCACTAGGAGTCCTGGCCACCCTGACCAGTTTCCCTACATAGACTCACGGTTGCAAATAGCATGGACTCTCCCTCCTTAGATTCAGTTCTGCTCAAACAAGGACAGTGCAGGATTTTAGTAGTTCATCCCCAAAACGGGGAAAGACCACCAAAGTCAATTCATCAGGGAGACCCAGGAAAGAAACCAACCCCTTCATCATAGACCCTGCTGTCCCCCCCCCCCCCCCCAGCACTGACTGCTCCCCTGGCACCAGTTGACCTGGCTGAGAGCCCCCCCAACATTGGTCTCTCTGCCTCATGAGCAGGAGCCCATCCAGCCAGACTCAGAAGGAGGCTATGCTCAGCCCAATATGCAGCCACATGCCAGATGTCCTTGCGGGAGACCCGGACCTCCCAGCAACTGAGTGGGGCTGACACCATTCAGCCAGGGCAACCTCTGTTATATACCAGTCATTCAGCACCATGAATCTCCTGAATTGGAAACACCACACGACGTCATATTGTAAAAAGCCACAGGCCCTTGTTGACCTTCTGCAATCAATCTACGAAACACACCAGCCAACCTGGGATGATTGTTGCCAATTACTCCTCACTCTCTTTAACAACAAAGAGCGGAGGCACATCCTGACTGAGGCACAAAAATGGCTGTAGGATCAGGGCCCAGCCGGCACCCTTGATGCTGAGGCATGGGCCCCAAACGCAGCACCGGCACTGGGACTCCTGGATGTGAACTGGGAATTCAACCTTTTTGTCTGTGAAAATGGACACATGGTCTTGGGGGTCCTCATCCAAACTGTCGGACTCTGGCAAAGGCCCATGGCCTACCTGTCTAAGCAACTTGACCATGGATGAACTCTCCAGCTGACTCAACCTCACTGACATTCTCCTCCCCGCCCCTGACCTGGTACTCTTCACAGATGGGAGCAGCTTCATTCAGAATGGGGAACGAAAGGCCAGATATGTACTAACTATCCAAGACTGAGTCATCAAGCCTGAGGCACTGCCACAGGATGGTCAGCTCAAAGGGCCGAGCTATGGGCCCAAACTCAGGCACAGAGGTATGTGGAGGGAAAGAAAGTCAATGTCTACACTGACTCCAAATATGCCTTCACCAATTTATATATACATGGGGCCATTTACAAAGAAAGGGGGCTACTTACAGCCAGAGGAAAGGAGATAAAAAATAAAGAAGAAATTCTCCAGCTACTTGAAGCTATTTGGCAATGGAAGGAAATAGCAGTCATGCACTGCAAGGGACACCAAAGGGGGACTGACCCGATCAGTCAAGGGAACTGCCTGGTGGATAAGGCAGCACGAGAAGTTGCTGCTCAGACCAGGATGGCCCCAAACCCGGACCCAGCCTGCAAAGTACTTTTAGCGCCAAGCCTACCGGAGAATCTGAGGTGCACTCCAGAGGAAGGCAGATGGGCAAAGGCCAAGGGGAGCACTCGGACTGATGAGGGCTGGTGGCAACTACCAGACCTGAGACTTTTCATTCCAAGGGGATTAATTTATCACATGGTCAGACAACACCATGACCTGACTCACTGGGGAAAGATGACTCTTGAAAAGGGACTCACTACATATTACTACAATGCCAGGTTCCCGGCACTCTGTGCCCAAATTAGCATTAGGTGCACTACTTGTGCTAAAAACAATGTGGGACAGAGTCCTAAACAGGTTCCAGGAATTCAGATCACTGGGACGGCCTCCTTCGAGGACATAGAAATCGACTTTACTGAGATAAAGCCATGTTGGGGCCATAAATATTTACTTGCTTTAGTCTGCACATACTCAAGATGGGTTGAGGAATTTCCAACTCTCACCAAAAAGGTGAAAGAGGTTTTGAAGGCCCTGCTGAGAGAAATAGTACCTCGCTATGGACCTCCCCTTTCAACAGGTCAGACAATGGACCTGCCCTTGTATCCCATGTTGTCCAAACCATAGCAAAATTGCTGTAGATCAACTGGAGGTTACACACTACCCACAGGCCTCAAAGCTCAGGGAAAGCTGAATGCATGAACCAAACCCGCAAGATCATGTTAGCTAAGCTCTGTCAGGAAGCAGGATTCCCATGGGTAGACGTATTACTTTTCACCTTAATGCGGGTCCGATATGCTCCTGGACCCTCAGGATATTCCCCATTTGAATTCTATATGGGAGGCCCCCACCTATCATCAGTAGGCTTAAGGGTGACCCTCAGCAACTAGGGTAACTAGGCCTGTCAGTCCAACTCCAGATGTTAGGAAAGACCTTTCACACAATAAACCGAGATATCTTAGATTGGGCCCCAATCCCTTTAGAAAACCAGGTCCATCCCCATCAGCCAGGAGATATGGTCTGGGTTAAGGACTGCAAAAAGGAATCCCTACAACCTCTATGGACACATGGTTGGTTATACTGGCTACTCCAACTGCTGTTAAAATTGCAGGTACAGTGCCCTGGATCCACCATACTCTGGTCAAAGAAGCCGACACTGGGGACCCATCAGAGACCTGGATGACCCAAGTTGATCCTACATGACCACTGCAAATAACACTGCAGAAGGTGTTGGATGTCCAGCCCAGGACCAAGCAAAGGATGAGAAGGGCCTCCAGTGGTGGCGCCTGGAACTCCAACCAGTGGTAGAACTGTAATGACATGCCAGCTGCTACTCCTAGCCCGTGCCAGGATCCTGACCCTGCTCTTAGCTATGGGACTGGTTGGGGCGCCCCCGCACACTAGGACCCTGTACCTCTGAGCTATTACCCAGTTCATTGAAACCACAGTGAACAACAGGGCAACTACTACTTGAGTACTAGTCTTACAGGGATACCAGCCCCTGGCCTACACCAAATTGGAGATATAAGATGATGCTCCCATAAACAATTACAAGGGCATCAAATGGGGGAATGAAGTGGAAAATTATAGACCAAGCTGTTCAATGTAAATTCTGTAAGCTGCTACATGCGAATTCTGTGAACTCCCACTTCTGCATTCCTTCCACCAGTTGCCTAATGTATGCATTTAGCTTCTGTAACCCTGCTTGCTTATCACATCAGCCAGCCCTGACCCCAACCCCTTAAGAGTCCAAAAAGCCTGTTATTCAGGGCTCAGAATTTAAAGACTGTACTCCTCTGAGCCTGCTGGTGTAATAAAACTGGTTCTCCAACTCTCCAAGTGCCATTTGACTTCCTCAGTTACCCGAAGAAGTTATCCTGCTGCAACACAACTACCTGTAAATTTCCATTCTCACTTCTGAAATCTAATACCTCCTCCCACCTCCACTTTCTCCTTTGTCCAAAAATGTCATATATACCCAAAATTGCCTCCCTGTTTTGGGAATTTTTATGCTTATGTGAATTTCTTATGCACATGTATTAAAAATTTGATTTTTCTCCTGTCAGTCGGTCTCTGTTAATTCAATTATTATCCTAGCTAGAAGAATTTAGATGGTGGTATTAGACTATAAGAAAAGAAAGAGGAAGAAAAGAAGAGAGAAGCCATTTATTTTGCTTGTTTTGCTTTACTGCCAATCTATCTTTGCCTCGTCCATTGTCCACAGCCACAGGGCCATGAGGAGTGAGAGGGCCCTTGCATGATGGAAGGTGGCATGTGGAGCTTAATGATTGCAGCAGACCATGGGAACAAGATGTGGGAAGCCCAAGGACCACCAAGAAAAACCTCCCCCTGCTCTACCCCTGGGTCAGACCACCTTTGTTTGCCTCAGACCACCCTTGTTTGGGCTGCTTAATAGATACTCAACTCTCATTCTACTCTGGAAGGTTCTGGCACACTTGCCTAACCTCCCACCACGCCAACACACCATTAAATTTATCTCTTGACTAATTTTAGTCTCCTGCAGCTTCTTTGCTGGCCAAAATCTATCAGGTGGGAGGAAAACTATTAATTTTTATTAGCCCCCACATCCCCAACTTTGTTTTGTCCTACTAATTCTATTGTGCTTTTATAACTGCTCATTGTTACTTCTCTTGTTTTTGATTACCAACTGGTATTTATTTTAAATGTAGTTACTTGCCAATTAAATGGAAATTAACTATATTTAGAGGCAGGGTTCCTGATTATTGGATTATTGCTTCCTCCTTTCATAAATATTAATTCTCCTTTAGGCTGTGCTGAGAGCAGAAACCCCAAAGGCCAAGTTCGGCACCATTTGCTAAGGCTCCCTAGGGCAACTACCTGCTAAACCCAGCCTTGCAGGGAGTAGGGATGGGATGCCGTGTTCACCCATTAGGACCTGGAGCAAGCAAGGCTGTAACTGGAGCTGTTTTCTGTTGTGATTTAGTTAAACCGTATCTGATTCACGACAGACTCTCCAACCAGAAGTTCAGATTTATTTTACTGAAGAAGGGTGAATAAAACCCATCTTGTGCTTTTCTTTGTTTTTTTGTTTTCTTTAGGACAGCTGGTATGCATCTTCGTTTCCACCAAAACACTGAACACTGTTAGGGGGTTAGAACCGAATCTTCCCAGGATATGCCACCTGGCATGTAGCTTATTTTGCGCTGAAAACAATTAAAGCCCAACAAACTCAAGAAGAGTTGTTTTAATCTCCCCCTTTCCTGCTTAAAAAGATTGAGATACACAACCCTGCTTTAGGAAAAGGGCCTTAGCATAACCACCTTAGCATATTCACTTTAGCACATATGAATTAACCCATTTCTGGTTTAGGAAAAAGAAGAGTAGCTAACGGCTGTGCTCATTAAATGTTACATAAACACATTTGAGGCTGAAGTACGTCTGACTGGTTTTCAATGTGAAAATACACTATAAAAACGGTTCTTGGAGTTATTTTTAAACAACTTGTTCTGACTTCGGCAGCACATATACTAAACAGAACTTGTCTCTAATTCTAATGTAACAGAAATGAATATGGTGATTAGTATTTAATAAATTTTTTCACTCATAGGAATGCTATGTTTTCTAGGATTTGGAATCTGCGGGTTATCTAGGAGTAATGCTGCAGCTGCAATCGCCACCAGCAAGCATTCTCAGGGCAAGGCAAATGGGAAATGGGTTAAGTATGGTAGACAAGAAGAATCCACGCAAAAATCTGTGCTCTAGAGTCCCCTCTGTCTTATTGTTTCAAGTTGCCAAGCAAGAATTTGTTTGTCACTTTCTTGGCTACCTGTGAATTGCTTATTTCCCTCTTTGAAATCTCAGACCCTGTCTCCCCTTTTCTCCTTTGCCCCAAATGACAAATATACCTCATTTTGCCTCATTGTTTTTGGAATTTTCGTACTTATTTGAATTTCCCATGTGCCATAGATTAAATATTTGCTTTTCTCTTGTTAATCTCTGTGTTCATTTTGTTACTGGCTCAGCTAGGAGAACTTAGAAAGTGAAGGGAATGGTATTAATCTTGTTAGTTCCCACAGTTTTCTGGGAAAAGGCTGACTTCCATAACAAAAATGGTAGAGCAAATCTGAGCATGCCCAGTTGATTCTTCTTAAATATATCAATCAGATAAATTACCCTGTTACTGTGAAATGGTGATTTTTCTTTGGTTCTTGTCTCTCGAATGGAAGAATTCAGTCAAGAGACAGAGTTTGTGAAAATATAGAATAGTTAAGAGTTTATTAGTAAAAGAAAGTATACTCTGAGATGTGGAATGGGCTGACCCAAGAGAGAGAAGCAGCCTCCTTTGCCCCAGTTACATTGCTTGTGGTTTTATACCTATAGGTGGAAGTTTTGTCCCCTTTCCCTCTTTTGTGATGTATCTGAAAGAAGCAAAGCTACGTAATAGCAGAATTCTGGGAAGCAGATTGGGTAAGAGGGCTACTTCTCCTTTGTCTTCCATTTCTCTGATCACCTTATGTTTCCCATTTGAGGACAGCTAATAACGGGCCAGGGCTGGTTCCTTATTCTGCCTTTCCTTCCGGAGCACTATTTTAGTGGTATCTCATCAGTCCCCGTAACAGGTCAGTTCCTTCCTTTGCATTCTTTTCTTCCCTAATTTAGGGACACGTGTTAATGGGCCTCCTAACAGGCAAGTTTCTTCCTTTGCATTCCTTTTCATTTAGAGGCAACTGATAATGAACTGGGACAATTTCTCCTTTCCTGCTCATATCTTCCTTCCTGCCTCCTCTGTCAATTCAATCTCCCCAAGATAGAATAAAATAAGGAGAGAAGCCAACAGTGTTGTACTAATTGAGCTACCTCAGGTGGAAGGAAATGTCAGGGGAGGAGAAAAAGCATGCCCTGAGTTCCCTTAGGCAGAAAGAATAGGACTGCAAGGAGAGAGGGGGCGAAGAAAAGAAGGAAGTGGGGGGGACAAAGGAGAGGGGAGATGAGATCATTCTTAAGAAAAGCTGCAGCTACCAGACCGGCTAGAACTAGATTTTGGTGGCTGAGAATAAATCCAGAAGGCCATTTTGTCCCTCAAGGTGAATTTTGATGGTTTTTGATATTATTAGCATTATGGTTAGGGAAAATCTCTACCCCTTGTGGTGCCATGACAGTTTCAACAAGAGTTAATAAGGACAAAAACCTCTCCTTGTGATATGGGCCAAACAAAGGAGCCCTCTCCCACCTCACTACAGACTCCTTGTCCCTAGTGCTTCAGCTCTCAGTTTCACTTTTTGATAAAGTCCCTAGCCTTAATCACTCTTTTAATCAGTTTTTCTTTAACTCTAGCTTAAACAATAGATTGCTCCTAGCTTGAATCATGGAATGTCTTCATCCTGCCTCCTGCTTTAAACAATTACCCCAAAACTTAAACAATAGGCTTTTAGCTTGTATCTCCCAGATATCTGTTGCCCTGGTTTGAGCTAATCATTCAGAGAAAAACTTGTAACTCGTGTTTGCTAATTTTATTCCCACAATGTCCCATCTCCATCCTTGACCAGTCAACCTAAAATTTGTGATATGTGATGATAAAACTCTACTTAGTTGGGTTTGCTAGACTTTAACTAATTATCCTAGTGGAAATAAATCTATGCTTGTTAATTGTAGCATCCCTAGGCCATTCCTGAATAGGTGGCGAAGACTGGGTGGGCAGCAGAGCCCAAAGTCAGCAGGGTGCAGCCTTCACCCTGCAGTGGTGGCTTTGAGGCCTGCTTTTCAGGCCAATGTTTTTGAATCTATTAACTGGGTCTGATTCTCCTTATCTAGGGGCCTTTGGGATGCAAATATCAACTGGCAAGGCTTCCAGCTCAACCCGACTAAAGAAATCTACACAGGGGACACGGGGGACACGTGTCAGGGGACACGGGGGTATCTCGAGACCCCCTCCACTTTTAGATCAGATAGGGTGAGAACTCCGTGAATCCTCGACTGGTAGGGACAACAACCACACACCACAGGGAGCAGATATGGAAGATGAGACCTTCCCATAGAGATTCAGGGGAACAGGCCTCTCAAGAGAAAAGTAAAGCAGGCAGATAAGATAGAGGGATCTTGGGACCCCTCCCGCCTGACTGACTTGCTGGAATAATCACCACCCTGATGTCACCTTCTTCTTTTAGTAGTCCCTGCCTGGAAGTAAGACAATCACGGGAAGTAATTGAGTATGGAAAGGAACCAGGTACAAGAAAAAGGTGATATCACAGCTCCTGTCAATCAAAGATGTCAATCAAGAGGCCCCATACCCAGATGGGCGTAACCCCTTACAACTAGAGAAAATAAAAGTAGCAAAATCTCATTAATCGGGGCTCTTGAGCCATTTTCCTGCTTAAACCCACTCCTACTTCTTTGGAGTGTACTTTCTCTCAAAAAACTATCTCTGTTTCACCTCTACACTCTGGTGTGTGACTTGTTCAGTTCTTTGCTCAAGATACCAAGGACTTGGACACTACACAGAGGAGGACACCCCATTTTCCGGTAACACTTCCATCAGGGAGCAGTGGTAAGCAAGGATCTGCCTAGGAACACCTATAACACCACCCCTAAATCCTGAGTATTTCGTGCTCTCATTCTAATAAATTTCTAATCCTCTTTATTCTTTAGAGCAGTTGCTCTTCTCCTGGTCTGCCTGCTCCTTTCATTTTGGGAGTATACTCTTTTCTTTCTTTTGATAAATTCACCACTTGCTTGGCTTATTCCGTGTGCCTTTGAATTCTTTCCTTGGGCATTAACCAAGAACCTGTGTGCATAAGATTATAACACCGAGTTGTTTGTACAGTGCTGCCAATGTAAACACATGGTGACAGGTTTGCAAACTTAATGGACAGATTTTGGGGATGATGGCAGCTCTGAGGGCCATTCCAGAAAAAGAGTTCCAAAATTGCTTTGAAGTATGAACTAGGCACTGGCATCGCTGCATAGCTTCCCAAGAAGAGTACTTCGAAGGTGACCATACTGATATTCAGCAATGAGGTATGTACCATTTTTTCTAGGATGAATTTGTGAAATTAATCATCTGAACTCGTGTGTCAATTTTAAATATGAATGCCTTTTTATCCATCTGATAATCTCATTTCTAAAAAGTTATTCTAAGGAGACAATGGGCAAAAGAGTACAGAAAATGTTCATTTTGGGATTACATATAATTATAAGAAATTAGAAACAATATTAACCAATAGGAGACAGGTTAAAGAATTCATTCTACTCATATACAATCATTAAGTCTGCAGTAATAAAAAACTGTGTATCATATGGTCAAGTGCCAAATATAACACGTATAACATAGTTCAGTTTTCTGAAAAAATATATATTTATGTCATGCATTGTATAAAACTGTTTTTCAAAATATAATTATGATTATGTCAGGGTGGTGAGATTTCTGATGATTTTCTTTTTCTTTGGGAGGGGATGTAGTTCCCTGGCTGGGAATTGAATCCAGTGATGATTTTCTTTTTTACCTGCTTTTATATTATTTAATTTTGCATATGACAAAACATGTATAATTTATGTAATCAGAATATAAATATATTTATAAAATCAGAACATAATTTAGTCATTTAATTTTGGAAGAAAATAAAAATTATAAAAACTAGGTCCAACAATACAAATATGAAACCTAATTTCTGCATGTCCCACAGATGTGGACTTTAAAATAACTATGGTCAATATGTTCACTGCATTTCTTAGTAGAAATTTGATTATCAAGTTAAAACTCTATAAATAAAAAAACGTAATAAAGTAAATTAAAACCCAAACTCCAATGATGAATTTGATCTAAGATTCACAGCTGATAAGAAAGTTTGTTAACTGGAAGATAACTCAGAAGAAAATCGTCAAGGTAAAGAACAAAGAAGTGAAAGGATGTAAAGTATAGGAAAATGTATATGAGATTCATGTGCCATGTAGTTACAATACTAAAAATAATGGACAATAGGTAAAAAGAATAACTGAAGAAGAGATAACTATCAAAATTTACCCAAGTCAAAGAAAGAAATAAACGAAGCCACAGATTTAAGAGGAACAATGAACCTCAAGGAAAAGAAATTAAAAAGCAAACCACAACTAAGTACATTAACTGCTGGGAAACAAAGAAAAAGAGAAAACATTAAAACAGTTAGAGAAAAAGGACAAATTTTCTTCAAAATAGCACAAGTAAGACTAACTTCTGATTTCTGGTGACTTCACAGAAAAAAGATAAAGCTATAGAATGATATCTTCAGATTGGTAAAATAACATAGTTGCTAACCTCAAATTGTACAGCAAGTAAAAATTTTCTTCAAAGTAAGGCAAAATAAAGGAATTCTCAAACAGAAAACAGAGACTATGTCACCAGCAGACTGAGAGTAGAGAAAACACTAAAGCAAGCTTGTCCAACATGTGACCCTTGGGCCACAGGTGGCCCAAGACAGTTTTGAATGCAGCCCAACACCAATTTACAAACTTCCTTAAAACATAATTAAATCATAAACAGATTTTTTTTTTTAGCTCATTAGCTATTGTCAGTGTTAGTGTATTTTATGTGTGGCCCAAGACAATTCTTCCTCCATTGTGGCTCAAGGAAGCCAAAACACCCCTGCACTGAAGGGTTTTTCAAGTACGAGAAAAATTATCCCAGATAGTAGCTCAAAACTGTAGGAAGGAAAGATTGTTGATAAGGTTATATATGTAGGTGAATAAAAATAAATATTGGCTATATATGACAGTGATACTATATCTTATGTAGTTTAAACTGCAGAGTTAAAATCCTCAGCAATACTAGTGCATAAAGTAGGAAAAAGTGAAGTTGAAAAGTTTTGGATTTTTGTGATTTCCTGGGAAATCAAAAATTATTTAAGAGTTTATATAAGTAAAAAAATGCATGATATCATTATCTGCAGTCGCCATTAAAATTGTAAAATAATGTGTAACTAAAATCTAACAAAAGAATGAAATAATAAACTAATTTTCTACATTTTAATCATGGTTGCATTAAGAATCAACATTAGTGTGAGAAATGAGTTAGGGGTGTAATTTTGTATGCTATATTTGCAAATGAGTAGTGACCTACCTGGCGGGTCAAAAGTTTTTGGAGCCAGACACACTGGGATCGACATTTGGACTTGCCACTTCCTACTGGCCTAATGGTTGGTTTACCAACCCTGAGCCTCAATTTTCTCTTTGTACATTAGAAACGTTACCTTGCAGAGCTGTAGTAGAGATGGGAAATAATGTATATAAAGCACAGAGCATCATAGACTACCAAACTACAAAGCTGTAGCTACTGCTGACTATTGACCACTAGAAATACCTATGGATCAGCAAAACTAAATTGATCAGGTTTACTACTTCAAAAGAGCTACCTTGAGAGACTTATGGGAAATTAGGAGAGGGCATTTATAGGGTTTTAAGGTCTGAGGAGTGTGACTTTAAGGTAGATTTTTGGATTGGTGGGACATTGTGATGGAGGCCTTAATGAACGAGCTATCAGTATTGATGATTTCACTGTTTGGCTGACAATGGGATTTATCGTAAAGGTGCAGGTTTTTCCTGGAGCAAGCAACTATTTTTGCTTGGACCCAGTACCACCTATTAAAGGTTAGGGAAGTGTGGCCACCCAACCCCAGTATTGTATACATAACGGTTTTAGTTATCACTTTTCTTACTTTTAGCTAGGCTTTGATTTTAATATGTGCAGTGTACACAACTGTAGAAAAAGTCCTGTAGAAAATGGTTAAGATGCTTAATGACAATAGCACTTTGTGATCATGCTGTTTGTTTTGTGACAGTTTGCTCTGAGGCTTTTCCCGTCAATAAACACACTTATACTTATTCTTGGAATTTCTCATGAAAGAAAACGACAACAGGAAACCCCAAAACATCTCTTAGCTCAGTTACTACTCTGCTCTGATACTGAAATGTGGAGCCCACACAGATTTCTGCGTTTCCTGCTTACAGAAAGTAGGAATCTCTCAATTAGGTCAAATTGTACTTAGCCTATCAAAAGATGAGAGCCAGTCTTTGCTCTTCTGAGCCAGCACTAAAAGTTGCCAAGGATATTATTTTATCATTTTGATGTCATTGACTGGAATGAGTGTTCTGATCTACTAAAACCCAGGAGCTATTATTTTATTTTAGGAGTTTCTTATCTTTCCTCTAGGATTTAAAAAAACCACATAGAGACCTGCTCCTGCAGTACACATATTAATCCTAAAGGCTGTAAGGAGGGTTAGATTCTCTTGGGCTTGTCAAAGGAGTTACCGATACATTCTGAAATATTTCAAATCTGAAGTATGGAAAAGAAGCAAAGGTTTTTGTTCGTTCATCTTTGACACTGAATTTATTTGAAAGCAAGGTGTAAATGACAGAATTTGGGAAATCTTCTAATCAGGTAGCATGTCTTATCAGAAACATACCCCTAACAAAATTATATTAAAAACCCTCTCTTATCATCTATTGATGGTGATCTTTCCCAAGCCTATGAGAGATGAATAAGAATGGTTGATAAACTGATCTGCATGCCACAGAAAGAAGTATTGTAGGAGGTAGAGAACTGGTGTTTGCTAATAGAACCATGGGTACAGAGAGTAAACAGAACACCTTACTACCTTTCCCATTATCAGTGCCCTGGAAGATAGATAGATGGCAGTGGATGGATTTGTTTGTTTTGTTAATAGACTATAGCTAATTGCTAAGAATAGTACCCTCATGAAAAGTATGAATCATTAAACTGCTTAGATTTCAATAATTGTGATTGGGCATTATTCTGTCAATTACAAAACTGAAGTAAGCAAATTTAATGAACTGATTGAATTTGATGTTGTGTCTGGCTGAGCTTAATTAGATCCATCAAATACCTACAAGGTTTTCAAGCTTTTGAATTACAATCTACCTGATCATGAGTAAAACAGCATCAGTTTGGGACTGGATTTAAACCCGAGTTCCATTATTCCCTACCTGTTTTACTTTAGGTGAATGACTTAGTCTGTCAGAATTTGAAATTTCATAAAAATGGTTAATTCATAAGACTGTTTAGAAAATTAAATAAAAGACTATGTGTAAATGCATAGCATGTGATCTAGGATGAGGTTTCTTCCTGTTTTCCTTTTAAAATAAGATGGAATCATAGAGAGATACAATTCTTTGGTCAGAAAGACGGCTTCTCATACTGCTGCTAATAGGTCAAGGTACAGTTACTTATTTCCAAGTGATTGATGGGCTGGGGTCTAATAGGATAAAGGGTAAAGGATAAAAGTCCCAGTTCTGTTATGGTTTACAGACTCCAGAGCCAGACACATACTGTATCCCAGTGTGCTTATCTATTAAGAGTTTGCATTTGTTTCCAAATTTTTTCTATTTCTTGTTTTTGTGAAAATATTTTGTGGCCTTCAGTGTAGGAAACATGATGTAAGATTATGGGATGCAGAGTGTATCTGTTGTGGCCCCTTCTGGCATTCCCACTGTCTGCACATCTTGAGAACCCAGCCTGAAATTCATGAGTTTGGCTATAATGCAAAGTACTTTCTCCACTACCACAACACTGTGTTCCCTTGTCTGATTATACTGCTCAGATGGGCCCCCTTTCCCTGTTCTTGGGCATAGATTTGAGACATTCGGTCTCACATCACAATAGTAATCACAATAGTAATTTAGTGGCTGTGACCACACCCTGCTGTTTGTTTGTCCTATTACTGACTGCAGCCCTCAAGGACCAGAGATTATTCTTAGGCTTCCAGTTCATTTGTATAACTGCACTTCTTGCTTTCCTTGTTGAATAGTGAACCGAGTTGTGTTTCCAAGTGCTGTTTAGACATTGTTGGTAAATCTGCTTGTTTTGTGTTTGTTTGCTCCTCCAGCATTTTTCCCCGACTGTCATCCATTTTTCAGTGGCTGGTCACCTAATGAGGCAGTCAGAAGTTCTCTCCAAGCGATCTGACTTCCCGGGCTTCAACAAGCCTGGCTTGGATTTTCAATTAAAAGAAAGTTGAAAAGAGAGAGAAGAAAGCAAGCAAGTAATTAAGCAGCACCAGGGGCTTGGCAGAAGTCGTTAAATGAATTATTTAATGAAGCAGTTTAGAGCAAAGAGACCAGGCTCCCTCTGTCTCCTATTTCCTGTAAAAGCCAGGCGGCTGCTTCCTACTCCCTTTGTTATGCTCTGACTAAAGGGTCAGGTGGATCTACAGGCTTGGAAAGTGGGGAGATGTGTGTGATATACGTTTTGTCAGCCAGGGGAAAGCTCTGACATTAGAAGGATTGGTGGGAAGGATGTTATCTGGGGACTCCTGGCACCCCTGAAGAGAGTGAATTTAAAAAATGGCTGTCTTTACGAAGCACCCTGGTGTGGCATCAGAGTCTCAAGGTCCAGTGCGTCCTGGGGCTATGGAGGATGAAATGACTGAGGAGGGAATCTGTAATTTCAGATTTTCATGTATAACCTTCCTCTTTTTAACAACTAACCCAAAACACATTATTACACCCTTCTGGCCATCGCCAGCTAGATTTAACATCTGAGCCACTAGTTTAATTTGCAACCTCTGTGTCTAATAATGTGAATGGAGAGAATTATAAAGAGACACAGGGATGACAGTCAGAGAGGGCACATGCTAAGCCTGAGCACTCTATTGGGTGCCAGTGATTCAGTGTCTCAGCCTTCCCGTCAGGAGCACCTTTGTATATGGCTATTCTTGATCTATGTGAACTATTGATGTCAGGGAAAAGTTTCCTTCTATCCTGTTCTTTTGGGCTCGTGGTCCCCGGGACAGAAGTGAGTGGGGTGCTGATATGTCTCTATTTGCAGGTTTTCTCACTAATGATACCTATTTGTGCATACTGCTTTGTGATGTATATGTGTGTACAGCAGGACCCCCAGAGGAAATAAAAACAAGTTTGAATAATACCAGGGAGTAATGGAAGGGACTATAGGATGTGGTATGAGTAGCTAAGGGTGACCTCAGTTTTCCAAAAGGAAGTCTTGTACTAATATGGATAGGTGTTCCAAGCATATAGTAGGTGCCCAATGAAGGTTTATTACCTTTAAGGACTGCTATTAAGTTCAGCACCAGCAGTGTGGGTGATGTTAAAGGCTCCCATGAGGATCTGGGAGGTGGAGAATATATCTAGAGAAAGAATAATTTAAAAGGGAGAGTGTTTACAGGAAAAAGACCAGTGTCTGCACTGAGCAGGATGGAACTGACTGAAAAATCAGGCAAGCAAGTCCTAGGGGAATGTTGGAAGGGATGTCTGTGAATAATGAAATGATCTTATGTCCATTCACCTCCTAGTGGTGGGACAGGGTGGGGACAGAGGCTAGATCTTTCCAGATACCACCTGCTAGTGAAGAGGAAGCTACCTATAGTCTTTCAGGTCTACCTCTAGTTATTTCCAAGACCAGAGAGAATCATGCCTGCACGTGTCCAATAAATACTATAGCTAACTATGGCAGGGCTGCAGTAGGCAGACACTGACATGTGTAATAAGAACCACACGTCCACAGTAATAGTAAAGGCTATCATTTCTCCAGTGTTCTCCACAATGTAACAAGAAATTTACTAGTGTTATTTCATTTCATTTAATTCTTGGGAAACATTTGAGGAAGACATTATTTTCCTCACCGTGAAAATGAAAAGGCTGAATCTCAGATAAATTAACTTACTCATTAGTCCAAAGTTACACAACCTGATCTATTTTATTTGACTCCAAAGGCAATGAATAATGAATGCTCTTTTTCTTAGGCTGTTCTCACTGAATGGCTGTAAGGGTGAGTGGTAAGGTACAAAAGAATGGAGTTTTCTGTCATTGAAAAGGAAGAGCAGAGAGAAAAAAAATCACCTGGGCCTTGGAAGTCCAGGAGAGCCCACCCAAGGCTGTGTGCTGACTGGCTGGCAGGGAGAAGTGATAGGTAAGAATGGAGATTATTCAAAGAAAGGATGACTTCAACTTCTTTGTCACAGCCATTAAGGATGAATTCAGTAGCTGAGAAATTAAGGAAGAAGTACAATAAATGAAGGTATAGAAGGACTGCAACAAACAGGACAGAGGGACCTCTAGTTCTCCCTTGGCTTTCTAATTTTTGTGGGGGAGGAAAAATAATTTTTCCTCTACTCTTCTAGGTTCTTGGCTAGGTTCCTGAGGAGACTCTCCCCCACCCTCCCACCCCAGTACTAAAGGACAGATTAATAGAAGAAAAACAGATGTTTAATAAGATGCATACTCTCTGTATACATGTATGACTCCTACATATGAGGTCGGACAATTAACTTCATGTAAGCGCATGGTGGCAAGTTCGTGAACTTAATCGTCAGATTCTGGGGATGATGACAGCTCTAATGGCCATTCCAGAATGAGAGTTCCAAAATTGCTTTGAAGGGTGGACCAGGCAATGGCATTGCTGCATAGTTTCCCAAGGTGACTGTAGTGATAGTGAGCAATGAGGTATGTAGCACTTTTTCTAGAATGAGTTTGTGAAATTAATTGTCCGGCCTCATATATAGGAGATACACAGGAAAACTGAGTAAGTCCTCAAAAGTGCCCAGGACACCACATTAAATACCATCTTCTGTTAAATACAGTAGAAGATACTGTAAGGTAAAGGCCAATAATGGGAGTTTTCCAGGAAAATCACAGTAAACAAGGATAAGGTTGTTATACAAATTTAAGTCATTGCTCTGTCTAAAATCATCCTTCTCTTTCTAGTACAGAGAATAGGACATTTTTACAAATGAAATTTTCTTATAAATGTAGATGTCTGTTACAAAAGGTTAACTTCAACTTGGTTTTCAAAGCTTCTCCTGTGTGTTACACGACTGTGTAAGGTTGCATAATGATCTGACACTTGTTTACTGTGCTTTTCCTGGTAACCTCCTAACCTGGCCTTTACTCTACAGTCTCTTCTACTGTATTTAATAGAAGATGCTTAAAAATAACCAGCTTAAAGTGACATTTCCAATCCACTTTGCATACCACTGAAAGATAAAATACTTTACTACCTAGATATCTAAATTGTTACAGAGCTAAAGAATACATCCATAGTTCTTTCTGAATACTCTATTTAGTCTAGCTTCAATCTCTTACCTGTAACCCTAGTTATCTTTCTGGTTGTTTCATTGCCATCAAAGCCATTTACTTGTTACTTTTCAAGCACATTTTAAAGTCAAGCTATTTTTCTTTCCTAAAATATACTCTGTAACACTATCCCTACCTCTTAAATTTCTAGCTATCCTCCAAAACCCTTTCAAAATGCTAACTTCTTCATTAAGCCTTTATTCTTACCTTGGGTTGGAGCAACTTTCCTTATTCTGTGAACTTTCAATATTGTCTTTTCATAGTGTTTTTAAAAATATTAATGAAGGACCGGCAGTTTTTTCTTCCCAATTGTGGATTGATATTTATAAACTACAACAAAAATGAAGTACCAGAAAAGTAAAATAAAAGTCACATGAAATATTAGCATCCAATTTTCACTATTAGTTTCAATAGTTACTACCACAGATCACATGGAATGTGTTAGTAATGTCAAATGCTGTTGTTACAGTCTGGACTCGTGTTGCCCGTGCTGTTCTACCAACAGACAGATCGGAGCTGGGTTATAGAACAAGGTTTGTCATCGCAGCATTGGTGACCCGAGAAGGCAGCGGGCTCCCGCCCTCCAGGACTGCCCATCTCCTTTCGAAGAGAAATAGCCCTGCTGCCAACCCCAGACCTGTCCTAGATTGCACCCAGAGCCCTTCTCCCTTTTAACAGCACCGTCCTTTGGAGAACACAGGTGGCTGCAGAATGATCCTCCGTGCAGATCCCCGAGGTAGCGGAAAGCGAAGTTCAAAGGCCCAAGCGGAAAGGAGAGAGCCACCTTGGCCCTGCCACCAATGCCGTCCTTTGGGAAGCACAGGCAGCCGGTGCACACCTCTCCAGGCGCACCTCTGACCTCCGCATGACCTCCGCAGAAGGGAAGCGAAGCTGTTTTCTGCCTGCGGCCCAGCAGTCCCAGTACTGAGCGTGTGCTTCCTCGTTCTGTTCCGACGGCTGTCTCCTCCGCCTGCATGCTGAGTCAGGCTCCAGAGCCGCTGCTGTGCAGAGCGGCCGAGCTATCTGCTCCGGGAACCCCGAGCCCCTTCAGTGCCCCCTTCTTCTATGTAATACCCAGGCCGGCCAGGCCGAGAGCAGGAAGGTCTTCCTTCCCCTGTTAGTCACGGCCAATGATTGCTAATGATGCCCACATCTGTCAGCCTGCAGCACCTCCGTTCTCGTGCACTGCGGTCAATTCCCGTCAGGTAGGCCTGCTCCTGTCAGCCTCTGGAGCTTCCGTTCCGAGGGGAGAAAGACCGGAGCTTCCGTGGGCTGCTTTGCCGTGGCTGCCCTCTGCGACCACTTTTCTTCGCCCTGTTACTACATCAAAATATTTATAAAGTGACCGTCCAGTTCTGCACGTTTCTCATCACTGACAATAAGGAACAGTTCCCAGACCTGAGTCTGCACCACACTGCGAGTAGCAATGCTTTAGATTTGAGCACTCTACCATTCACACATTATTGCCAGACTTAGATTTTATGTGTTTGCCTTATGATTCCCACTGGACAAAGCATTGAAGGTGGCACCGACTGGGTCCCAGACATTTTTACACCCTGCCCAACCCGATGAAATGTCTAGCAACAAATATTTATGGAGTGACAAATTTGGGGAGTGAAAAATGAAAGACTGATACATACACATACATAATATTCTTTATTATTTGATATATATGAAAAATTGACCTCACTTTCAGTCCCCAGGAGGCATTTTTCAACTTGACACTGTGAATTAGATTATAAATTTATCTGTTTTTCTGGCTTTTTTAAAAATTTTGTCTGTTGTTTAAATCAGATTGTCTCCCCCCCCCGCCCCCCGACCCCCTCTTTTTCTTGCTCGGCCTCTATTCATTTTCTTTATTTACTTATTTATGTATTTATTTAAAATGTATTCAGGTAACATTGGTTAGTAAAAATTACATAGGTTCCAGGTGTACAATTCTACAGTACATTGTCTATGTGTTGGGTTATGTGGTCACCCCTCAGAGTCAGTTCTCTTTCCATCACCATGTATTTGACTCCCCATCTCTCCTCTTCCACTCCCTCCCCACTTAGCCTCAGGTAACCAGTAAACTATTGACTGTGTCCATGAGGTTTTGTTTCTTTGTTGGTTTCAGTTTTATATTTCACATGTGAGTGAGGTCATATGGTTCTCTTTTTTTTTCTGTCTGAATGATTTCACTAAGCATGATGATCTCAAGGTCCATCCATTTTGTCACAAATGGCAATATTTCATCTTTTCTTATAGCTGAGTATATGTACCACAGCTCCTTTATCCAGTCATCTGTCACAGGGCACTTTGGTTGTTTCCATGTTTTGGCCACTGTGAACAGCACTGTGATGAACATTGGGGTATATATGTCTTCATGGTCTAAGGTTTTCAATTTTAGGGGATGCTGGGTCATATGGTACTCCATTTCCAGTTTTTCTCCACACTGTACTCCATAGCTGTTGTACCATTTTGCACTCCCATCAGCAGTGTACCAGGATTCCTTTTTCTCCACATACTCTCCAGCACTATTTATTCCTTGTCTTGTTGATAATAGTCATTCTAACAGGTGTGAAGTGGTGTCTCATTGTGGTTTTGATGTGCATTTCCCTAATAGCTAGTGAAGTTGAGCATTTTTAAATGTATCTCTTGGCCATTTGTATGTCTTTTGGGGTGAAATGTCTGTTCAGGTCCTCTGCCCATTTTTAAATTAGATTGTTTGTTTTTTGGTTGTTATATACGTGCTCTTTATATATTTCAGATATTAGCCCCTTATCAGAGGCATTGTTTGCAAATATTTTCTCCCATTCAGTTGGTTGTCTCTTTGCTTTGCTGATGATTTCTTTTGCTGTGCAGAAACATTTTAGTTTGATATAGTCTCATTTGTTTTTGCTTTTACTTCCCATGCATTTGAGGTCAGGTTCATAAAGTCCTTCCTGAACCAAAAGTCTGTAAGGTTAGTACCGATGTTTTCTTCTATACAGTTTATTGTTTCAGGTCTTATGTGGAGGTCTTTAATCCATTTTGAGTTAATTTTGGTATTTGGTGACTGCATTTCAGATTTATTTTTTTTTTGCATGTGGTTTTCCAATTTCCTCAGTACCATTTACTGAAGAGGCTTTCTTTTCCTCATTCATATTTTTTGCTACTTTGTCAACAATTATTTGCCCATATATTTGTGGGTTTATTTCTGGGTTTTTGATTGTGTTCCATTGGTCAATATATCTCTTTTCTTCCAATACCATGCTGTTTTGATTATTGACACTTTGTGGTATAGATTAAAATAAGGGAGTGTGATGCCTCCAGCCTTATTCTTTTTATGTAGGATTGCTTTGGCATTCCATATGAATCTGATGATTTTAAAATCTATTTCTTGAAATAATGTCTGTGGTTTTTTTATGGGAATTGCTTTAAATCTGTATATTGCTTTGGTTAATATGACCATTTAAACTATGTTGACTGTTCCAGTCCATGAGACAGAATATCTTTCCATTTCTTTTGTGTCCTCTTCAATTTCTTTTAATAGCATCTTATACTTTTTCATTGTGTAAGTCCTTTAAGTTCTTTGCTAAATTTATTCCTAGGTATTTTATTCTTTTTGTTGCGTTCACAAAAGGTATTGTTTTTCTCATTTCTTTTTTTGAAGTTTCGTTGTCGGTACATAAAAATATAATTGATTTTTGTACGTTGATTGTGTATCATGCAACTTTACTGTATTTGTTTATTGTTTCTAATAGTTTTCTGATGGAGTCTTTAGAATTTTGTATATGAAGGATCATGTCTCATGCAAAATGTGACAGTTTAACTTCTTCTGTCCCAATTTGGATACCTTTTATTTCTTTCTCTTGCCTGATTGCCCTGGCTAGAACGTCCAGTACTATATTGAATAGTAGTGGTGACGGGGACATTCCTGTCTTCTTGATTTGGGGAGATTAGGCTTTAGTTTATCCCCATTCAGTATGATATTAGCTGAGGGTTTGTCATATGTGGCCTTATAATGTTGAGGTACTTTCCTTCTACACCTATTTTATTGTGTTTTGATCATAAATAGATGTTGTATGTTGTCAATTGCTTTCTCTGTATCAATTAATATAATCGTATGGTTTTTATCTTTTATTTTGTTTATGTGCTATACCACATTGATTGATTTGCATATGTTGAACCATCCTTGAGTTCCTGGGATGAATCTCACTTGATTGTGGTGTATAATCTTTTTCAGGCATTGCTGTGTTCTATTAATATTAGCTAATATTTTGTTTATAATTTTTGCATCTGTGTTCATCAGAGATACTGATCTATAGTTTTCTTTTTTGTGTGTTATCCCTACCAGGTTTTGGTGGGATAATGTTGGCCTTGAAGAAAGAGTTGGGAAGTGTTGCCTCATCTTCAACTTTTTTTGGAAGAGTCTGAGGAGGATTGGTGTTAATTCTTTGAATGCTTGGTAAAACTCATTGGTGAGACTGTCTGGTCTAAGGCTTTTTGCCTTTGGGGAGGTTTTTGATGATTATTTCAATTTCTTTACTATTGATTGGTCTGTTTTGATTATTTAGTTCTTCTTGGTTCAGTGTAGGTAGACTATGTGTTTCTAGAAACTTGTCTGTTTCTTCTACATTGTTAAATTTGGTGGCATAAAACCCTTCATAATATTTTCTTATGATCCTTTGTATTTCTGTGGTATCAGTGGTAATTTCTCCCCTTTCATTTCTAATTTTGGTTATTTGTGTTTTTCTTTTCTCTCTGTTCTTTGGTGAGCCTAGCCAGGGGTTGTCAATTTTATTGATTTTTTTCAAAGAACCAGCTCTTCAGTGCATTAAAATTTTCTGTTGTTTTTCTTTCTCTATGTCATTTAGTTTTTGCTTTAATTTTTATTACTTCCTTCTTTTGGCTGGTTTTGGGGTTTTTTGTTGTTGTTCTTCTTCTTTCAATAGTTCTTTAACATGGAATGTTGTTTACTTGTTCCTTGAGGTAGGCCTGTAATGATATAAATTTATCTCTTATTACTGCTTTTGCTGCATCCCAATAGTTTTGATACATTGTATTTTCATTTTCATTCATCTTTATGCATTTTTAATCTCTTCTATTACTTTTTCTTTGATCCAGTCATTTTTAAATAACATGTTGTTTAATCTCATTGTATATGAAATTTTTTCTGCTTTCTTTCTGCAGTTGATCTCCAATTTCAAAGCTTTGTGGTCTGAGAATACACTGGGTACGATTTCAGTCTTCTTGAATTTGCTGAGCCTAGTTATATGTCTTAGCATATGGTGTATCCTTGAGAATGTTCCATGTGCACTAGAAAAGAATGTATAGTCTTGTGTCATCGGATGAAGTGTCCTATAAATGTTAATTATGTCCAATTGCTATAATGTCACTTAGAGCCTTATTGCTAATATTTCCTTATTTATTTTCTGTTTTGATGATCTGTCCATAACTGTCAAAGGGGTGTTTAAGTTACCTACTATAATTGTGTTTTTGTCAATTTCTTCTTTTAGATCTGTTAGTAGTTGTTTTGTAAATTTTGGAGCTTCCTGTTTGGGGGCATATATATTAATGAGTATTATTGATATCTGACATCTTGAGTATAATGTGCCTTGGAGAAGATCTGCTAGAGTCCAGGTAGCTAGGGGTCCTGTTTTTTTTTTTTTTTTCCTTGAATTTGGGGTTTCAGATCTTTATATAGGTTTGGAAAGTTCTCATCTACTATTTGTTTGAGTAAGCTCTCTGTGGATTTCTGCTCTACTCCTTTTGGTACTCTCATTATTCTAATGTTATTTCTAATGGTATCAGAAATTTCTTGTATGGCTCTGTCATTTCTTTTTACTCTTAAATCTCTGTCTTCTTCTTTCTGTGACATTTCAATGTTCCTATTTTCAATATTACTAATTCCCTATGCTAATTAGTTCATTTCTCAATTCTTTTATTGCGTTTCTTATCTCCAGAATTTGTATTTCTTTTTTACAGTTTCAATTTATTTGTTAAAGTAGTTTTTTAATCACAGATTTCCTTTCTGAGATCATTTAGCTGTGTCTGAGTACTCCACCAACACTCTTTAAGCTCTCTAAGTGTCTTAAGAACTCCAGTCTTGAATTCTGTGTCATTTGGATCACGTATTTCCAAATCTATAAATTCCTTTTCTGGATATTTTTCATTTTCTTTCTGAGTGACTTTGAACCCTAAGGTGCTCACTGTATTTGATGTGTTTCTTTCCCTGGGCATGCAGACTTTTCCCCTGACAGATGTGAAGAGATCCTTCTTTCACTTCTCAGTTGGTGTCACTGCAATGTCTTATAATATTTTCTCTTGGTTATTTGGTAATCTCAGTCTGGAAGGTTTTCTGAAAGGTGGGTTTCTCTTCTTTGATCCAGTCATGTTGCTCTTAATGTGCCTCCTCTTTGGAAAAATGTGGTGGGTAATGGTTTTCTATGCCTCTGAGATCAGTGCAGGCAGAATCTGCTGCTTCTGTGTTTTGCAGTTTCCCTGAGTCCTCCTACTGTTTTCTGCAGGAGTGGGGTTTGTTGGGAAGGGTGCAGGTTTGTTTGCCTTTTATTTTCATCTGGATGTAAAGCAGGCAGTAGGTGGAGTTGGCAGGGGTGGGGTGGGGTGAGCTTTAGTAGAGTTAAAAAAAAGCAGCCAGGCTCAGTGTCTATAGTTTCTGTCTAGGAGTGGCAGTGATGTGGTTTATAGCTGCTTTGGAAAGCCATACAACAGAAGAACTGATTTTCTTCCCTTGGGTGCTTGCTCCATTGTAACACAGCCTGTTTGTCAGGGGTGCCTGGGTGGGCTGGGTGCACACTGCCAGGTTCAGCTTTTTTATTCCTTGAGCTCCAGTTTCACCCAGGACCATATTCATGTTTTATTCTGGTCAGCATTTCCATAGCTGCCGGCTCTCAGTTTTAAACACACCCAGAGCTGATTTGTGCTCAAGTGAGTGTTGTCATGCCTGTGCCGCATTGCAGCTGGTGCCATATTCTTGCCCAAGGCAGTTGAGAGCCTTTGATCAGCCTCTAATCTGCCCAGGGTGCAGCGGTCCTGTTGGGACCCTAGCAAACTGCCATGAGGTTTGGCTTTTAACTTGCCCATGGTTTCATAGGGTTTCAGTTACCCACACCTCCAGTCTTGTTGGCCTCCAGCTTGCCCAGGATCATGCAGCTCTTCAGCCCATGTTCCCAGGCCCCCACCTTATTCCTTCTTCTGCCAGTCCCAGATCTTGTTCTGCAGCCCTGTCTCTACACTGCTCCCTTCCCTTCTCTCCCATTTGCCTCACATTCTCTGACCTTCAGAGGTTTTCTTGCAATGCATGGAACTCTCAGCTCAGGCTGTGCCACTCAGGGGTTTCCCTTGTTGGATCCCAGTTCAATTGTATTTTCCAGGAAAGTTTTGAAGGATCTCTTCTCATGCTGCCATCTTAGGTTTCTTCCTCTAAATTATATTCTTGACTGTGAAAATTAATAAAGGAGACCTCAACCAAGACGGCAGTCAGGAGAGCCTGTAGAGAGAGCTCTCACACCCTACCACTTGGTTGCCCCAAACAGGAAGAAACTGTGCCCTGCATTTCCAAATGGAAGAAGTTTTCCACTTGATTATCGCAGGAATGTTCCAGCCAATGGTAGACTGTCACAGCCTAGCCAACAAAAAGCCACTACGCTTCAAACTCCCAGTTTTCTCCAAGGGACTCTCTGTTTATAATAACTTCCAAATTTCCTCTTTCTTCACCTTTTCCTCTATAAAATAACCTTCCTCTTTGTTCTCTCTGGTTTTGCCATAGCTCACATATCCTGAATTGTAATTATTTTCTACACCTGAATAAAACATTTTTGCTGATAAAATAACTTTTATTTTTAGGATCAAAATGAGCTTTTTAATTACCATTACTCCCAGTCATTGTGAATGATCATGTTTTTATTGAAAAAGAAAATTCTAGTAAATAAAGTCAAATTTCTATTAAAACTGGCATCCTAGTAGATATTGTTATGAAATAAGAATGGTCTTTGCTTGGCCTTGAACCACTTATATTCAGTTTTTATTATATTTGCCTTATAGTTCTTAATATAGTTCTATTGCAAATTTATAGACTGGTGTTCTCATATATTCTAAGCAAACATTTTTTGGGATAAAACACATCTTGTAGTGTAAAGAAAGTTATTGAAAATTGGGAGAACTGATTACATCTTCTCTTTCAATATTGCTGCTGTTAAATTAGAGAGGAATAAATTAACCAAATCATAGCAGGAAAGATGGTGTTAAATCTAGTTTAAAAATGTAAGGCAGTGCAGTAAAATTGTTGATTCTCAACTCCTATCACAAAGGACCTCAGAATGAAAGAAATTTAACCCAAACTGTTACCCTTCCCCAGGTATTCAAAGACATTCACAGCTAATAAAGCCTTTTGAGACTTTAACTGGCATCTGTAATAGAGAAGGAAAGAAATCAGAAGTCCTGAAAAGCATAATAATGAAGACCCTTTGAGTCCAAGGGCAGGTAAGTACTTGCTAGTGGAGAAAATAATCTTCCCTCTATGTGGGGTTATTGTGGAGTGTGTCTGAAAAACAACAACAATAAACAAAAAAGATTTGCTGCTGAAGAAATTCTCAAGCTCAGTTGCCAATGGTAGGAACTGAAATGAAAATAGCCCAGAAGTAAAGAGCTTGGGCTTTTCTATTTTTTTTTTTAATAGACCTAATTTCTTTTTTAGAGTAGTTTAGGTTCATAGCAAAACCGAATGGGAATTATAGAAGTCCCCATTTACCTCCTGCCCCTACACATGCAAAGCTTCCCCCACTGTCAACATCTTGCAACACAGTGGTCATTTGTCACAACCAAGGAACCTATATTGGCACATCTTTATAACCCAAACTCCATAGTTTTCATTAGGGTTCCTGTATACATAGCGTGTGCAATACTAACACTGACTAAATTTGCAAGACAGATCATGGCCAAACTTCTAAGTACCTGATAAGTTATTGAAGATTTCCCTCTTAAAAAAGAGAAGGGGATTATAGCAACTTTTTGGATCATGAATAAATGTGTCTAAGGTTTTCACAACAATGTTACAACTCTCTTATTGACTAAGCCAAGCATAATTCTGGTCAAGGCAAAAAGAAATAGCATCACTATTTGGATAATCCAAATAACATAATGCCATGAAATAATGATTAAAATGATGGAGGACTTTGATAGTTAGGAACTGACTGTCAGCAGATAGCAAGGTGGGGAATTGATGAAAAAATCTTTAATGGAAGACAGTAAATAAAAACAGGGAATATAAATCAATATAGTTTTATAGAATATAATAAAACATCATGAAAGTTTATTTTTTAAGGTAGAAATATTTTAAACCAGAAATCCTTGCTATAGTAAGTGCAAGAAAAAACTATGAGTTAATGGAAATACGTTCAAATAAAAAAAAAAGATGGTATTCCCAATATTATGTAGTAAAAAATGACAATAGACAGATTGCTTAGTTTTTTCTGAGGTAGAGAGGAAAGCATATATCTTTTATATTCAGACAGATATGGACTCAAAATCAGCTCTTATCCTACTGGTCATTGGAAACTAGACTTCTTTATTTTAGTTTTTTTATCTGAAAAATGAAATTAATAAGAGCTATTTCAATCACAGGGAAGGAGATACTTCATATAATCAATATACCTGGGTGTTTGTTACATATAAGTATTGGTATTAGGATTAGAGTCAGTATTGGTATTAAAATGGGCACTAATATTGGTATTAGTATTCATATTGTAGGCATTCACTTTTCTCAGTCCTCCTTCCTCACATTTTCAGGAGAATAAATATACATATATATGTATCTATATTGCTGCAGAGAAATTGCAGCCCCAGAGTGAACTCTGACATACTTAACTCACACTATATGGGGCATGATCAACACTAGTTTAGATTATGGGTGAGGTCAAGGTGGTATAAAATTTTGATAGACATATATCTTCAACATAGACATTTACAATTATAAGACAAGAGGTTATTCAGTTATTGTTGTGTTTATGTGTATATTAGTACAGTTAGTTAAAAAGACTGAATAATTTTACTGTTTAAAGTAAAACACCCAAATGAGATATGAACATATCTAATTCATTGACGATAATTTTCTTGATTAAACTGGTAAAAATAATTTTTAATACATTGAATTTTAGTTGGTCTTTCATTTAATAATATTTTCTAAATAAATATCTGTCAATTATTAAACATGCATAATATTATTGCTGAAGTTCAACAGTCTAAATGATCAACATAGTTTTCAAAATATTCTCTTCATGTTTTGCACAGACTGATTTAAAAATCCACCAAATAAAATTGTAAACATCTATCAAACACAAATCTAAAACTAAAAGTGCTCATATGTTATATTGGGTATGTGTGTGTGTGTGTGTGTGTGTGTGTGTGTGTATGTTGAGTTATACTTACTATTCTGGAAGTTAAATGAATGATTCTTGGGTCATGAAACTCTTGACACACAGGAATGAGATCTTGTAGAATTTATTTCATAAGGCTTGTTAATTTTTAGAAACAGACAGTACTGCATTATGCATAGAAAATCAGAGTTGTCAGGTTCATGAACCAAAGCCTTATGGTGAGGTTGCAAGTGATGAGTAGATAGCACAGGAAGACGTTTTATTTCTAATCATTGATGATTTTTGAAATCTAGGACTATGTATGGTGCATGGCTGAAAGTGAAGAGAGAAGTCAAGAGCAGTTAAAGGGAGGATGGTATCCAAATCCTTTGGCTCCTCTCTTGTTCCTGAACTATCCCTCTTTCCTTGTTAAAAGACAGGATGGTGATCAGGCCTGAGGCTCCTTTCTAAAATTCTCTGAGCTTCCCAAGATCTCTGGAGAGTTTATCTTGTTCTGCTTTCTTTTAGCTTTCACTCTGCACCCCAGAATCGTTATGTCCCTTGAGCACATAAAGTGTGTGTGTGTGTGTGTGTGTGTGTGTGTGTGTGTGTGTGTGTGTATAGTTTGACCTTGAAAATTTTGATTTTCAAATAACCTTTTGAAATGGAACAATTATAAAATTTGGGAACTATTTATGTAGTTCCCAAATAGTAAACATTAGCTATAATATGCATAATTTATACTGTGGTAAAAACATAGGGAAAGGGAAATTTTCAGTACATTGATAAGTAGCCCAGGATATCTGCATAGGAACACTTCCATATAATGGAAAATATCTATTTAGATCTTGGACAAAGTTGAACATTAGCAATGATACACATGCTTTTTACTGCAGTAAAATTTTATGAGAACATATGACTAAAATTACTGTACATTGACAAAATATAGTTCTTCATTTTTGGGAAATTAATTCAATTCTGACCAATATTCTCATCACATTCCTAGAAGTTATTTTTGACACTGGCCTCTAATAAGGACATGCCATGATCAATTATTTAGCTGTTTCAGAATTAGATCATTGTTCAACTCTTTTATCAGCTCTTGCACCCCTCATCTTCACTTTTGAGATTTTATTTTCAATAATGACAATGGAAAATGATGTATCCTCTTTCTTGAAAAGATGCTAATTTAAAAGAAAATGTAAATCCTTTACATTTTTAAAAAATTAAATGTATTGGGGTAACATTGGCCAGCAAAATTACATAGGTTCCAGGTGTATAGTTCTTTTTTTCTAAGTATTGCATTGTGTGCTCACCACCCAGAGTCACTTCTTTTTCCATCACCATGTATTTGACTCCTCCTCCCGCCTTCCCCCTTTTCCTCTGGCAACTACTAAACTATTGTCTGTGCCCAAAAATGCCCATCAGTAAATGATTGAATAAAGAAGCTGTGGTACATATACGCAACGGAGTATTACTTGGTCATAAAGTAGAATAAAATCTTACTGTTTGCAACAATATGGATAGAACTAGAAGATATCATGCTAAGTGAAATATGGCAGACTGAGAAAGACAAATACCATATTATCTCACTTATATGTAGAATCTAAAGAACAAAATAAACTAACAATCAAAATACAAATTCTTTACATTTTATGTAGCCTTAGGCCACTAAAATGGTGTCTCATGGGAAAATAAAGTAGAAACTTGAAAATATGTCACATTCTTTTCCTGTGTTTAAGAATGATGTAAAAAAATATATCTATGTGTATATATTCATATATGTGTGTGTGTATGAGAGCTATAATAAGAAAGCCACCAAAAATGAGAATTGGTATTATTTTGCTATCTGTAAAATTTGGTAGCACATTGGAAGTTTTTGAGATTTATTATCTTAATATTTTTTGACACATTTCATAGACATTGTTTTTCACTGTGAATGTATTTTTATTAAATTTATTGGGGTGACATTGGTTAGTAAAATTACATAGGTCTCAGGTGTACAATTCTATAATGCATCATCTGTGTGTCACATTATGTGCCCACCACCCAGAGTCAGTCTCCTTCCATCACCATATACTGAATCCCCTTTCCTCCTGCCCTACCCCTTCATAGACTTTAAAGTACAGGATATAGAATATTAAATGTGAGGAATGGGGAGATGATGCTACTATGTACTAAAATTACTAAGAAGGTATTTTTAGTCTCTGTTGTAATGTTTGACAAAACTGTGTACCTGATGTAACATTACAGACAAGATCACATCATTCATGTCTTCATGTTTAGTGCAGAAGGTGGTATATTAATATATCTATGCCTTGTTTTCTTAATGATAAAGCAGCAATGATTGTCTTTTCAATTATAGGAAGAAGTTCATGCTCATTTGAAGAGGTAATTGAGAAATAAAAGACGATATTGAAGCACATAATACTTGATTAATGATAGTATAAAAACAGCCATATTAAAAATATTTTCAATATCATTACACATTTCTCATTTGAGGCTGAAGTTTAGTACAGAAAAATTCTAGAGTAGTACCAAATTGGAAACCAACAAAACTATCCCAATGCAAGACTCAGGAAACCAAAATTTGTAGGCAAACCAACCACAATGAACTATAACAATTTGAACTACTTCAGAGCAAATGAAAGTGAATGAAAAAACAAGCTTCCTAAAATTCAGAAATGACAGCAAATCAAATCCAGGTTTTGACTCATCACAGATATATAATTAAAATGGCTTCTTGCCTAAACTTGTGTAACTCAATAACAATATGTTGAAATTCAGAGTCATTCAATGTGTTTTACATCTTTTATTGTGACACCTTTTAGTTTATTTAAACTAAAATTTGTACTAAACACTTTTAATTATTTTTAAATATTCTGTATCGGCAGCCAAATGTTATGTATGCACTTTAATTACATTATCATTATTGTCAGTTTCTTAAAGAGGAATTCTTCAAGAATGGGTGGTAGTATTTTTATCAGAAAGTCCACACTCAACAGTTCAACTATTATATCTTTATTTTTAATCAATATCAGAGGCATTTCTAACCAGCATGTGGATTTCCACTGGTGAAATTATTGGCTTATTAATTGGCATAATGGGTATTGTAATGAGCTTTCATTGGTGAAATTGGTGGTATTCATGACAATTGGATTGGATTGGCTAAGACATTTAACAGTTTTTCTATTGTGGGAATAAAGCATTGAAATCTGGAAAAATATGGTCTTCATTATTCTTCATAATTTTTCCTTTTCTCCCCACTTCCTCCCTCTTTCCTTCTTTCTTCTCTTTCTGTTTTCTTCTTCTCTCTCTCAATTTCACTGAATTTGGAGTCAGTTTAAGAATGTCTTAGGACAAGCATGTCCAACTCGAGGCCCATGGGCTGCATAGGGCCCAGGACAGCTTTAAATGTAGCCCAACACAAATTTGTAAACTTTCTTAAAACATTAAAAATATTATGCATGGACCTTTTTTTTATTTTTTATTTTTTTTTAGCTCATCAGCTATCATTAGTATTAGTGTATCTTATATATGGCCCAAGACAATTCTTCTTTTTCCATTGCGGCCCAGGGAAGCCGAAAGATTAGACATCCCTGTCTTAGAATGTGACAAATCTATAGAAAATTTAAAACAAGTTTTTGGAAGAAATATTTATGTCATTATTTTTTCTGGGTTTATTGGGTTATAATTGACAAAGTTTATATATACTTCATATGTACTATGTGATGTTTTGATATATGTATGAGGAGGGGATGCCCCAAAAAACAAAATTATCTTTGGGTGGGTAGGCCCGTGTAGTATAGGCTTCCCGCACTTGGTGAGTGTTCTATAAATGCATCTGCATCAGTGCACCAGCTGGTATTGTGGGAGACTGTGTTTGGCTTCAGTGAATTCTTTTTGGAGACTCTTTTAATGCATTTGCCCGTTTTATGATGGGTGATTTACATGAACAACATGTAGCATGACAGTGCACCTACCCACACCTTACTGAGTATTCAGCAGTTTTTGACCAAAAACAGCTTGACCCCTGTGCCCGACCTTCCCTATTCACCTGATCTTGCCCTGAGGGATCTTGTTTTGTTTTCCCAGATGAGAAAAGTTCTCAAAGGGAAATGTGGAAAAGGTGAAACAAAAATGACAGAAGCACTAAAGGGCATCAAAATTGACAAGTTCAAAAACTGACTTGAGCAGTGGAAACAATCTTGATAGATGTATCACATCAAACGGAGAGTACTTTGAAGGTGACTGAGGTTTAAACATGTTAGAATAAATAAACAATTTTTAAATATTGTGGGGTTTTTTGGTCCCCCCCTTGTATACATTGTGAAATAATTACCACAATCAAGCTAATTAGTATATTCATTACCTCACATAGTTACAATATTCTCTTGTGATGAGAACACTTAAGACCTATTTTCTTATAAAATTTCAAGTATATAATACAATATTATTAACTATAGCTGTACATCGTATCTCCAGAACTTATTCATCATGCACAACTGAAACTTTGCACCCTATGACCGACATCTCTCTATTTCCTCAGCCCCCAATGCCTACTAAGACTGAATCATGAAAAAATAGAAAATCTGAACAGACTAAGGAGGAGTGAGATTTAATCAGTTATCTAAAACCTCTCAGCAAAGAAAAGTTTAGGACCAGATAGTGTCACTAGTGAATTCTGCCAACTATTTAGAGAAGAATTAATGCAAATCCTTTTCAAACACTTCCAAAATTTCAAGAGGAGGTAATACTTCCAAATTCATTTCATGAGGCCAGTACTACCCTGAAACCAAGGCTACACAAGTGCAATACATGAAAAGACAACTAACTCCAGGCTAACATCCCAGATGGACATAGATGCAAGTCTTTAAATTGGTTTATGTATATCTTCCCACCAATTTTCCCTGGTACTTGTCATCAGAGTAGAGAATGAATCCAGTTTTAGATTCTATGTTAATATTCACTATGTGTGTATTCATGTGGGAATACCAGGCCTTTGAAGAAAAATAGACCTAAATTCAAATCTAAACTCTTTCTTCCTCATTTTGTGGTCTTTTGAGCTGATACTTAAATTTCAGTTTCTCTAAATAGAAATGATGATGTCTCACTTGTAGGGCTGTTGTGCTGACTAATTGAGATAGCTTGAATAAAATCCCTAGCATGGTACTGTGCCCTTAGTAGGATTTGAATAACTATTACCTTATTTCTGCCCTTACAACATTGCTATCTTTGAGAATATAAAATAGATGTTTATGAAGGTGTACTTACTTTCTTTTCAGCTTTATTGAGGCTCAGTAAATTGCACACATTTAAAATGTAAGACTTGATGAGCTTTGACATATGTACACACTTGACTACCATCTGCTTTATAAGCCACCATTTTTCCATCTGCAATGCTTTCTGCAATTGCGGTTAGCTAAATATTTCTACACTATGTTTCATCTACACTATGTTAAATGGCATCTAATATATGTATAGAATCTGATCTGAACCTTGAAATCAGCCCTTTTTTTTGCCCCAGCATTTAGCCCTTATATGCCTCTCCTGTTTTATCTTCATTGGCCTCTTGGTTATAGCATCAGGTCTGTTCTCTACTCTTCAGATTGGCTTTGTATCAGGGTTATAGTCTTCTTTCTAGAATAGTATTTTGCCTATGCCTGTCTCATCTGCTAAAGTCTTACCCTCCTCCTAAATTTCAAATTATATATGAAAGAGCTGATTAATTTCACCTTTGTTTCCTTTGATTTTCTTGACTTTGTTCCATTCCCATTGTGTTTACTACATGAATGAGAGGGTACATGAAAATTTCCCAGCTCATTGCCTCATACAGTGTAGGAATTCAATAAATGTTATTTTAACATAGTTAATAGTGGGTAGCTTGACTGCCTACATTTATTCATTTACTCAGTAAACATTTATTAATATTTTAACAGGCATATACTATATATAGGAGGCTTGACAATTAAGTTTGCAAACTTGCTACCATGTGCTTACATTGGCAGCACTGTACAAACAACTTGGTAAGGTTTCATAACATTGGTATATCTGTGTCTCACAGCTGGTTTCTTGTTGACATTTGACAGTGTCTTGATGAGTGGCATTCATTATTATTGTTGCATGTTTTTGTGTGCCATTGAGAATGTTGGAGCTTGAATTACAGCAATGAACAAATATTAAATTTCTTGTTAAACTTGGCAAGAGTGGAAGTGAAATCAGGGACATGTTAGTCCAAGTTTATGGGAATAATGCCATAAAGAAAATGGCAGTGTACAAATGGAGTGAATGTTTTTCTGAGGGGAGAGAAAGCATCACTGATGAAGAGAGGTCAGGGCAGCCAGTAATGAGCAGAACTAACTAAAACAATGTCAAAATCCATCAAATTATGTGTCAAAATTGTTGGCTGACTGTGGGAAGCATAGCAGACCAAGTAAACATCAATAGAGAAATAGTTAGAAAAATCTTCACTGAAAATCTTAGCATAAGAAAGGTATGTGCAAAAATGGTCTTGAAGGAACTCAATGATGAACAAAAGCAAAGGAGAGTAGGAGTTTGCCAAGACCTTTTGGAGAGGCAAGGTTATATTTTGGGCCATATTATCACTGGTGATGAAACATGGTGTATCCATACAATCCTGAAACAAAGTGCACAATGAAAGTCAGCCAATTCTCCACAACCAAAAACGTTCCATCATTCCAAATCAAGAGTCGAAATGACGTTGCTAACATTTTTTGATATCAGGGAGATTGTTCACTATAAATTTGTATCGAGTGGACAAAGTCAACCAAGTTTACTATCTGGAAGTGCTGAAAAGGCTGCATGAAAAAGTTAGATAAAAACAACGTGAACTTTTCACCAACAACTCATGGCTCTTGCATCATGACAATGCACCAGCATACACAGCACTGTGAGGGAGTTTTTAGCCGGTACACAACTAACCCTATTGCAGCATCCTCTCTACTCACCTGAGTTGGCTGCCAGTGACATTTTTCTTTACTGGAAGATAAAGGAAATATTGAAAGGAAGATATTTTGATGACATTCAGGACATCAAGGGTAATACAATGACAGCTCTGATGGCCATTCCAGAAAAAGAGTTCCAAAATTGCTTTGAAGGGTAGACTAGGTGCTTGTGTTGGTGCATAGTTTTCCAAGGGGAGTATTTCAAAGGTGACCATAGTGATATTCAGCAATGAAGTATGTAGCACTTTTTCTAGGATGAGTTCATGGACTTAATTATCAGACCTCATAAGTCCAGGCTGGAGGGATACAGGTGTAAAAGAAAGAGTATCACCCTATAATCCAGTGGGAAAGATGCATGAGCAAATTGATATTACAGCTCAGTGTGATATCTGTGAATGAGATGAATATCAGTCATGCGGGGGAATGCCTTGGATTCAGCTCCAGATATTCATTGTCACGCAGGAAGGTATTCCCAGAATTGGGAATCTGATTTTTTCAGATTCTGATTTTTCAAGCAGACCTAGAAATCCATATTTTTGAAAATATGATCATTTTACAATGTGGGCTCAATTTTCTTAAACATGATTCTAGCCAAATTAAATTATTTTGAGGGGTACATCCAACCTGTAGGACATTAGCTTATGAATTCTGCTTTATTGCATCAAAAGCAATGCAATGCCATACTCACTTTTGAAATAGGAGGAGCCTACTGTGATAAAGAAAACACACTAGCCCTGCAAAGGATGTTATCCTTTGTATGGCATAGTCTGGAACACTACTTTTCAGTCAAGTTGTCCTCTCCCTCTTCTGCTGCCCTTATTCTCTTGAGTCATAGCCTCTCACCTCAGGGTTCCCTTGTGAGTTTTCAACAGTCCATATCATGCCCTACACATTCCCCAAGCTGAGCCAATTGCTTGATGCCAATTAGCACCAGGTTTGCAGTGTTCTTAATCCTCATTGTCAAAATATAATTCTATAATATGTCTATTAAAGAGGAGAAACAAAAAATAGATGAAGAATGGACTTTATTTAAAAAATGGTATAGAGGATATTTGTCTGTAAAAGTGGAAAATATCCTTAAGTATTTAATATGCAGCGTGAGGTTCTAGTCATTTATTTATGGCTTCTTCTCTGGACTTTTTATGAATCATTGTTCAGTTGAAGATAACAGAAACTACTCCAACATTTCAACAAGGAAGTGATTTAATTGAGAAAATTTGGTGTTAACAAAATCGTTGTCAATCTGAAAGACCAGGGCTCCAGGATTGTCTCCCAGCCAGCAGCACAGAGCTGAATCCACAGCGGACAAGCGACACCTCTGTTCCACCCAGACAGTACCTGTTGTGCCAACATCATGCAATCCTTGCTGGGACCTGGGAATCAGGAAGTCTGCTCCACACTTCTGAGCTGAAATCCAGAAGGAGGGTGGTTGCTACCAGTTCAGAGCCAAGCATACCTATTAGATCCACTTCGGTAGAAGAGATAGCTTACCTGCCTCTGTCCCCTCTCCACATAAGACTTTTGTGAATTCAGATTCATGAAATTCATGGGGCATCTTGAAACTCAAATGATATGTGGAGACCTGAACCTTAAGAGATTTTGGGAAATACAAATATTATTTTTTTAAAAATGCAATTTCATTCTATGTTATGGAGTTTTCAGAATATTCTTTTTATTGTTTAAATTTATGTCTATGGGTATTTTAAAATAGAATTTAATAGAACATAGTATATTTTACTTAAAAATGAATACATGGCTCTTGAATTTCAAAAAAAGATGTTGAGTGCACCCATCTTCCATATTAGTCACTTCAACACTCATATATGCCTTCTCTTCATAGTAAACTTTAAAGCAGTAGCAAAAACAACAACTACTTATTAGGATAGAAAAAAACATTACATTCACAGATTTCAGAAATAGTGCTGATTAGCTCAGTAAGGTCTCTATACTTGGAACAGCAGTGGTAACTAGTTATCACCTTATTACTCTGTAAATCATCTTCATCGATTCATCTGTTTTACTTTAAATAAACTTTTTGTTTTAGAATAGTTTTAGTATTCACTACAGGTATATACTTTAATTTACTTACCCAATAAGATATGTTTTTTTAAATTATATTCCCTATTTTTTTGCCACTTTGAATATAAATTGGGTAAAACCCACTCAGAATGTAGCAAATCATAGGTACACAGTACATGGTGTGTATAAATAAATAAATATGTATTTATTAAACGATGAAAATGAATACATCTTAAGTAAATATTTGTGGGAATTTTCAATATTTCATGATGAATTTCCAGAAATTGAACATATGTCTGCTTTCAGGCTTATTTATATAAATTGCATAATTGCCACAGAAAGATTTTTCTAATTTCCATTCCCTCTAGCTGACTAGGAATCTATTTTCCTGCATAGACTGTAAGTTGTATTCTTTCTAACAGAAGCATATGTGTTAGCTGAAATAGCCATGACATATATCAACAGGAATGATTTAAAGACCTTCTCTTTGGTTTTTATCATATTGTTTTATTATTCTCTGGGATAGCTGGCAGAATTTCTAATTAGTTGGGGTTTTCTAGAGCTTTATGAGAGGAACTCAGAGAAAATCAGTTATATTTTTGGGCCTATTCCTTCTCCAAGGCCACAAGTTCTTTGCTGAGTGAAATTGGGACACTTGTGAATGTTAGTAACATGAAACCGAACTTGTATAAGCGAGTAACTATGGCCGCGGCATCTGAAGGAGGTATGTTAACTAGTTGGAAGTAAACTGATTATTCAACTTAGTCTTTCGGAGTTATATCAGAAAGTTTATAAGTATCTGAGTTTGTGAAAACTTGTGGCCTTCACCTGTTTTTACACAACCTGGGAATATGAATAATCATTATCACACTAAAGTTCTAAATGTCAGCATTACTGTAATCCTGGCGGAGGGTTGGGGTGTGGGGTAGTTAATCTGAAGGCTATGAGACTGTTTATTTGCTCAAGTTATCTTGATCCTCTCTAAAGGTAATTGTTGGGCAGAGAGAAACACAATTATTTCATACTTCTCAACAGCCACTATGAACATAGGTCCCACCTTGTCTGCAGGCCAGAGGCACCAGTGTCACCTAGGTCCTTATTAGAAACGTAGAATTTCCAGTTCCATCCCAGACCTACTAAATCAGAATCAGCATTTTAATAAAATCTTCAGATGATTTGTGTGAACGTTCATGTTTGAAAAGCACTGTTTTAAGCTACTCACCAGAAAATCTGCTTGAGTTCTCATTTTTGTGACATTTGATAAGTTACTATACCCTGTAAGCCTGTGTTTTCTCATCTATAAAATTATATTAACAGCATTTCTTTAGAAAGAGCTTGACAGAATTAAATAATATAATGTGAGTAAAGTGCTTAGCTTGGAGAATAGTATTATTATTATCTTGTGTTATAAATCCAGCACCGTAACACTCATAAGTGCCACTCACTGAAGAATTGCCCAGTGCTAATATATAGCAGATGTCATTTCTCTGCAAAGTAAATATGAATGAATTCCATTTTATTGATAAACACTATAAGGTCAGAAGGATTTAGTGACTTACCCAAAGCCATAAAACTGGTAAATAAGGGAGCTGAGATTTTAACCTAGGTTTATGTGGCTCCAATTTCTACCTTCTCTATTTTGGGCTTAAAATTGCTCCTTCTCTTCACTGTGGAGATAATTTCTTTTATATTTTGTATTGTTGAATTATGCCAATTACACAGACTTTTCTATCCAATGAACAATATTATTGAAGAATTTAAAGTTTAAAAAAAAGCTATATCCTCACAATGATGTTTCCCTCCCTAGTCATCACTGTTTGTCATATAAACGAATGAAATGAGCCTCATTTGCTATAATTTTCTCTATCTCCTTCACAGGGTTATTCAGGGTTGCTGTTATATTCTTAATACATGAATAACTAGTGAGTTGCCTCTCATCCTGCAGTTTGAGTTACATGGTCTAGAGGCTGAATGTTCAAAAATGCATGAGGATAACTTTCCTAATTTTTTCACATGGCATTCAGAACTAGTGAGTTATTCATCTTTGTGATGCATGCTTTGTGACTAGAACTGCTAAGATAACCACTTATTTATTCAACAACTATGGAAGTTTTGACCCATGCTAAACCCTGGAAGGAGAGTCAGAGATCACCGGGCTCCAGTCTATGCCTGTTCTGAGGCTTGAACTGAGCCCTTGTCCTGTCACTACCATTTATGAGTTGATACTGTGATAGTTTTACATAAGTATCTTATTATTAAGGAAACTTACCCAACTGCCAGAATAGGAACCAAAGTAGGGCTAGTTCTACAGGTTCTAAGAAATAAATTCTGTGAGACTGATTCTAGTTTTTAATGCAGAAACTACATTTTTACATGTTTTCATAAACTACACTACTGTTGTGTGTTTGCCATAATTCTTTTGCACATGACATCCCTTACTTCTTGGAGTGCCCTTCCCATCACCATCTCTGTACATTAAACTCCTATTCATCCTTCCGGATCCATATCAATTGTCATTTTCTCCATGAAGCCATAGCCATGAGCCATTATTGTTACAGTCAGATGTCTGCTGTCTCCTCTCTGATCCATGTTTATTTTTATCTTTTCTTACTGTCTTTATAAAATCTGCTTTGAGGTATGGTTATTTGCAAATAATGTCTTCTCTCTTCTTTTAAGGATTAAGTTCTTTGGGAGTAGAAATTATGTCTTTTTTTCCCACATAACTTCTGCTGAGCCCATAGAAAGGTGATTAGTTATTTGTAACTTAGTGTTCAGTATGGGTTTTATTTCTTCATAGGATATATTATCACACTGGTAAAATCTTGGAACATGTATTTGATAGCCAAATCATGGAGCATTAAGAAGGGAAGAAGAATGTATGCAGTTTACAATATTATCACAAACTAACCAAAAAGAGTATTGCCCTGATTTCAGAAAAGTAGTAATAGCCGGTGCTTTTAGAATCTTTGCCATGTGCAAGGCTCTGTTCTAAGCCCTTCATGGATATTTTCAGTCCTCACAGTTTAAGAAGAAATGTAGACACAGAAAGACCACAAAGCACGTGGGTGGCAGAGATGAAGCCCAGGTGGCTCCAGAATCCTTGCTCTGAACCTCTGTATTCTGTTGCAAAGACAAAGAGAGCTCTGTCTCCTTTGTTTCATTGTGGTGTTTTCTTCTTTGGAAGCTCTCCAAGTAAAGAAGTCTTAAAGTAAAAATCAACAGTTTTGTTTTTTTTTTTTCAAGTTTCTATCCTCCTTTTTGGAACAAAATGCCCTTGGAAAGGGGAATTTGTCACTGAAGTAGAGAGATATCATTAATGTGTAGGTTTTTTAGAAAGTTATATTTTACTGGTGAGATAAATAGCTCCAAATAAGTGTCCATGCTCTAGTACACTGGTTTTCAAAGTCTGACCCCAGGGCCAGCAGTATCAGCAAAACCTGTGAACTTGTCTGAAAGGCAAATTTCTGAGCCCCATCCAAGACCTACCAAATTATCTTCTGTGATTTTGGTGCATTCTTAAGCTTTAAGAACAACTGCTCTAATCCACTGGTTCTTAAACTTGGCTGAACATTGGCATCGTCTGAGATTTAGGTAATACTGGTGCTTGTGTCTCTTTCCTACAGATTCAGATTTAATTGGTAGAGTGTGCTCTTGGTGGAGTTGGAAAAATTAAAACTCTCCCCAGGTGATTCAAATGTTCCACCCCGGGTGAGAATCACAGTTCTGTCCTAATATTGAGTTTCTAGCTTACGGCAGGCACTCAGGACAATCCTTATCATGATGGGGGCAGCTCATTTTATTGGTGAATATAACCATAGGGCCTAGCACCGTACCTGCTGCTCAGTAGGAGCTCATTAACTATCTATTAAATAAGTAAATGTTATATAGAATTGTCATCCTTCAAAAAGTATATAAAATACAGCGTAGTATTTGTATTGCAAACGACTGAAGCCAGGGAGGTTCACACTAGATCTCGGCAGACTGAAAAAAATCTAGGAGCAGCAGGCAACTTAAACATGGCCTTCATTACAGAAGCAGAGCAGCAACAAACATGGCGTCTGGGAGTTCTCTCGCAATAGCCTGTAGCTCCCTCCCTGGGAGTCCCACCCCCTTATACAAGCAGGAGAACAAAAGCAGCAGGCAGCCAAGAAGCAAGCTGTAAGGCGCATAAACAACAAAAAGACTGCCACGTGGGAAAGTGCAAGTCATGGTTACATAACAGGTATGTGTCATTCTGGTGGAAGCTTGGGGAGAGAGCCTGAGCCATTCCGTTTTCCCCACATTTCATTCCTTCAGGGTTTCTTGCCTGAAAATCTATGCAACAGACAATTTTCTGTGAAGTTCCCTGTGTGAGGAGTATGTTACACTGCATTCAAATACCTCAGCAACAATACAGACTACAACAAGAACGTATAATAGCATAAGCTCAGCGTAAGTAATAGGCGAGTTCCAAGACGTTACCATTGTCCACATAGCATTTTGTCCAGCATGGAGGAGGCCCCAGTGTAACCACTGTGTCATATCTCCGACAGGAGCAATTTCTATCTCACCTTTGCCAAGATATCTGACCGCCCAACTGTCAGTACAGACTACCAATGGGGATGGCTGGTTAGTGACCTACTAACCATAGAGCCTGCAGTTCAGCCCATTGGCTGCTTCGCTCAGTCCTGGTATTACTAAACGGTCTCAGTGCAAGAATGGAAGATGACAATAGTCCATTGCAGGGGTGGCCTCTGCTAGAGCCACATGTATACCAAGAATCTCCCGGGATGGGCTCTTGCCCTTCCTTGAAGGGGCTGACCTCTGGCTCCCTTTACAAGTGTTGGGAGGTTGGCTCCCCAACAACCACACAAATCACAGGCCCAAGGACCTCTTGCTGCTCAGCTTTCAAGGGACTACTACTCAGAACACTGCATTGTTGTAAATATCCCCCCACCTCCATTTTGCCAGCTTAGGCTTTTGGGCAGTGCCACTGTGTTTTGTGGCCCAACTGTATATCCACCCTGTGATAGCATACGTAGTCTGTACAATCATAGGGGCAATAGCCATAATGCTTTCAGTTGCCAAAAGGGAAGCATACACAGCCTCCAATTGTTTCTCCACCAAGGAGTAACAGACCACAGCCCCCTTCCACAACTAAGACCAGAAGCCTATGGGCTGCCACAAGCACTCAGAACACTGCCATAGGGCCCAGCCAAAGCCCTCTGTAGTGACCTGTATGTTCAGCTCACAAGGCCGGGCAGGGTCAACCACAGGCAGAACTTGAGGCACCTTAATGGTGCACTTAGAGGAATCAAAGGCTGCCTGGGCTCCCTATCAAGTCCCAATGAGCCCCTTTCCTAACCAAGTAATACAAGGGCCTTAGTAGTTGGACTCAATGGGGCACAAATGCTCCCTAATATCCCAGGAGTCCAAGAGAAGTTTGCAATTGCTTAACAGTGCTAGGCACAAGGAGGGCTTGGATCTTATCTATAACTGCACTGGGAATTACCTTTGTCATACCCAACCAAACAACCCCCAAGAACTTGACAGACAAGCCAGGCCCTTGCAGCTTCTTGTCATTGAGCACCCAACTACATGTTTTCAGGTGGGTTAGGAGAGCAGGAATAGTATCTTCTAGATTGGCAAGAAGAGTCACTAGTTAACATGGTATCATCAATGTAATGGTACAGGTGTACATTTTCAGGCCAGGACCATAGTGCCAAGTCTGCCACCACCAGTCCATGACACAGCATGGGGTAATGCAGGTACCCCTGGGGAAGGACTTATAAGTCCATTGCTGACCTTCCCTCATGAATGCAAATTGATCTTGGCTCTGTCAGTGAAGGAAAAGGCATTAGCAAGATCAGCAATAAAATAATAGATCCCCAATTCCTGACTCAGGCCATCCGTCATATCCACCACTGACAGGACTGCTGCATGTAAAGGTGGTCCTACCTGATTTAACTCCCAGTAGTCAATGGTCATTTGCCAGGTGCCATCTGACTTTCTCACTGGCTATCCTGGGGTGTTACATGGACTGTGGGTGGGGCATATATCCCCACCTTTTCCGATTTTCATATTGTTCCAATTATCTCATCATGGTGCCCCGGCATTTTGTATGTGGTGTGTACAATCCACTGGGGAGGGGGCATCTGCAATGGTGCATGCACGGCATGTCCCCCCACCACAGCCTTCACCACCCGCACTCGGAGATAAAACTCTCCTACTGTGACGTTCAACCACAGCCCCCTTGCAAAATGTCCACTCCTAAGATATACTCAGGGATGGGTGGCACATAAACCCTATATGTCTATGGTGGCAGATGGCCTATTCCCAGTGGGATACCTGCAGGGTTTCACTCAAATGCTTTGCCCCCAACAGCCATCAATGACTACTGAGGCTCCAGAGAACTTCTCCAGATTTCTATATAAAAGAATACATTCAGGGCCTGTATCCAGTAGGGCCACTCGAATATTTTGCCCCACCCCCCTCCATAGCCACCAATGACTACTAGGGCTCCTTTGCCCCCCACAGCCATCACTGACTCTAGGGCTTTGGGCCCTGTGGCCCTTTAACCCTGGCAGATACCAGATCCACCCACATTTGGGTTTGTGTGACCCTTAAGGGATCTGTTTCTCTTGGCTGCCGGTGCCTTCTTGGCTACCATACAGGCATCTTTTTGCTTGCACCCTGTCTCAGTCTCCCCTACATTTGCCACCATTGTAGCAGCCTCATTAATGAGGTGGCCCCACATAAGGCACCAGGATCACCTCAAGTGATCTGAACAGGGAAGAGGGAGTGAAGTTGTAGCTCTGGGTGCCCCTCATCCCCTGAGAAGTCTATTACAACAGGGGTCATTCCTCCTACTTCCCCAAGGAGTCTGACATAACAATAGGGGACCCCTTCTCCGACCACGACCACAAGCTGGCGTTCTTTAATCAGCAGCTGCCTGGTTTCTTCTACAGCTTGCACCTGTGTCTCCATCAGGTCCAGCTTGGTTTGGAGCACCGGGAGCTGTTTGGTCTCCCTCATAGCTTGTACCTGCATCTTTATCAGGTCCTGCTCGGTTTGGAGTGCCTGGCCTCGCGCTGCTTCTTGCAGAGTCGCCTCTGACTCTGCCCGCAAGGCTGTGAAAAAGAGCCACCCCATGGCCCCAGCCGCCAAGCGAGTGCTTGCCTTGTTGAAGGTCTCTCCCTGTGCCTGGAAAGCCTTCTCCACATAAACGGGCTTTCCACCCACCTCAGGCCACCCCTGAAGAAGTGCCCATGTAGAGAGGAAACATGCCACAATACTTGTGGCAGGCCACTCTCAATCCCACCCTCCAGACAGGCTCCATGCCTGTCTGCTGGGGATCCTGTTCATGATGCCAAGTGTATTGCAAATGACCAAGACCAGGGGGGTTCGCACTGGATCTGGGCAGACCGAAGAATAGAGGAGCTGCAGGCAACTTAAACAGCCTTTATTCCAGAAGCGGAGCAGCAACAGACATGGCACGTGGGGATTCCCAATAGCTCGTGGCTGCCTCCAGGAAATTCCCACCCCCTTACACAGGCAGGAGAACAAAAGTGCTGGGCAGCCAAGAAGCCAGCTCAGAAGGCGCATAAACAACAAAATGGCTGCCACCTGGGGAAGTGCGCATCACGGTTACGTCACAGGAGTGCGTCATCGTGGCAGAAGCTCAGTGAGAGAGCCTGAGCCATTCCATTTTCCCCACAGTATTTTACATTCTTCAAAGAATATTTAAAAAACCTTGTCCCAAATGAACCCAGACTGCCGTTCCAGATATGCCATGTGTTTTTGAGCCTTTGCAAAACTGTTGCCTCTGCCTATATAATGAGTTCTTCTTTTCCTTTTTCAAATATTTATTTCCTGGCTGACTTTGGCTCCTTGTTTAAGTCTCAGCCTCCCAGTCTTGTCCTCTGAGAAGCAGGCCTTGACAGAGAAAGGCTGCTTAGAAGATGTCCTCTATGTTCTCTCTTTGTACCCATTGTTATCCCTAGTGCCTTTTTAAAGCACATGACCAAAATTGCCCACTTATTTACTCATTGATCTTCACTGGCCCATGGCCTCCTTAATGGCAAGTACCACCACTTCCTAACCTGGGACCCCAGCCATGGCGTCAGTGCTGGGCACATGATAGTAGCTCAGTAAACATATTAAGAGTTCAAAGGAGTGAATTATTTTTTCCTGATGGATTGTGCCACATCAGACAGTCTCCTGGTCACCAAATCAGACTTCCTTGATCAGATCATAAAACAGTATGGTCTGCCATGTGGATACTGACATTTGTGAGAGGTGGTGTGCTGCTTTTAGCATCTGGTCATTCCTGGGACCAATGACATCTAAGTCCCAGAAAACGGGTTGGCTGAAGTTTTCTGGTTCCATTTGGTTCTGTTCTTGTACAGATGAGCTGTTTGGAAGCTTCAGTCTCAATACCCACTTGTTAAACACGACCATCTGTTGGGGAGAATTTTATTTTGGAGGAGAGCAGCTGGGTCTCCATTTACATTTGCTGAGGTTAATAGACCTGACAACCTTTCTCTGTTCTCAGCAGGGAGCACATCCTGTTGCTGCTGGGGAGGCAGCGGCTGAACCTTTCACTGGTTGTTCTGAAATACATTCTTCCTACGTGAAGGCACTTGTATATTCCATCTTAATACTCCTATTTTTTTAAAGTCATAGCTTCCAAGTCTATACATTACACACAACCAAGAAGCTGTCTCAACTGAGATGAGGCTGCAACAGGTTTTGAGGTAGCAGGATAAAGAGAAGTCACACAGACCTCAGGTCTAATCCCAGTCACTGCCACTTGGTAGCTGGCTGGGTTACCTGGGCCCAAAATTTTTACTTCTCTGAGCTCGCCTGGAAACAAAGGAGAAAACATTTATCTTGCAGCTTTTGTGAGAATTAAATAATATTTATTAAAGTGCCTAACACAGTGTTCAATAAGTGATCACCATTAATTTTACCTTTCAGTTGATTTTCACTTCAGAGATTGTACAGAAATTTCGTGTACATTTGATTTAATTCTCATAACAACCCTGTTGCAGGTTGCATTTTCTGGGATGCAGACTCTGAGATACCTTAGTGGACGGGGTATTTATCATGAAGTATCATTGGGATCAATAGTGAGGGAAGAGGAGAAAGGAAGCAGGGTGGAGCAGAGGGAGAAGTTGAACTATGATGAAGGCACAATGACAGTTTTGGTTAATTCCATGGGAGCTCTTCAACTGGAAGTGTATGCTGAAGAAATGTCCTGAGTCTGGCCAAGAGGCCCAAATTATTATACTCCTGCATCTGTCAGCCATTGAATGAGCATACTCTATGCTGATAGACAAGGGGTCTTAGGCAAGGGTACTGTCTGCCTGAGGCAATCGCAGAAGTGGGTGGAAGCTGAAGGCCTTCCACCAACAGCTGTCCAGCAGCCAGGTCACAAATCCTTCACTGCAGGGGGATCTGGTAGTTGTCACTTATACCAGGCTTGGAGTTTCCTTTCTAAACAAATGAGACAGGTACATACTTCCTCAAACGAGATGGACGTGTGCGTGTGTGTGTGTGTGTGTGTGTGTGTGTATTATGTTCGTAGAGAGAGAAGAGAAAAAAGAGAAGAGAATGGAATGTAATACATACTATTTTCTTACTTGGAGGCTTTTTGAGTCAAGGAAACTTGTTTTACGAAGTGTTGCTTGTTTTAGGCAAGACCTTTCTGAGCATACACCTAAGTGATTTCCCTCAGCTTGCCAGAGAGATGAAAGAGTCAGTTGAGAATCCTATTTTCCCTTTTAAAAAACCACTAATGATTCACAAATATAGGATAAGTCCAGGAATGAACAGTGAGGTGTCAAAATGAGAAATGCACTGAGAAAGTTAAGCAGGCAAGGAAGACTTTATTCAAGACTATTACAAAAGGGGAGAGAGACTGAATTCAGTTGGCAAGGGGTAGGTTGCAGGTGTCACACTTGAGTTCACAGACTTGGCTCACCGAAGGGTTTTCAAGAGCTGGGGTGGTGAAATTGTAGTCACCTGTATTTGCTAATTGGCTTTACACAAAGAAAAAGTAAACTTCCTCCCAACTTCATGACAGGAGGTACTTGTACAACTTGGAACTAGGTATCCTGTAAAGATAAGGAGCTATCACCTTCGATGTTTACATTTCAAAGAGACGGTTCTCAGGGCCTTGAGAAAGACATTTCCTGAGTTCCAAAACTGGTGAGAGAGTCTTCTAAGATTTATTTATATGTCAAGGGCTCAGAGACGAATTTTCTAGTATTAGTTTTCTAAAGCAAATGTTCTAAGAAAAGGGAGAGGCAGGGGCTTACAATCGGGAAGAAAGTCACCTAAAGTTTAGTCACACAGAGGAGAACATTAAAGCCATTAAACCCATCTTGATCAGAGCTTTTCAGAGGAGCTCAAGAGTCGAAGCATGAATACCTGGTTTGGACAAGGGAGGCCAATTAAATTCACTCACAGCAAGCAGCACTCTGGAAGAGGAGACTTTGCTCAACTGCTTTGAGGTGGATAATCAGACACTAGCCTCTCAGAAAAGGTCTATGTGAATCAAGGTCTGCCTAGGAAAACAGAAAGCAGCAAGTATTGTAAATTAAATAGATTGTAGTGCAGTAGACTCTCAGTTAACCAGCACTCATAGGGATTGTTAGATGCAGAATAAATATGTGGGACAGTAGACTCAAACTGGTTGCTTGAGAGTGCCAGTTCCTTGAGTTCTGGTTAACAGAGAGTCTACGGTACCTTATTTTTAAACCTTAGGAAGTAATAGAAGTAATACATACTCGTATTTGAAATTTCACACAGTACAGACATGATAATCACTTCTGACACTTTGATGTATATGTTTTAGTTATGTGCATGAATAACCTGAATCACTAGGTATTGTCAGTCTCAAAGTAATGCAAGGTTCTATTTATAGTAATAATAGAAGTTTCACTAAATTCATCTCTTTGAATATTGGGGAATCTTTAGCACTTCCTCTTTCTGACTCCTGCTTAATCTCACCCAGAGAGTTCTGGAATTCCCACTGGGAGAGGGGCATTTCAGGTTTCAAATATGAGTTTACAAAAAATTCTCACATATATAGAGGGTGACAGAAAATGTATATACATTTTAAGAAAGGAAAAAACTACTAAATTGAAATACTTCATATATACCAATAACAAAAGATTAATAAAAGTCACGTTTAACTTCTGCAATTACGAGAGGTGCTCAAAGTGGTTACCATCAGATTCCAGACACTTCCGATTACAGAGAACTGCTGGAGCAACGTTGATATCGCTTAAAACATCTATACCTTTTTTTGGCACCCCTGGTATTTTCATTTCAGGCCTGTAGCAGCTTTTCATCTTGGAGAGCTGTTAGCCTAGGCTCATGAGACGGTGTTGCAAGCCATGGAGCCAACACTGAGATCTGCATCTCATGCAGCTCAATGGGGGCAGGTGAGATGTGAAGTACGTTATAAGAAGAGTTCTGTTTCTAAGGCCTTATGTCGATTTGGACCTGTTTGCCTTTTGCTCCATTTCTTGCCCTTCCTCTACTGAACCCCGAGGAGGTGTTCCCAGAGACTGGAGGATGGGAAAGGGGGAGAAGTCAGGGTAATTCTCTACCTCCCTCTCTTCCTCAGACTTTTCCTGCTCCATGACTCCACCTCAGTCTGGGAGAGCCCACCATCGCCCCAGTCTGACTTGAGTGACCTAGCCCTTGGGTTGTAGATACCACCTGCTGTATCTTAGGGGTGCACATGGCTACCTGATTTTCCTAATCTCCTCCTAATCTCCAGTTTTCTCACTGTCTCCTGTTTTTACCCAGCTGTTCTCTCTATTTAAAATACTCAGTCATGTCTCTTTTTCTTATCGACCTCTGACTGGTACAGACCTTCTCTGCATAGCTGAAATGTAATCTAATGACTTTTATCCTTCAGGCCTGCTCTTACTTTCTCTGTGAACTCTCACAAGGGAAAAATTCTCTACAGTTGCAGAATTCTCTCAGTCTCTAAGAGTAAAGAAGTTAACATTATCTTAGCTTAATTAATTTTCCTCTCCTGGCTGTGCTTGTAGCAAAGACTGAAAGAAGGAAAAGCATGACATGAAGTCATCTGTAAGCCCTCAGAGGTTTCCTTCTCTTTGTGAGTGGAAAAGAGGAGATAGAAATTCTGTGGGTCACAATAAGATCTTTAAGAATCACTGCCAGCACTATCTTGCTTAAAGGAATCTATGAAGAAACAATTCTCTTTACTTACGATTATCAATGCATTTGTTGTTTGATATATCACAAATACCTAAGGCAACTGGAATATACTGAAGTGAGTAAATAGCTTGAGTTCTGTGTTTGTAGGCATACGATTTTTAGTTACCTTTCTGATCAATTCTTCAGGGCAATCCTGTGCTTATCTTTTCCCCTAACATAATGAATATATTAAATACAGTTCAATAAACAAATAAATTAGAGTTTAATTATTAAAAATTGCAAGTAATCGTGAATGTAAAATGGGTTTTCATTACTTGTGGCAAATTCAGAAAAAATGGTATTCCAAAAAGTTTATAGAAACTATTTAGCATAGTACATGGAGACTCTTGTTGGTAAATATTAATTTCTTTCTTCAATAAAAATTCCATTTTTTTTGTTTTGTCTTGCTTAAACCAATATTGAAATTGTTCTTATGTGCTCCAAGCACCAATCTCTTCTTTGCATATCCCCATTGCCTTAGCCTTTCTGTCATCCTGAAGCTTGGATGGGCACAACCCATGATTATGTCTCTGGCTTTCCTAGAGCATTCTGGTCTGCTTGTTAGGACCATACCCTCCGTGTTCACCACTTTCCAAAAATGCTTTTCTCTCTATGAGAAAATCTTTCTATGCCCCTTAACTATAAAACAGGTTCATGCAAATTAGTTATAATACAATAGCTAAGATTTAGACAAATGTGATATAGGAAGAATGAGAGTGTGGTTGCCTTTTAGGAATGCATTTTCGGATTAATGAGTGTTCTCTACCGGGCTACCTCAGTCCTGTGATGCCTGAGCACTCGTAATAACCAAGAGCCTAAAAAGTGAGTATGTAATGACCATCTCAGGCCTTCTGAGGTTGCTGCTCACAAACGGAGACTTTTAGATAGAATGAATGACTGTTCTTTATTGATGAGTTCCTTAAGGACATGTGCCACATTTTCCCATTTACTTTGTGTTGCCTCCCTTAGAAATGGGTTATCCACTGTTTGTACAATAGAAGTTAAATGATTGAGTGTTGCCTTTGTAAGCTTATTGATGTTGGCACTGGAGTTTGCTGTATGTAGAAATAGGAGACAGCATCTCTTGTGTAAGGCTCATGCTTAACTTGACTATTGCTCTCTTGGACAGGTTATGAGACTGGCAGGACCTGGAGGTGAATCCCAGCATCAGAGCTAACAAACTATGTAATATCAGGCAGATCATTTTACCTATTTGAATCTTAGTGTGTTTATTTATAAAATGAAATACAAATATAGTGACTAGTTTTGTAGGTGTTTTAAGGATCAACTTTGGTAACTACAGGGTCTGGCAGAAGTAACATCAGACTTGAGTTATGATTTTATTACAAATTCATAACCATACATGCTCATGATTTTGTAATAAAAATTTGGTATAGATTACCAGCTCATAAACAAGGGACATTATTTATGTAACCAGAAGTGTGTATGGTTATGATTTTGTAATAAAATTCTAACTCAAGTTCAGGCATTATTTCTGCCAGATCCTGTATCTATGAGTCATATAAATTATTATAGAAAGCAAAACAAGTATAATCAGGTATTATTAATTTGCATAAAGATAATTGTGAGATAAAAATGGGAGGAAGAATATCTTGGCCAATATTTACTTAAATATTTGCAAATTCTTCAGATTAACTGCTTTGTATTTCAGAGTATTCTGTACCATCTGTTTTGACCCAAAATTTATTGCCATTGAACATTTCAGTGTGTATCTACTTCCACCCTGCTTTGTGGCCAATAAGTACAACTTATATATAAACATTAGGGAGTTCAAGAAAAGGAGAATGGAAGTCACAGAGTGCCATCTCTCTCCTTATGGAATATGTTGATCTCAATGTCCAGCTACTCAAGATCTGACCTGACTATCCTTCTCTTGAGCCCCACAGATAAATATACTTCAAACTAACAGGAAAAATTCATCATGAAGAAAAACTTTAAAAATTATGAAAAAAGAAAAAATAATAAATTCAGAACAAAATTAAAGTAAAAATTCAATGGTCTTTTTATATATAAGTTTCTAAATCTAGTATAATTACTCATGTTTTCCCCCAAAGGTATAATTGACAAGCTCTGAATTACCTCAGAGTTCAAACACACAAGAAAATGGTCTAAGTTTCATGGTAAAGAATGCATATACAACCTAGTAATCATAAAACTACTGTGTATGTGGAAGAATTCTTTATGACTTATAAGACAAATACAGATAACTATTTATAGATATATTATCTTTATTATTATTAATAATTACGTATTTAGTGTTAGTTGTATACCAAGTGTTGCATGTGTGCCTAACACCATGATAACAGATTACATAAAACAATTTTATCTGTCAATTGGCTGTTTCCTCTACACCTTGAACAATTCACTGGACAAACTATTGAGGAAGCAAAACATGGGCAGAGCAAATTTTTACTGAATTTTTCTCATAACACAAATACAACTGGCCAAGTTTATGAAGATATTAAAATATAACCTCATACAAGTCATGCTTTTTGAGTTTTAATTTTATCTGATAAATGAGAGTAATAATAACTATCTTGCAGTTTGATACATTTAGTTCATCGGGTCTTGAGACATCAGTGAGGCTGGATCATGATTAGAGTAGTAAAGATGAAATGAAATGTGATGTCAAATCTGTTCGCCCTGTGGCACTATATAGTAGCTGAATGTTATATGTTAATTCTATTTTCTGTCACAAAAGTCATCCATTTGACTGTTCTTTTCCCTTCAAAATAACCATAACAGTTATTAGACATCCATTATATGGAACCATTTTGTTTTGGTAATAAGAGCCAAGCCTTTAACAATATAGAGAAACTGTGTTTACGGGTAAATACACAACTAACATCCAACTTTGAATATTAGACCGGTACCTTTCAAGGTCACTGCTACCTCAGGTAGAGAACACATGCAAAATAATACTCTAGAAAAATGTTCACTCTTTATTGCCTCAGTCCCAAATTTTCATCTGAACTGATCTCATTTTGACTGGCAAAACTCAAAGCCTCTATTTGGTACCAGAAGTTCTATGTTCCCTTTGGAGTATGCCTGGGTTTTTGTTGCTGTTGTTTTGTTTTGTTCTTTTTTTATTTTGTTTTTTTTATTTTTTATTATGAGTGAATGGTGAGCAGAAGGTGAAAGGCACATCTGTCACTGGCAGCCTCCCTCCAACCAGGTTTATAGGAGAGGGAAAAGAGTGTAGAAATCAAACTCTAAGAAAAGAATGTTGTGAGTACATCTTGTTCTATTTAGAATATCTTTAATTCTCTCATACATACAAAACAAACAATAACAACAAAATCTGCTATTTTTTATGATAATGGAATCTTGTGACCTTGCGACTACACTTTGTCCTTGTGTCAGAATTGAGTTCCCTCTTCAAAAGGGCAAAATATCTCCATGCTCGGGAGGAGAGGGTTTTAATGTCTTATAGAAGATGGGGTCTTTTTGTTTGGGAAATAAAGGCACAAATATGTAAAAAGATGATTGAAATGAATGAAAGCAAACTGAAATTTTATTTTGGTTTTGGCATAGTCTATCCAGATTTTGTGGTTACCAATGTCCTAGGGAATGAGTGGAAAAATACACAAACAATTATGTTTGAAAAACTGGGAGCTCTTCTGCGGACTAAGCTGTGAATATACGAGTAAATGAAATTCTCTGTGCCTAAGAGCATATGTACTCATTGTGTATGATGGGAGGAAAGGGGGTTGGTGGGAGAGGCTCATCTGCAGGCCAAGCTGTGTGGGCAGAACCCTTTCGAGGACACCCCCGTAATATTCATCAGCTACAGAACATTCTGTGTATTGATGAAGGGCCAAGTTAATACTCTGTTAAAGCACTCCTTCTGGTATTTCAAAGGTGTACTAACCTAGATGTACAAGAATGATGGACAGGTTTGGATTAAAACCTTTCAAGAAAGAAGTTATAGGTCTGGCGCATGACTACCAACCATAACCTGCTCAGTTAGGAATTTATGATTCATTACAACACTCCTTTTTCACCCATAATTCCTCCTTTTGATAATTCCAAAGGGGGATTATTCCTAGGAAGTCTCAGTATTGAAGTCTTCTTGTTCAAACAGTGGGCCACTGGAGATGAGGCAGTACTTTAAACATTGTATGTGAATTGAGGTCGTATTTTCCCAAAAGGGAAGGACAGGTAAATGGAAGGTAGTCAAGACTTGCGGCCTTCATTGTGAGAAATACTCCACATCATTTCCATCCTGTGAACTATTATCATCCAAGTTTTGCCATCTATCTTTTTTTTTTTTGTATTTTGCGTCTAGTGTCACATTTATATAAACCATAAAAAGAGTATTAGCAGTTACCATCTATATGCTCAGTAGTCATAACAGTTTGAATATGTGGAAAAACCCAAGGAACAAGTATAACTATTATTATGACTAATGCCATTAACAAGTAAGTAAGGACAGTCCAAGAGTGGGTTTCTGCTGTGAATGTATCTGAATGACTATTTCTATCTGCTGACTGCAGCATTTGCATTTACCCCATGAGTTCAAAAAACTTTTTTCCATTTATAAGTTTTTAAAATATGTTTTTCTGTGGCTTGTACTATCAACAACAAGGATGTTTTGTATGCCATATTGTGTAACATTTTGTAATAAATTTTTTATGTCACCAATGCCACTAAATTTTAATTTATCTACACTTAAATTTAATTGATGCCACATAGTATGTTTTAAATATTTTTTTGCTAAAATTCAATATAATGGTAAATTTATTTCCGTATAACAAAAATTAAAAATAAAAATAATGTCATTCATATAGAAAAAAGCTTCAAATGTTATTGATAAATGCATAAAATAGTAAAAACAGTCACTTTTTGTTTTTTGTGGCTTTTTGACATATTATAAAAAAGAAAAACACCTTGAAGTCAATTAACATAGTGAAAAGGTTAAACATCAATTCACAGGTATACAGGCCTTGTCTATGTCTTAGGATAGCTGTCTACCTCTGATGTGAGCAGCTTCCCATAATATTCACAAGCTGCAGAACACTCTATATATTGATAAACTGCCAAATTAACACTCTGTTAAAATAATTTAACTCTCAACTATAAATAGTTTTCAAGACCTCTCCCACATCAACATTATATAAATCTAAGCAGTCCAAGTGCAAAGAAGGAGAAAAAATGTGTTAGTGGGTAATACCCAAATATGTCAGGCCAGGAAATCACTGCAGCCTGTACATTAAATATGAAAAATTTATGATAGGTGATAAGACAATGCATTTTTGTTCCCCACTCTCCTTTAAAATGTATGCAGTGGGAATGGTCTTTCCCCTCACTTCTGGATGGAAACTTAGGCAGAAGTTAGGGAACAACTCCACAATTTTTTCCAGTTACTCTGGAATAACTTTAAATCACAATTGTCATCTTGTGTTAACAATTAAAAATGATCTGTTCCAAATAGTAATCAAAGCACAGAGCTTGATTGTTAAGTCATCTTCTTTCCTCTCTGAGGACTAGGGTGGTGGTGGAGCATGTGGTCTTTTTCTCTTTCTAGCCTGCCCTTTTCCTGCATTTGCTAGCTGTAGTTCTGACCCTGCCAATGGCCAGGGTAAAGGAAAGATGAAACAGGTAGGATATTTTCACCTGAATATCAAGGTCCAAAGTCAGCCTTATGCTCCCCGTGCCATATGCTGCTGTAAGTTGACTCCTCACTGGTGCTCGGTAAAGTCCAAGTACACCCCTTGCTGAGCCTCGCTGATCATCCCCTTCATGATTTATGTGCACCCTGTCTTCTGGATTCTCCCTACAGCTTTCCAACGTGAAAAAATGAAAAGCAAATTCACCAAAAAAAAGAGCAATTTGAAGATAGAGTAGGTAAAGCCAAGGATGAGGGGTGGGGAAGGCGTTAGCAATACGAAGAGGTGAACTATTACAAAAGGATGCTAGAGAGTGTTCTGCCTTCTTCCCTTCAAAGAATATTTTCTTCATAAGTGGCAGTGAGCTCCTTTCCTTTTGGTTGGGCTGCTATTCTGGACATTTGATGGGTGGGTGATGGTGGAGGAATAGGTAAAGGGGGCTGGCAACGGCCTTTCTTAAGGTGAAAAGTCCAAAGTAGGTCTTTTTCCTCCTTCTTCCTGGGCCAGGGGAGAATGAAGTCTAACATGGGAGGGAAATGAAGAAAGAAGGGAAGATTTCCTCTCAACAGTGGGACTTAGCCCTTCAAAGGTAGCTGAGAGCTCAGGACAGACCTAGGAACAGAAATTGAAAATGGATATAACGTTGTGAACACTTTTTCCTAAAGCTGAGGAAGGAAGAAAAGGGGAGAGAGCAGGGAAATAACTAGAGACGATGGGTCCAATAGCCTGGATTCTTGTCCACCAAATCTCTACAGTGAAATAATTCATTCTTGTCTCCTAGTGCTTTCTCCTTAACTTGATTCTTGTGTTCTCTTGGTGACCCCATGGGTTTGTAGTTCCTAATGGGAGGCTTTGGATGAGAGTTTTTTGAAAATTATTTTGAGAATCGAGAGGTAATAAATAAATAAGAGGTAAATATTCTATAGGCAGATGGGAAAGTAGGCACTGGAAGGCAATACAGAGTTCCCCAGATCCATATCCTTTCTAATTAGGCTGACCATATTTCCTTGAGACAAAAATGGAATATTGGGGTGACAAAAATGGGGCAGGGTTATGTAATATTCCATGTTCATGATAAAGTAAGAGGATAACAAAAGTTTTATTACATGAACATATTGAGCTAAGGATTATTCTTCAGTGACAGAACTCATACAAAATTTAGGTGGATGAAGAGGAGAACCATATTGCACTACGATCATATTATGATCATATTATTTCTGCAATGAAGTAATTTTATACAGCAAATTTTGTTCTTTCAACACCTTATCATAAAACTTCTCACACTCCATGGCACAATTTTGTTTTACAACTAACACAGCCACCATTGTCTCAACACAATCTAGATTTTTAAGCTATAAGAGGCCTATAAAACAGCCTAAGCTCACTGCAAAAGAACACGGAAAGGGGTGCAAATGAATAACATTAATTTATTGCATATAAAACACACACAAAAAGCTCATAAATAATACATATATCAATAAAATATATAAAACTTATAAAGTATCACATGAGCAGTAAAAACTTTGTATGCCACACTGAACGATCTAATGCAGGACTGCAGTGGCCAGGCTATGAAAAATCATAAACACACACCAAAAAGAAAATAAAAGGAATGTACCCTGACTGCTGTCACAAGCCAATATATTCTCATGTCCCACCAGAGAGTTCCGTTATAGTAAAAATGCAGCTAACAACCTGTTGGACAAATGTATGAGTCTGAAAAGCCTGAATCAAACTGAGTGTAAAGCAGAAAGAATTTCTACGGGCAAAATGATGGTAGAAATAACAGTATGACTCACAGCCACTGCATCCTATACTCCTAACCTGATGGAAGCAAACAACCAGGTGAGCTCAGTCAATAGTTCTGTGCATTGAGACCCTCTTGGCTCCCACACACTGAATGGGGTTTAGCGAACACCTCCTAAATTCCCCACCTCTATAGACAAGCAAGGGGGCGGTATCTTATCATGGCTAGCTCAAGAAATCTAGCCCTGACTGGATAAAATAAATGAAACTTTCTCTTTCATTACATTGGTAGTTTTATTGCATGCATTGATTAGCATAGAACTTTATGATAAACAACCTGTGTTCAGTTTTTTCAAAAAATTTAAAATAGAACAAAATTGACATTTGTATTAAAATGATGGAATGGTTGAGAAATATGAAAAAATGATACTGTCTCATTTAAAATGGTACTTATGGTTAGCCTACTTCTAATACGACTGCAACCCTACGTTCTTTCATTGTGTTTCACATCTGTCTCTGGGAATTAGGCATATTTGCTCTATGGATGGATGGGTCTAAAGCTAATTAATTGTCAGTGCAACCCTCAACCAAGCTGCCGTAGCTTTCCTCAGCCTTCTCAGGTCTAACTGTTCCCCTAGTGCAAGGACACATACCAAGCTTTCCCAGGGACTGACTAAAACCCACTCACAAGGCATAAGATTGGTAGGTTCCACACCCCCTTCCTTATTGGGATATGAGTCTGGAATTCAGCCCAACTCTCTCTTCACAGAAATCTTCACAAATCTACTCTCTCTCTTTGGGGATCAGTTATCTAGCTGGTATTCAGTTATGGCAAATACCATTCAGTGATGGTTTTGATGCCTTGCCTAGAGCTGAGTTACATAATCTACGTACTGACTTAATATTGCCCAGTTTCTGGCTGTGAGAAACCTCCTTATTGCAGATGGGGGCTAGATTAGATTTAACTCAGTTTGCCTACCTCCTTACGAAATACAGAGCAGAGCAAACCCCCTCAATCTTAGCAATTCCTTACATTCTATCTGCAATTAAAATGACTCATGTTTCCTTATCTCAGTGGCAGAGGAAATCTATAAGACAAATGCTGCCACTAACGAAGTGGGGTGGGCATCAGATCAGTTTCTAGACACCAATGAGTCTGAATTTATTGCTTTTTCTAGTTTCCCTGCAGAGAAATAAGTTCAGTAGCCATTGTAACAGAGTCAGCACTGGAGGCCCAAGAAATCACTCAGAACCTTCACCTCCCTGCCAGCACTGAATTTACCTTTGGAAAGACTTTTAAGCAATTGTATGAGTGTTTAGGGAATTTTGTGTTGACAAATTTTCTGAAAGATCTTGCCTGTGGCCTTCTAAACATTTCCCAGTATTTATTAATGCCTTGCCAAGTTGAAGTGTCTAAATTCCCCCTAACTAGATCAGTATTATATTTTTCAAGCTACTGTCTATTGTATTGCCAAGGGAAGGAAAAGTACCAAAAGGAAACGGGGCATTGGTGTTGTGTGATTGGGCACCCACCCTTCTGCTAATACCTTCTTAGCTGTGCAAGTTCATTGCACACCTGTATTTTAGGATAGAATATGAAACCTCAACTCAGAGCACCTATGTGGGTCCATTTGGTCTATGCTTAATATTTATTTTATATTATTTTAGCAGTCTCTCATGCAACTATTCTCTACTTAAGTTTTCAGTTTTCTCCTTTGGGAAATGTCTGCTGGCACAGAGGAAACATTTGCTTAGAATAAACCATCATTGTCTTCTTTTTCTTCTGGCAATGTCTATGAGACTTAATATTTTTCAATTTCTTCATCTATGAAATGGGGATAGTTTTAACTGCCCCACAGAATGAAGAGTGTTAAATCACATAAAAATATATTAACCCTCGATTGGAAGGGTGTTCAACAAAGATCTATTTAATGTATGGTAGATAAAATTATGGGCTATTTGGGAAAGTATCTGCCAGGTTAGGCAGTATGGGGCCAGCAGCTTGTTCATCACTACTGTAGTCTAGACTTCTTGTGGAGAAGCTCACAGTTGTGGCAAAATTATGATAGATACAAACTTGAACCCTCTTCTTGCCCATGCTCATTGCACTCACTGATCCTTCCACCACATTTGCTAAAACTTATGGCCTGAAAATACCAGTAATTTTCACCTTATCCTACTAATTAATAGGGTATCCTCTAGGGGATGTTCCAAATAATTTAATACAGTTAATACCTATTGTGAAATAAATTTTGTGTATAAATTGCTGAAGGAAGAAAAATCCTATTACAAAGTGCTGTAATTGTCCTTAATACAAATAGTATTCACATATAGTTATTTTTGAGGTTAATCATTTAGGGAACTTTTCAGAGGAGCTAAGCTATTTTCTCTTCTTAATAAAGTATAAGAGCTCCAAATTATAAATGATGTCATTTCTTTTTTAACTAGGGGAGCATGATAGCCCCAAATGATTATTAAGCAAATCTGTTTCTCAGAGGAGTGATGCTGGAGATGTGAGCATTCTACTGAAATAAAATAATTACTTATCTCTCACTTTTTGAGAGCCCTCACATACAGAATTCAAAAGAGGAATAAAATGTCTGTAAGATGATCAGTACAATAATAATGCTATTTTCCAACATTTCTCAGGCCAAGAAACATAAGAGATACCATTAAAATGGGAGAAAATGATATAAAATTAAAATAATAATACCCAAGTAGAATATTTTATTGAGAATTTTTGTTTGGAATAGTCTATCTGAACTTTTTTCTGGGTTATGGTAAATATATTCTGTTGTAATGTGGTAATAGCAACCTCTTACAATTGTGTATCACTTGATTGACATGGCCAGAAATGTTTTTCCATATATGACCTTATGCTGTTATGTTTAACTAGGTTAAACTGAGATAGGTATATTTAATTATTCTCTTTAAAGATAATGCAGATGCAACTTAAGGAGATAACCTAACTTTGGGATCCATGAAGAGATTAATGAGAATGACTTGGATAGGTCACCTGTTTCTTAAGACTCAAAGAAAGAGTCCCTAGATGGTTACCTTTGTGAGTTGGTGAGGAAGCCAATGATACTTGCATCTTACATAATCTGTGACATGGGAGGCCAAACTGTCTGGGAGAATGGGTGGAGTAGTATAGGTTGGGACATGAGAAAGGTGAATGATGACAGTCACCAAAACCTAATTCAAAGCATCTAAGATAAGGATAGGACTTCAGGTTCACACAAGAATAAAATCATCTCTATCCAGGCACTTCCTAAGGTCAACTGTAGCTTCAAAATATCATTCTCAGCTCTTCCTTTTCATTTCTAGAATCTTAGAACTAGAATCTCATTGTGGTTGATGTTATAATTTGCATCATACCATTTTAGGCCATGGGACTTACAACTTAGCTCACATAATGTAGCAGGATTGAATGGAGTGGCTTCCTCCTCATTAAATAGAGTCTACACTCTTAAGGATCTCAGTAACTTCTGTGATGTTATCCTCAGATCAGCAGTCATGACAGTGCTGTACCTCGTCACCTATTCCCCATCCTGCAAAGAATCTGCTGAGTGTCTTAGTCTTGCATGCTGAAAATGGCCTGGTCATACATTCCAAGCCTGGCCCTTCATGACTCTGTCTCTCAGTCCAGCTGGTTCAAAAGTCATAGAGCTGAGAATTCAAGACTTGTAGAGCTGGGAAATGAGACAAGGTGAAGAGTTAAAATGAAATGGAATGAAAGCAATTGTTTGAGAAAATGTAAAACCAGAACACCACAACTGAAAGTCCCCCAAGGGGCACCATGTAGTCCACACATGCATGTTTCATGGATCCTAATGGACTGAATGATATCATAAAATGGACATTTCTTTCCACTTAAAATACTTCTAAAGGCAGGATTTTGTTGTGGAAAGTACACAAGCATTGGAACCAGACAGCAGCAGCTTTCTCCTACAAGATCTGAAAGGGGTTGATGTACCAGTTAGTACTGACAGAAAATTCATGTTTAAGTTATATACACACTGAAGGCATTCATTGGCTATTTTAGGTGTAAGTCCGGTAACTGGTTATGTTTCATGGTTGGCATAGCTCAGTAGCTCAGCAATGACATTAGGACCCAATTTCCATCCCACCACTCTGTTTTCCATGGTGTCCACTCAACCAAAGGCAGTGGATATATGGTTGTGCTTCCCACACAGCATGCTTCCTTATCCCTGTCCAGGTGATTGGCTTTAGCCAATCAGCACATTCCATTGCTCTGGACACCATAATGATGATTTCAGAAGAGAATATAAAGTATGCTGTTTAACAAGGGCAAATTTTAGATTTAAATTCTGAGACAGGAGCCACCTATGCTGAATGAACCATTTAGTTGTGATTAGCTCAGTGGGGACATCTTAGAAGGGATCAATGAGAAGGGCAAACATTAAAAGGCTTGGTACATAGGTAGCATTTAAATGTCCAAATCCTGAGATCCTCATCTGTTAGTTATGGAAAATGTTATGGCTGATATGAACATTGAATTAGATTAACATCTGAAAAGATCCTAATGTAGTGCCTGGCATACAGTAAGTGTGTTAGTTTCTTTCTCTTGGTTTCATAATGCAGTTATATATTGAAAAATGAAGCACATATAGAAGATTGTGAAATAATTTGCAAATTATTTTGCAGCTCTCATATTTTATACTTCCATGATCATCTGTGTCACCCTATTTGCATTTTATTGCTTAGAAATTCCAAGGACATTAGGACCACTATCAATCACTAAGAGAGCTTTTTCTTTTCTCACTTCCTTTTTTCTTTTTTTTAACATATTTTTATTGTAAAATATAACATGCATTAGACAATTCTTGCCTCATTTTTAATGCTAAACTTTAATAGAATCTGAGGGGATGATAGAAACAACCTGGGAATTGCACTTAAAGTTAAATTTTATACTTGTGAGTAAAGTGAAGTTCAATGCAATGTTTGCACCAGTTTACTTTGTTAGTTGAGTCAATTTTCACAAAGTTGGGTACAACTATTCTATATAGAAAAAAGAGACAATGAAGCTATCTATTTTTAATGAAAACCTTGGAGAAATTTCTTAACCTCTGTGTTTCTCCATTTTCTTAAAAATTAGAAGAAAAAAATAGGACAAGCACAGATTACGAGGTTTAAATAAGAAATGTAAAGGGCTAAAGCAGTGTCTGCTAAGATGGTGTCATAAATATGTGATAGTTATAATCCTGCCCTCTAAAATGAACAAATTTGCTTTTAAATATGTGTTTAATAAAATGAATCTATGCTGTTAGAAGTCAGAAAAGAAGTAACTGTCAGGAAGTAGTGACTGTATATAAGTGAGTTCTCCAGGAAAACACAACCAGTAGAGTATCTATATAAGAATATGTATACATATATGCATATATACATAGTTTGATAAAAAATACATGAATATTTAAATGGAAAAATGATTACAGTAGAAGACACTTTGCCATTAATCCCTCTCAAAATACTCCCCCTCGCTTCAAACACACTTATCCCATCATTCTTGCCCGAATTGATTCAGTCCACACATGGTTTCTGATACATAAAAAACATTATGGTGTGTCTTCATCTACCTATTCACCGATCAGGCACCGTGCAACTTCTGGCTCTCCCCCAAAGTAAAAGTGACCATGAAAGGTAAACATTTTTAATTGATTCAGGACATCAAGGCAGTGATGACAGCATAACTTAAAGACACTCAAGGAAGAGGACTTCCAGAACTGCTTCAGAAAGTGGCAAGAGCGATGAAATAAGTGTGTTCATAAGTAAGAGGTATCAATGGCAACATATCTTCTACTGTAATAAATTTTTTAAATTTAAACTTTCACCATATTTTTTATCACACTTTGAATATGTGTATATTATATAGTATATGTGTGTATGTACACACACACACACACACACACACACACACGTACACATATAAAGAGATTGGCTCACATAGTTTTGGGAGCTGGTGAGTCTAAAATCTGCAGGGCAGGCCAGCAGGCTGGAGACTCTCGGGCATGAGCTGGTGCTGCAGTCTTGAGGCACCATTTCTTCTTTCTCGGGGAAATCTCACTTTTGCCTTGAAGTCCTTTCAACTGGTGGGATGAAGCCTACCCATGTTGTTGAGAATAATCTCCTTTATGTAAAGTCAACTGATGGTAGATGTTGGCTGCATCTGCAAACCTCTTTCATAACAACACCTAAATGACTGTTTGATCGGGTGCTGAGTACTTTAATCTAGCCATGTGTTCACTTAAAATGAACCATCAACACTGAAAGGAAGAATGAAGGCAGGGCTTCTGGAGTAATATTTTGGTTTTGATTTGGGTGTTGGAATTTTGCAAATTCTTCTAGCAGTACATTTATATGTGTGTTTTTCTATGTATACTTTATACTTTAATAAAAAGCTTTTAAACTGTATTTATTTCCTTTTTATCTACAACTTACATCAGGGAAAGCAAGAGATTTCTTTTCATGGAGATGTTTGGTGTCTGCTCCTGGTGTTGAATAAAAAAACTTCTTTGATTGCATCCAGATTTGACGAGTATGATGGTTGTGATCAGTTAGTGAGAGCCTCAGCAAAAAGGAGAGAACATGTCACTTGTATAGTGACTATCTCACTGCTTATCACAGTTTTAGACTGCATGTAGACTCTATGAAGTCCTAAAATACATAAGGCCTCTATGAAGTTAGTGTTTTCAAAATAATGATATTGCTAATGTTCTTTTTGTAACTTTTGTTGTGATTAATTAAACAACATTTATTTAGACAAGAGCCTTAACATGACTTTCTTGTCTAGATTCGTATATCTTAAGATCTGCCTCTTCTCTTCATTAGTTCCAAATGATGAATTAAGTACATATGACTAAAAATATGTCTACACTGGGTGGTAATTTTTTCAACAAAGACATGATTGGAAAATAACACCATGTAAGCACTACTTTGATTGGGGGTTAGGAGATGTGACATCTAGCCTATCTCTTGTCGAGAACTGCATAGTTTTCTGCATTCTGATTTCACCTCAGTCTTACTTAAAGAATCAACCTTACGAAGACCTGGATTCTTTATATGTTATGCTGACAAAAAAAAAAAATTTTTTTTAAGCATGAGAATGCAGGTCTCCTTTGACTTTTCATACTTGGGCTAATTTTGCCAAAGATTAGGTTGAAGTGGAAAGAAATTTCTAGGCAATTCCCTCCCTGCTGACTCTACAGGTAACACATACTGTGTCGTTAACCGGGCTCTTTCTAACTGGCAGTGGTTGAAGTGGGCTGCTGGCGGGGATGAGAGGAAGGCGGCCTGGAAGGGACAATTCCCTGCTTTCTGCTCATGACAGAGTGTTGATAGCTTAACAATATACCAATATCATGGACATCTCTGAGAGATTTTTCCACTCATTCTGTGGATGGCAGGCAGGAGAAGAGCCATTTTTATGCCAGATAATCCCTTTGCAAACAAATAATTGGACTATGTTTTTATGGGGCGTTGGGTGGAATGGCTGGGACTAGGGTGGGTAAGGTAGAAACTTGTCAGGTACAAAACATTAGGAGCCTCTAAAAAGTTATTCAAGATAAATATCATTAAAAAATAGATTAAACTAGTATTTATCTTGACTAATGAGTATTTTTGGCTCCCTGAAATAAATTGGGTTGAACCCAACTAAGAATTTTTATTTTATAGGACCTTTTTTTTTCCTTTCATTTTCTAAATCCAGGTTGTTTGGGATTTGCACTTTCTCTTCTGTAAGTATTTTCACTTCAAATTTATTCAAGCTTAGAATGCCTAGAAAACCAACGGGCAAGGTTTTAAGGGTAACAGCTATAATTCTAGAGATAAAAAGAGTTAAATGGGCAAAATAAAATAAAAAGAGACATTGGGGACAAAATTATAGCTGGATTTTTTTTCCCCAGACAACCTCTGTAGGGGTAAAAATTATATAAAGATGATTTTTTTATAAAACTAATAAATGCTTGGTTCTTATTATGAATTTAAAATTTATAAATTCAGAAAATTATACATAAGAAGGAATATTACCTTTTAAACCATAATTATTGCCAACACATGTGTTGGTAACCATCTTTACATTTTTTCATCTCATTTTCTCATTCTCTCTCTCCTTATTCATCTTACATGTATATATATTACAAAAATTTTATATATATATATATATATATATATATATATATATATATAAAGTTTTTCATGCTACTGTTTCCAATTAAAATTTTATAAGCATTTTATGTCAATTCAAATTCACATTAAATTCAGAATGCTAATAACTATCTAACTTATATGGCACTTTATTGATATGCTAAATTTTAGTTAGATATTTACTTCTTGATTTACATTAAAAATCTGTTGTTAATTCTTTGGCTATTATAAACATAAGTATTTAATCATTGCTTAAGAGGCATTCCTAGCAGTTAAGTCATGAAGTCAAATACTATAGGGCATAGGCCTTTAGCTAATTAATTCTGCAGATTGCCATACTATCTTTCAAAAGTCTCTTACTTAACAGATGTCACCCCAATAAGTCTAAAAATAAAAATGAATTAAAAAAAAAGTCTCTTACTTAGAATTATTGACCACATTTTTGTCTTTTTCCATTATTTTTAATTAATAAGAAGTCCTTTCCAAGTTTGGGAGGTATTATTAATATTCACTATGCTTCTTTTTTGGGGCTTCTTTTTAAACAGTTCTATTTTTAACCTTATGGGTTTAATCTATTGGGGTTTACTTTCATGTAAAGAATGAGTGTTGCAGTTGCCTATGTCCCCCCTTCCCCCTAGTTGTAGTGTTTTGGGGTATAGTTTAATTTAAGAATGCAGAGATCTATGTACGTATTTCTATCTTGGCCAGTATGGTACAAACTTCCATGTATAATCCTCAAGTATGATTCTCTTTTTCCTAATGGAAATGATTCTCTTTGCCCTGTTTAGGAAAATTTATCTTGCATCAAATTAGTCTAACATAAATCATATTACACATAGATTAAATAATACCTTCTGAAATTTTAAATAAAACCATTTGTAAAATTAAAAACAGTAGAAAAATCAATTGAAAAACATGTGAAACCCATATAGAAATAGACAAAACAAGAAGCAAATATAAAAATATAACAAAAACCCCTCCAGACATATTACTTAATATAAATGTAAATAGGGTAAATATTCTGTTAAAAGAAAAAAATAATTACATGCTAATTATAAGAGACAGAGCTCATAATAAAGTGCCTCTGAATAGTAAAACCAAAAGATGGGCACAAATATATACTCAATACAAAATGAGACTGAAAACTATTTAAAAAGAGGACATAGTACCGATGGGATAAATAGAAAACAAATAGTAAGGTGACAGATTTTAACTTAACTATAAACATAAAAACATTATATGTAAATGTTTTAAACAACTCAACTAAAAAGCAGAGGTCATTAGCCCTATATCTATGGGAGAATTCTGAATGTTTAGTTGAAAAATAAGCTATTGATGCACATTTCAGTATCGACAAATCTCAAAAAGAGTCTATATGTTATAATTATATTTACGTAAATGTCTAGGAAATGCAAACTAATCTATAGTTATCTTAAGCAGAACAGTGGTTCCCTGGCAATGGCAGGGTTGAGGCTGGAATTACAAATGTACATGAGGAAATTTTTGGGAATAATAGCTCATTCTCTTTATTGTGGTGATAGTTTAGAATGTGAATTCAAATATCTAAACTTTCCAATTTCTACCTTTGAAATATGTGCAGTTTATTATTTTTCAATTTGTCTAAATACAATTGTTTCTATAAACAATAAAGTCGTTTTCTTGATATCCTCTAATATAAGATTTAATTGGGAAGCTTTATTTTAATCCATTCATTTTCAGAATTCTGTTAACATAAGGATTTTTAGATCCAGTTTATTATTATTGAATATTTTGCATTCAGCTTTTAACACTTCAACAAGGATTTAGACATAATATTTTAACTGCTTACCATGCTTATGATTAAACCTTTATTCAACATCTCAATTCTTGATCATGATTATTATTCATTTGTTGCTTTCCTGGATTATATAACTTTGAACATTCAGGAAAGATGCATAGGTGATGTATTTTCTGAGACATTCCAGAATTGTATATTTGTTTTCTCAAGTAAAACTTACTTGAGTGAGAAATTGGGGCACCTAACTTTTGCCTTCAGAAATCTATAAAATGTCCCCAATGTCTTCTGCTATTGAAAAAGAAAAAAACTTTTAAGATTAATCTGAGTATTGATCCTTTGTAGGTAGGTAACATTTTCTTCATGTAGATCCATGAAATAAATTTTTCTTCTTTAAAATATTAATGACAAAATTTAGTTCTTTTCAGTGAATTTGGTATTAAGTGGGCCATTTTGGTTTTAAGACTTTCCATAGTTTGAGTGATTTTTCTTCTACTATAATTTTTCTTCTATTTCTATTACATTGCTTACTTCTACTCTATTCTTGTCTTTTCTCAAAAAACTAAAGTTATTTATGAATTAAATCTCTACTTTCTATCTTCTATGCTATTATCTTCTCAATTAATATTTTATTTTATTCACCTTTTTTCTTTTGTCCTCATATCTTGATTTGATTTCCTATAGTATCAGTTCCCTTTTTTAGTACTTTTAAAACAAAATTAAAATCTGTATCAAATGTAGAAAATATTTTCTTTTCTCACCCATTTCTACTTTTTATCCCTCTTCCACCCTAATTAGCTCATTTTTCACTTCATGTTTTATATAGTTCAAAACTTATCAAATTTTATTGATATTACAAAGCTGATAGCTAAAATTTTTTATTATTTTTTTTTTTAGTACTTTTTAAAGTGTGATTTTTTTATCTTGAGTGTTGGTCTTTTACTCATAGTTCAAAATATTTTTTCAATAATCATCTTGATGTTTTTAAAATTTAATATCAACCATAGCTATTAATTATTTGGAGTTAAGAAAAAATACACAAGTACTGTCCTAGGCACTGGTCATGTATTTGTTGGAATTTTTACATTATCCCAGGAGGATGTTAATTCAATTTGAATGAATGAAATCTTTTCTGGCTTAATATTTGCTAAAAAAAGGGTGGGTCAATTTTTCTTGGTTTCCCATATTGTCTAGCTTGTTTTGATCAGATTCCTCTTCTAAGATCTTGAGTTGGAAAGGTGACTGCTGTCAGTGTCTTGGATGAGTTTCTAGTATTTAGCAAACCATGGCAGTTCCATTGAACTGAGTGCATTCGATCTATGTTTACCAGCCTGTGAAATTCTGAATCCTGAAATAGTTTCTGGATATTTTAAAGTTATCTGTACTGTATAGACTTACTACAACCCCCTTCTCTGTTTGATGAGTAAAAGTTGATTCTGACATCTGTCCAATTATGGACCAACATTCTTAGTTTCTGGTTTTTGTTTCAATAGGCAAGTAAAAAAGGATGAATCACCCTCTGATATGTAGGTCCCCAAAGTTTGAAACTACTTTTATTTATCCTTTTTCTTTTCTTTTCCTGTTTTTTTAAATGTCATTATTCACAAAGTAATTGAAAATAGCTCTAACTTTTTCAAGAGCTTCCACAAAGTAGTCACTATAAAGGACCCCTGATAAAATTGTCAAAAAAGATACATTTTTAAAACATATTTTTATCATTGGTTGGAATCAGTATTGTGCCAACTCAGAGCTGGTGGGTGGATATTTCTTCTGAAATGGAAGTTATAATAAAGACACAGGGTTCTGATTTTGTTGTTGGATTTTATTATGACTTGGTTCAAGTCAGGGTAGATAACTCAGACTTGTAAAAGGGTAACAAGCTTCTGGCTTGCTTTCAACTGACACAGCACACACATGCTAAACAAAGCCATCATCATCTTCAACACACTCTCCTAATTATCCCTTTCAAAAAAATCAGGAATGATCATTTCATCCCAAAGATCTGAAGCCTCATAGTTTTGAATGTCACTTCATAACCATTCACAAGACTCCCAGTTTCTCTCTACCTCGTACATTCAGCAAATACTCACTAACTTTATGTTCTAGGTAAAATCTGATAGCAGGGGATTCAGTGATGAAAAGGCTAATAAGACCACTGTTTTCATGGAGCTCACATTCAATTGATGGACACAGGCAATAAAATGTAAACAAGTAAAGTAATTTCACAAATTGTAAGTGTTAAGCAGAAGGAGAGAGTGATGGACTGACAGTGGGAAGAGGAGGCACCATTAGATGAGGCAGCCATGGAGGCCACCCCAGGGAGATGAATTTTGAGCTGTGGCCAGGATTACAGAAAGAAGCCATTCAAATACAAATGAGAAAAGATTTCCAGGCAGAGAAAATAGCAATGCAATTTCTTAAGGGAACAATACATAATTCCTAATGCAATTTTCTAAGGCAGGTACAATTTCCTTGTATATTCCAGAAACAGAAAGAAGCCCATGAAATGAAAATGTCATGGAAGAAAGAGACCCGATGTATGAAATTGGAGAGGTCAGCAGAGGTCAGAACATGTAGGGTCATAGCCTGTGATTGGGATTTTAAGTGTGATATAAACCATTGGAGAATTTTTAAAGAGAAAGGTGTCAGGATTTGATTTACAATTTTAAAAGATCACTTTGGCTGCTCTGTGGAGAAAGGATTAAAAAAGGGAGATGGAATTTTCGGGAGCTGTTGCACAGCTCTGGCTTGTGCAGCACTAAAAAAGGAAAACAGCAGACAGATGGAAGATATCGTTTGGAGTAGAGCTGACATCATTTGGTAACCAGAGAACTCTTGTTTAGCTGAGGACAATAAGCACCTTCTATTTTCCAAACAATATTAAAAGAAACTTTTAAGGAAAATATTTGCCTGTTTCCACCACAAAATTGTTTTATTTTCTGTATTACATTTATTTCAGCCCATAGAATGTTTATCTTTTTTACAATCCTTTATTATTTTCTTAATACTTTCACACATATTATTTCATTTGATGCTTATCCCAATCCTGGAAGATGAGCAATGCATTTTTTTTTTAATTTTTCAATTTTATTTTTCAATTAAAGTTGACATTTAATATTATATTAGTTGCAGGTGTACAGCGTAATGGTTGGACATTTATATAACTTCTGAAATGATCCCCCCGATAAGTCTAGTACCCACTTGATTTCAGTTTTTATAAAGAAAGTGAGCTTCAGATAGGACAAATTGACTCGCACAAGATTGCCTAGCCAGAAAAGCTATAAATTAGGATTTAAAGCTCAATCCATCAGGTTGTTTTCCTCCAGCTGAGCATTAGAGACATGGGTCAGATGAAATGGGTCTCCATTCCGCCCTTTCATTTGCAGTTATTTGGAAGTACATCATCCCGCACACATATACCCCTTACATCTCCAAACCCATTGGAATGGTTCTCTTGAGGCAGGCTGAAGAAGTATGTTCTTCTTTTCTAGTTTTTCATGTCACAGCTACTAACACACTGAGGTGGAGCATTTTTGTCAGTACTGGATTTCATTGCAATGTGACCAGGAACTCTCTCTAACTCATTGTTTTGAACAGAAATCTACTGTCAAAATGAACCATGGAAAAAGGAACCATCAAGAAAAAGCATTTGGGGAGTAAAGATACTTAATATGGAGAGTCAAGAGTAATCAATGCTTACCTCAAAACTGGGATGCTCTCAAGAGATAAGAGCTGGGGAGAGGCTCCTGAGACACTCTCCGTGCTTGAGCCCGCACCTACCTCTTTGGAGTGTACTTTCTCCTCAATAAACTATCTTTTTTGTTTCACCACTTAAAAAAAAAAAGCTGTGGAGAGAAAAATAAAATAGTAAAAGTGACACTCACTTTAACAATCAACGTTGTTTTGAAATAAGTTAAATTTAACGAGTAAAACTTGGTTATCAGTAAACACAGCTCACCTACTCCCAGATACTCTGGTGCATAAAGCCCCACATTTCTCAGATATATGAATGCATTTATGATCATCTCTTCATTTTGCAGGGGGAGCAACTGAGTATTTCTTACCAGAAAGTATGCTAGATTAAGTGAGAATAACAGTTTTTTAATCACACAGTGTTCTACCAAATTTATTATTAATTTTATTATTTGTTAATCATTCAACATGTTCTAGTTACTTAGAACCTTCTGTATTCTAGGCACAGCAACAAAGTGATCATATCCTGCTCTTGCTCTCTCTCTCTTTCTCTCTAAAGTAGCTGGCCATCTTGCAGTTTCTGGAACATGCCATGCATACTCCCCAGAGCCTTGCCTTAGCATAAGTTGTTCCCCTGCCTGAACCCTCTTTCCCCAGAGCTTCATTTGACTCACTCCCTTAATTCCTTCAGGTGTCCCTCACATATCACCTGCTCAATGAGTCCCTTTCTGGCTCTCCCATCTAAATTCCATCCCCATCCCCACTACTAATACAGGGAAGGGGAATGAGGGCTATTTTTATAGAAGAAGGAACTAGGAGGTGGAATTCTGAGTCTGCTATCTGTGTGCTTGCCAGGCACAGAACTGGGGCAGATGGTAATTAATCACACAGAACAGACCATCCCAAACCTATTGAGTGAAGGGATTCCATTATGGCCATTCACGTAATTAAACACATTATAAAGGAGTCACAGGCTGTACCTTACAAAAGTTAAAAGTAAACCTGCCCCTATTCTTTTTGTACCTTGCAGAAGTTCACCATATCAAGAAATCCTTAGAAACCAGAAACACATAAAAACTCTAGCCTGGCAGATGGAGGGGTGCTCTCTTCCACTGCTGATTAGAGAATACACCACTCTGTTTATGGAGTGGCCTTTCTTTTTTCAGTTACTGTCTGCTAAATAAACTTACTTTCACTTTAAACTCTACATCAGCTCATGTTCAAATGTTTTCCTAGGCGAAGCCAAGAACCTCCTTAGGCCAGGGATTGAGTCCTCACTCCGGGGAATCTGCCTCTATGGCATCACTACTGTACGCTAACATTTCATACGCCCCTCTGTCTTCCCCAAAATGTAAACTTTATAGGGGCAGGGCTTTTTGTCTTGATTCTTCTGAACCTAGGGCATGCCTGCATACAGCAGGCAATAATGCATTTTGAGTTGATGAATGAATGAAATGAATCCCCACATCAAGGGACTTGAAGACTAAACTGAAAATTTCTGCACAATGTGATCAGTGCCACAGAAAGGTCAGCATAGGGTGAAATGGAGCTGAGGAAGACTTTGTAAGAGGGGTGTCAGGGAAGCCTGCTGGGAGGAGATGACAAGATGGTGTTGTAGTTATGGAACAGACATTGTGAGGAGTGTGGGCACTTAGAGAAGGTACTCAGAGAGTTATTTTTTCTGAACTTTAATTGGAGGATAAGGTAGAGTAATCAGGAATTTGGGGCACATGTATTTTCCTTAGGGTAGGGTTAGTATCCGAATGATCACAGGGCAGAAAAAGAAACTTAGGGATGGAATATGAAGGATTGTGTGGGCTAAGTTTACCCAATATTATACAAATAGCTGAGAGTCCACAAAAGCACAAAATAGAAGGACTTGGAGTCTTGAGTTGATCTTCCAGGTATGTCTGTGACCTTACCTAGACATAGTTAATATTCCTGATGGGTGACTTTGGCTTCTATTAGCTTTGAGGTCTTGAACAAGGTACTTTACCACTTTAAAGCTTTATTTTCAAAGGTGAGAATATAGTACTTGCAAGGCAGCCATATTTTATGTGAGAGGAGAGTTCCTAATAACTATTAACTCAAAATGCACATAATTTAAGACTAAGCCTGAAAAGTGAGGCAAGGCATTCATTAAGTCTGGAGCCAGGCTGCCCGAGTTTAAATTCTACTTCTGCTACTCACCTTTCCCTCATCTGCAAAATGGGAATAATAATAGTCCTACCATATAGGATTTTATTTTTGTGAAAAATTAAGGGGATGATGTCTATGAAGTGCTTAGTTAGTGTTCAATAAGCGTTAACTTTTATTCTAATAATTATTATTATTTTCCAGCAAAAGAGGTACACTCACATGTTACCAAAGCATAAGTACTATTTAAAATTCTCCAGGCTTATCATTTAAATTAGGCAATTCTTTATGTTCTTGAAAATTGGGAGACATTTACTCTATTTGAAATTTTGTAAATAAAGTGAGAATATGTTGATATTTTATATTAAATTATTTCAAATTTACATAATTAAAATTTGCATGATTTCAATTTCCATAAAATGTAAATGTCACTGGGTTATCGTGAGCATTAAATATGCTAATATACACCAGTCTCACTTAGCCTAGGGCCTAGAATTATTATTAATAATGCTCGTCAGGCAGTAAGAACTGAGGTCAGGCACTTGGGATAGAAACAGTCACTGTGTCCCCATTTTGTCTTACAGTAATTCATCTAATCAATGTCTGTCTTGTTCCATTCTAGCATAGAACTGGTTTGGGAGCGTGAGGGAGGGACTACATGTTCCTATGTCAGATGTTTCAGAAAAGTAGAGCAAACTTGTAAATTCCATCATAGTCTCTTCAAATTCCACTCTGAGGGATTGCTGAGATTGGGGATATTTTCTTACCTTTACAACTTGGGCAAAAAGCATGTGAAATTTTAGGTTTTAGACATAAAAGTCTTAGTATATGAAAAGTTGGTAAACTTCTCAGGACTGCTGCTTTCTGTATCATACTGCCCTGACCAGTGAACATCGGTGTCTAGTGTTGATTCAAAAATTTATTTGCTGTGGACAAAAGTCTGTTGAGGTTAATGCCAGAGCCCAAAGTGAGCCCTGACTGTCTCCCTGGAAACAAATTTTATCTATCTATCATCATCATCTATCTACCTAATTTATGTATCATGTACTCTTTCTTTAACCATGTATTCACCAAACTTATATTAATACTCTACTATATATTAATCACTGTACTGAGTTCTGGAGAAAAAGAAAAGTAGGGAATGGGTCACAGGCTCTTAGCACACACATAGTCCAGAGTGGGAGGGGCTGATAGTCAATTATTATATAAAGTAATAATAAATGCAGTGATAAGGGATGTTATGAAAGCCAAGAGAAGACCATTTAACTCAGCCTAAGGGATAAAGGCAAGTTAATCAAAAGATGTTATATTAAGAGCTACTGGGAAAACAATGATCCCTGAAAGGTCCCAGAAAAACAGGTTATTTTTAATAAACTGTCATAATTGAGTTGGTCTATAAGACTTCTGAAATACGTCAAGTCCGTGGATAATCAAATAGCCCACATTAAAGTTCAGAAAACATTTAAAAAATAAGAAGTCAACATTTTGTGAGAAAAATTTTAAATACTAAATAACAAAAACAAAAGTACAAGGACAGTGAAAAACAGATTAATTTAAATACCTAGATTCTAATATCTAGAAAATGTCATCAAAATTAAGATCTTGTTCTTTCTATAATTTTGATCTAGAAACTTAAGTTGGTTTGTACAACTTTGGAAGCAAAACATCTACTCTAGAATTATTTGTTCATTTATTTACTCAACAAATTTCTTTCTTTTCTTTATTATGTGCTTTGACTAGGAATACAGCAATCATCAGGAAGGGTATGCTCAGCTGTAAACCAAGTTTACCCAGGACACCGAACCACTCATCGTATTTGATTAACATAGTGACTCAAAGAGGTGGGTGTAAGCTGCTTACTTTGGGTGTGACAGTAAGGCACTGGGAGATAACTCAGGGGCATGTGTAGATGACCCTTGAGTGAAGATTGGATAGAAAGTTGTCTGAGGCTGGTTAGGTCAGTGTAATCAATAAGTCATGGTGAATTGACAAGGATATGGGCAGGATGTTAGAAGAATCTTGAGTGGGTTGTCCTCGGATTAGAGTATCTAAGCAGGCTGCTCCTTAAATATGTTTGGTTCTTTCTCTCAGAATGGGGAAAGTAAGGAGTCAGTCAATAGGGAAACACTCCAAGAAACATCTGTTTAATGTTAAGTCTTTGCTTCTGTAACCATGCCCTGAACAATAAGTTTCATTATCAAGATAACTTCCCTTTCTGAGGGATGGTAAGCTGTCTAATAATTTCTGACTTATGACAAACAGGAACATCCTCTTTAAAAACAATCTTAACCTTGAGATTCAATAGTAGACTATAAACATTTATATAGTTGTTTTTTTTTTTCTTTTTTAATTTGAGAACAGCTCTCTTTCATAATTGCTAAGACATCTCTGAAAATGTTGCCTTCTCAATCTGGAGACCAAACAATTCCTATGATTTTCTGGCCACATTGAGAATCTTCTTCTCCTACCCCTGTTATCACACAGGGATCTAAAAAGGCATTTCAGACCAAAGGATATAATAGAAAATAACCTTGCAAATAAATTTCTGGTGTCATGTTTCATTAATACCTTTCAGTGACAGCAGAAAGAAGTGGTGTCAGAGTGTAATTTTACTTACAAAGTCAAGCAGAAAATGAATTTCTCATTGTATCGGTGAGCATGACTATTTGGAGACCTGCTTCTGAAGTCATGGGAGCCAGTTCAGAGGAGCATTAAATTACCACAAAAAGAAAACAATTTGCATCACTGAGCTGTAATAGGAGTAGGGGAGGATTTTACATGGCATCAAACCTTTTTAACAGTTGTTTCAGAAAAGACAGCTTTCAAGCTATTATAATGCTGCACTAATCCTAATTTTCTGAATCACCATTAGTAGCCAATTAATTATCACTAAGGTTTTAAAAATATGTGAAAATATTCCCATTAGTAATGAGGAGGTGATTAATAATGACTAAAAATTGGTACACGCTCCAGATCCCACAAGGCCCACTAGAAGGCCAGGCAGAACTCTACCTAATGTTCTCTTACAACATGAAAAGTTCTTTCTGGACTGCTTCAAGGAGGTCTTAGTTTCGGGGGCAATAGCCTCTTGGATTAAAATCTCAACTCTGCCATTTACTGGCGGTGTGACTGAGACGGTTTGCCAAAAATTTTGAGTCTCTTCTTTCTTATTAGGAAAATAGAAGAACAATATCTATCTTATGTTTTAATATCAGGAAAATGGAAAAAACAACACCTACCTTATGGCTTCATTGTTAAGATTCATGAGATGGCATAAAATACTAACACAGTCCCTGGCTGACAAATCCTGTTTATTTACCTTTTGTAGAATTTTTTCACATATATTCTGGGGGTCAGATTTGCCAGATACAATAGTGCTTCAGTAGGTGAGTGCTTTGGTCCCCAGGAAGAATGAAGCAAATGGCTTATGAAGCCTCTCCATTCCTTCAAGGACAGGTCATGAATAAATAATCCAAGTCAAGAGAAAAGAATGTCAAAATAAGATAGATTAAGATTATAACACATTAATGTTCTCATTAAGATTCATTACTATGACTGTTGCAACATAGACCGATCTTGATCACATAATTTGTACCGTAAGTTTTAAATGACCATCCTCAAAGTTTCTGGACTGTTAAATGGCACCGAATGTCACTGAATGGCAAGGTCCTTCCTTTGTCATCAACTATTAATACATGTATGGGGTTCCGGATTTCAACAGTCCTTTTCTGTAACTGTCTTTCTCTGATTGGTTTGACAAAATAATGTTTAAATAATTCCAGTTCTTTTTGCCTTGTCTAATCTTATTAGGTTGTTTTATTCTGTTGCATGTCATAAATATAGACCAAATTATAGTGGCATCACTGTAATCTACCCTCCACTTCTACAGTCATGGTGATCTAAAAAAATCAATTGAGGAATGCTATTTCCTTGTGTAAAAACTTCAAATGCATCCTCTTAACATTAAAAATAAAATTCAAACTTCTTAACATAGACATGACAAGCCTTCTCTCTCTGACCTGACCACCTTCCACTCTCTCCCTCAGTCACACACCGTAGCCAGACGGGCCTTTCTTCTCCTGGGTTATTTTGCAGGGATTACTCTGGATTCAGGCCCTTTGCATCCACGCTCATGAGCAGGCTTCTCAGAGGCGTCCATGGCTGGCTCCTTGTGCGAGAGTTTATGCCTCAGAAGGACGTTCTTTAATCTAAAGTAGTCACCCTCTGCCTTTCCTTTTGTTCTATTTTCTTCTTAGGATGAATCACCGTATGGACTTATTTGGCCTATTTCTTTATTTTCTTTAGACTCTCTGTGCCCAGCTTTCTTCTTTCCCACTAAAGTGAACATTCTATAAAGGGAGTGGATCCATCTCCCTACCTGGAACAGTGCATACCACTTACTCAGTAAATGGCTAAAATGGATGTATTTTTTTCTCTCTCTATTGTAAGCATTTTTGCTAGTGTTTTTGTCTTCATGAGGACTGGTTCCTAACCACTTGAATCAAAAATAGTTTAGTGGAAGAATAAAAAATGAAATAGCTGCACCAAACTTGTTCTGTTCTCACCCAAAAATTGCAAAAGGGCCCAGGAATTAGACTGAAGGATCTGAATTCTAGTCAATGACCTGGTGTAAGTTATCTGTGACATCTCAGGCAAGTCCCTTCACCCCTGTAGGCCTCTGTTTCTTCATGTCAATGAGGAACTAGAAAATTTTTAAGGCATCTTTTACTTCTAATATAATTGTTAATGGAAATACTAAAATTGGTTCGTCTGATATTATGGTAAATATTTATAAAATTTTGCATGAGATGAAGTTAATAGATTAGCTAGTGTTGAAATCTCTAAGCTTTAGGTTATGTCATAAGAGTTTCTAAAAAGTTTCCTGGTATGAGGATGGGAGACAGGTGGCTGTAACCCCACTTCTATCTTCTGCCTGGAGGAGACAACCAGACTTCACAGATAACATCTGTAACTTGCATTTCATCTATACAGAACAGTACTGTAACTTAGAGCCATGTTGCTTATATAAGATCTAGACCAAACTACAAGTTGATAAAAGCCATCTCTCTACTTTTCAACTGATTGTTCTAGTATTATGTAGCTACACCTATAAAAAGTAGAAACAGTTCTGATACATTCCATAAGGTCTGGGTTCTAGTTTCACTATTACTCGTAAGTAGTTGTGTGCCCTTAATCATTTCAGGCTATAGTGACCTCTTCTTTGAAATAATCCCACAAGGCCTCACACAGTTCCTGAAATTGTGATTCTGACTTTGAGTTTTCTGAGTTAATATCTACTATAAGCAAATTTTATTTAGACATGTCATTAAACATCTATAAAAGAAAAAACAAAAACAAAAACAAAAATCCAGTAAAAAAAAAAAGCCATGAAAATGAAAGCCACAATTTTTAGGGAAGAAATGGCTTCTTAATTCATTACACATACCATCCTTCTTCAGGGCAGAGGAGACATTGAGATAAAGGAGAGATTATAGAGGGTGTTTCTTCCTGCCTTTCGTGAAAAATAAATCCAGCGAAGGGCAGCCAGAATGCAGGATTATTTCTATGGGCCAATTGTTCAGCGACCTGTATGAAATGAGTTGGTTATTGGTCTATAGAGTAATCACTTATATAAAATGAAGACTAAAAGAACAATTTTGTCCAAATTGGGAAGCCTATACACTTAAAAAAATAAATATACCTCTACCTTTATGATGGATCCAGCAAGCCTCTATTGACCATTATTATAAGAGAAGAAAAGTCATTAGATTAAAGTTTTACCTCTTTCCAGACACCTGAAAAAAATTTTGAGTTTTTCCTTCACAATTCTTTATTTTTAAAATAACAAACTATTTTCAACCACATCTTATTTTTATTAACATTTTCACTGTTTCCTTCTTCTCTTTTCTGTCTTCTGTTCACATAAACGTTTCTTTATTCCCCAACTTCTATTTCCTTCATTCTATTTCTTATTTTGAGATTGTGTTTGTAATAAAACCAATTTTGAGTTGGTTACTCTTAAATTTTCATCCTTGGATTCATAGAAAATAGAGTTAAATTCATAACAATAAGGCACCAAGACACTAGAGTCCTGTGTACGTGTGTATGAGTATGTGTGCGCAGATTTTAAAAGTCAAGAAAACTCAGTCAAGTTAGACTGGAAAGTGGAATTTCAGTGGATTCTTCAACGTTGTGATTAAGTATGACTTACGGAGGAGCTAGGGCCTCTGGCTTTTAACATGTCAATAACTCTGAAAGATTCATTTCTGATCCCAAGCTTTTATTTCATACATCGCTATTAAATTAATTGTCATGGATAGGTAATTAGTAGCTGCTCTGATTATCTATTGCTGTACAACGAATCACTCCAAAATCTCATGGCTTGAAAGGACTATTTCTTTAAGTTCAGGAATCTGCTACATTTGCTAAATTTGACTGCCATGAGTATTCGCTGGTGCTTAATCTTTGACTATGGCATGTACACGATATCTGCTGGGTGAACTTTGAAGTCTTTCCTAGGGAAAGGCTTCTTTTGAAACTCTGCATAATGCACATACATCCACTACCTGACTCCTGATATTACCGTGTAACCTGATTGTATGGATATATCTCCTAGCAGGTCACAGTGATGGTGATCGTCTTCTCTTGGCATATGCTGTTTCCATTGACTTATTTAAGCCCCTAGCCATGAGTGGCAACTCTAATTTTTAAAAAAACAAAAAAAGCTCATGACAGAATTCAAGGGTGCATATCACTTTCACCAGACTTCTTATCTAATAAGGCTCCATCATTTAAAGTTACTACATCCTAGGCAGAATTTGGAGTTTATTTTTAAAATAATCAAGTAAATTGGGTACAACAGGAGGCTTTTCGTCTTTGCACTTTCCTAAACAAGTTCTCTGGTTAAATTCTTGGATTTATTGAGAACATTCTCTGTCTTACCTATACCTATATGTATCATCTATCTCTCTCTCTCTCATGAACCTGCCCTTTCTTTTCACTGATATTAAATGCTTCATTTTACTCTGCAACTGAATATTGCAGTAAAATAATTAGTAATTGCTCTTATTCTAAGACTCTTATATTAAAAAATGTAAAACACAGTGTCTTCCTTTTTGCATCTCTGATTTTGCAGTTCAAGCAGACAATTGAAGGGAGAAGCTAGAATAGGCCAATCTTAATATTTTTTTGCATATTTTTCTTGCATTGCTGATAAGACATGAAGCACGTACTATTTGGAGACTTTTATACAATAGTTAGTTACCTTGTATTATTTTCCTCTACTACCATATTCTACAAGTATTTTAAATTGCTAAAAGAAATCAGAAATCAAAAGGAAAATAAGCACACTAGGATTGAACCACTTTCCCTTGGCATATACAATACATGGTACCACTTAGCTATTGTTAATGTAGCCATAATATATCCATACCACGGTGAAAGACTAAACACCACCTGAAACCCTTGGTAGTTAATGAATTAAATTTAAAACATGCAACTTCCTCCTTTGATATAGAATGAGGTCACATGATTTTTTGAGATTCTTAGGTAAAAACATAATAGACTTTTGTTTATAGTGGTAAGGAAGTACGTTAAAGCACTGCTTCTGTCTGAGGGTTTGCTTTTTAGTGGTTGCAGATTATACTGGACATAAAGGTATATATACACGTATGGTCACCCAATTTTTAAGGTAACATTTTTTTTTCTCTTTTGCATTCTAAGTAGTCTGACCAGATGTACCATTTTAAATGAGACAGAAAACAGTGGTACTGTCCTATTTCAAATGATACATGTGGTCAGCCTTTTAACACCTTGAATTTAGCCCAACGAGACTAGGCTGACCTTATGTACCATTTTAAATGGGACAGTACCGTTGTTTTCTATCCTGTTTAAAATGAGATGTCTGGTCAGCCTAATTCGAGGTTCATGCCCCATTAGTCACATCTTAAGTGTTATTAACTTAGAACATTTTTAATAAATCTGTTCTGGTTCTTCTCTTGTCCCTCAGTGTTTCGCAAACCTTTGATTTTATAATGGTACTGTTGCTCTAGTTTACTGACTCTGTGTGACTTTCTAAGACTCACTATGTGAGTAGGGGTTTAAAATCTTACTGTTTTTGTTTTTTCTTTAAGAAAAAACCAAACACAACATTTTGGCATCAAATATGCTAGATTCATGCAGATTAAATGAAACTACATGTTGCTGGTTCAAAAAAAAGTACAGCTTTCACAGAAATGTGAAAGGCTTCTTTGTCTCTACATAATTTTTCCACAAAGTAATTCGGACTCTTATCTTCACATCTTTATTTTTCTGTCTTATAAAACTAGAACCTCTCCATAGAGGATTCTTATAACTGCACACCCTTAGACCATGTCTTTGCAAAACTGCCAAGACTATGAGATTCATGATACCTTGATAACCTTGCAACATTTTTTTGAATAAAAACAAAAAACAAAAAAACGCTTCTAGCTTTTGTGAAACATGGTGATTTCAATCCAAATATTTCTCTCTGTTCCAGCTTGAATTCCTTTTAGAATGACATAAAAGGAATAAGCAAGAAAGAAATAAGGCTAAAAGGACAGAGAGAACTGGAGAGGTGAACAACAGTATGAGAAGCCTGGCCTCAGTTGCTATATTAGAGGAAGCTAAAACCCAAGAGCTTGCAGAATAGATACTAAGGAGAAATTAATGCCCCTTATTCCATTCTGGAATGTCCAAGGAACTGGAGAGAGAACACATGGAATATAGATAAAAGCATGGGTCTGAGGAGAGGAATATTAATAAATTAATGTATAAGTTAATTACCATTCTCACCTTCTGTAAGCATCTCCTGACATTCCCCCAAAAAGTGATGCTCATTGTCAGGAAAAATAGAAACAGACAGTCTTGGAGCTTTGACACACAGTGTAGGTAAAGTCAAAGGTGAGAAAACAGGAAGATTACATTAAATTATCAGTCTCTCAGAAAACCTTTCTCCCAGTTCCCAGAATGCCAGAATTGAGGCTTATAATTCCCCAGAAAGGAGATGATAGAATTTTTTTCTAGAAACTAATGGGTCCTCTAATAAAGATCTATAGATGCTGACACTTGGAGTGCCATAATAAAAAGGCTGTATGTGAATGGCAGGCTGAAATGGTATGAAATCTGCTCTATTACAGACCTCTTGCAACACTGCCTCAGTGGATAAGGCTTTTTGGCTCAGCCACTCAGTGTCAGTTTATTAATTGATGTCAAAAAGTGCTTATTCATCCCATTTGTGAAAATTAAATCTCTGAAGAATTGCAGAGCAAATGAGCAATGGGTTCACAATGTCTTTGTTTGGGTCTCCTAAAAGCAAACCCTGAGAGAGGGATAAAGAAACAAAAACCTGTTTTGGAGGTGATTCCAGAGAACACTAGAAATGGAGTGAAAAAGTGAGACAGAGAAGGAAGATAGCCAATAAGAAGAGTAGTATCAATCAAGTTAACCACTGTGGGTAAATGGAGCTTCATCCTTGGGACCGTGGAGCAGTGTAGAACACACCTCAGGGTTATCCCTTCTGAGATGTGAGTGAGCTACAGTATTCACACAACTCTAACCTTGCACCGGTGGAGAGCTGCTTCGGTGGACCCTGGCACTTCCAACCTTCCATGAGGCAGCAAAACGAGCTCCAAGAGCCAGGGAAAGGCTTAGATAGAGTAAAGCAGGGAGGCGGCTGGAAGTGCATCAGGTTTGCACGCAGTCCGGAAGTGCTGGAGAACTTGGGTGGGGCACCAATGGCATCTACTACACATATTGAATTAGTAACTTTTTAAAGTTTGCTATATGGATTGTGATCTATTTGATCATATGATCCACAGATAGTTAAAGAACAAAACAATACACAATAGACTTCTTTGTTTTGTTTTGGTTTTTTTTGTTTGTTAAAATAATCTTTGAACAGAAATCAAGTTTCATGGAAAAGACTGATTTTAATTGTTTTCTATGACATTTTTTCCCCAAGAATATTTAAAAGTATATTTTAAACAACCTTATCATAACTTTCTTTTATCTTAACTGGATCCCATCTTTATTTACAGAAAAAAAATTAAGGTAAAAAATGGTACTGATCCCATGTTGAATTTATTTTGAAGTAAAAACTTTAGAAACTCTTTTTACAAATAGAGGCATGTTCTCGAGGTCAAATAAAGCTAGAGGAGGAAAGGAACATATCTCATAATATTGGGCCAAATTGTACACTGGAGAATCACCTAAAAATCTTGCTGCTTTTGAAGTTGAGGGGCAAACAATTTCTCTGGAAAAGACTGATTTTTTATGGCCCACGAATACATAACACATCAAATTTTTAGCTGAAAGCAATACTGTTTTCAGCACATATGCCCATGTTTATTTCTTGTCATGGATTATACTTTAGGTAATCTACCAGCAAAAAACCAAAAAAACAAAAAACAAAACATTTCCTGAGGGAAGTATGAAAGGTCAGGAGCTACGTCCCTTTATCATAGTTTCAGCTTTGTAGTGTGTGCCCTGAATATCTTAGATGCAATGCTAGAAAAAGAGGCTATTTTCTTCTTGAAATTGAGATCTATTTTAAGAATAAGGAGCAGCCTGTATGTGACTTTTGATTAATTTTTTTCCAAAACATTTTTCCCATAGAATTCTTTCTCTGAATCTTTTCAATACAGTATCTGATTAAGTCATTATTTTTCATTATGGCCATGCAGTATTTCCACATTTCCTAAAACGAAATTTATTATTTGGTTTGGTTGATAAGTGTTTTGCTTTGCTCCTATGTTTTGAGGCAGGATGTTAAAAGATCATTTCATGAAACACTGAGTTGTTACAAATGTTTCAAATTACTCAAATCTTCATAATTTAAGGGTTGTTACAAAAGCTTTTCCAATTGCTAAAGTAATTGCCTGTTTTGCATTGGAAAAATTATTTCAAAAAATAAATAATTTCTCTTAGCACATTCCATGTACTTTTCCAGGTGCTGAATTATACTCATTTTTCATTTATTTCATCTAATTTGATATTCCATGGAAGAGTGTCTTTGAAATAAAAACCACAACAAAATGAACAAAATCAACAACTCAATGAACTCAAGACTTCTTTCTTCAAGTAAACGTTCATTACTACTTGTGGATGGAATGTTTCTGTCCACCCTTCCCAAATACATATTTTGAAGCTATAACCTTTCAGTGTGGCTATGTTTGGACATAGGACCTTCATGGTAGTAATTAAGGATAAATGAGGTCATGAGGGTGGAGCCTTGGTCCAAGAGGATTGGTGTTCTTATGAGACAGCAGAGAGCCCAAGTTCTCCCTCTCCCCACTAAGGGGACCCGATGAGAAAGCGAACATCTGTAGGAACAGAGCTCACCAAAAATCTAATTGGCTGGCACCTTGATCTTGAACTTATATTAGGTGTACATATGAAGTTATGTATTTTTTAATGAGTTGACCTTTTTATCATGAACTGTCCTACTTTATCTGCAATATTACCATTTGTCTGGAATTCTACTTTGTCTAATGCAAATATAGCCACACCAGTTTATGCTTAGGAGTTTACATGGTGTATCTTTTCCCATCATTTTACTTTTAATCTTTCTGTGGTTTTCATGAAGCATGCTTCATGTAAACAACATAATCGAGAGGTGTTTTTTTAGTATGTCATAGATTTAATTGTTCAATCCCTTTATATTTAATGTAATTAACAATACGGTTGGAGTTAGGTCTACCCTGTGGGTGTTTTTGCTCTTGGCCTCATCCATTTATTTCTATGTTGCTTTTTTACTGTTGTCTTTTGGATGAGAAAATAATTTTTGCTGGTATTTTTTGTTTCAATTTCTATTGATATTTTAATTATGCTTCTTGGTGTTTTTTATTTAGTGATTGGTCTAGCTATTATAATATGTGTTTTTAACATATTGTTTACTTTTAAATAATAATATTACTTCCCAAGCAATTATAACATCATAATTCCACTTATCTCCCTGTTTTGTGTTCTTGTTGTCCATCTCATATTTGCTTCTACATATGCTATAAACCTAATAATATTATTACTATTTTTTAAACCATCAATGAAGTTTTAGAGAAATGTATGTATGTGTGTATATATATGTGTACATATATATATATATTTTGTGTCTGTGCACACACACAAACATATAAATGATGAAAAGCTCACTTTATTGTGTTCTTCATCACTTCTTGAAGATCCAAAAATATTCACCTGCTATCATTTTCCTTGAACCAGAATAAATTACTTTAATATTTCTGTAGTGTAGGTTTGTTGTGAATAAATCCCCCTAGCTATTATTTATTTTTAAATGTCTTTATTTCATCTTCCTTCTTTAAAGTTATTTTTAAATGACTAAAGAATTTGGGATAGCATTATTTTTCTGTCAGCATTTTAAAAGATGATGTTCTGTCTGGACTACACTGTTTCTGATGAGAAGTAAGCCATCATTCTTATGTCTGGTCCTTGTTTGTAGTCAGCATGTTTCTCTGGCTATTGTTATGCTATTCTCCTATCTTTAGTTTTCTGTAGTTTGACTGTTCATGATTTAATGTAATTTTTAAAAAATTATCTTGCTTAAAGTTTATAAGAGATTATTTCTTGGATCTCTGGGTTGATTTCCTCAATAAAATTTTATAAATCCCCAGTTATCTCTTCACATCTTTCCTTTGTTTCATTTTCTTCTTCTCTTCTGCTTTTCCAATTATTTACATGTAGACTTTTTGATATTCTCACAGATTGTGCTCTATTATGTTCTCTTTTCAGTTTTTTTCTCATAGTATTTTAGTTTGATTCTTTTTCTGCTACGTCCAATTTGCTCTTCATTTCTTTAAGTGACTTCTTCATTTCTAATATTGTATTTTCACTACTGACATTTACATTTGTTTCATTTTGTGATTTCTACATACTTGCTAAAATTTCTCATCTATTAATGGTAGATCTTTTAATATAGTCCTCAAGGCTATTAAAAAACATTTTTTTTTTTAATTGGGGTGACATCTGTTAGCAAGGATTACATAGGTTTCAGGCATACAATTTTACAGTGCATTGTCAACTTGATGTATAATCAGTTCACCACCTAATGTGACTTCTCTTTCCATCACCTTATATTTAGCTCCCCCCCCTCCTCTCCCACCCCCTCCCCTTTCTCCCCTCCCTGACCCACTCGTCCCCAAATAAACATTAAACTATTGATTGTGTCCATGGGTTATTTGTTTCTTCATTTCTTTTTTCTTTGCTTTCAGTTTTATATTCCGCATATGAGTGAAGTCATACAGTCTTTGTTTTTTCTGTCTGGCTTATTTCACTAAGCATGATGATCTCCAGGTCCATCCATTTTGTCGCAAATGGCAATATTTCATATTTTCTTACAGCTGAGTAATATTCCATTGTGTATATGTACCACAGCTTCTTTATCCAGTCGTCTGTCGCAGGGCACTTTGGTTGTTTCCATGTTTTGGCCACTCTGAACAGTGCTGCGATGAACATTGGGGTACATAAGTCTTTGCGGACAAAGGTTTTCAAATTCTTTGGGTAGATCCCCAGAAGGGGGATTGCTGGGTCAAATGGTAGCTCTATTCCCAATTTTCTGAGGACCCTCCACACTGCCTTCCACAGTGGTTGTACCATTTTGCACCCCCACCAGCAGTGTACCAGAGTTCCTTTTTCTCCACATCCTCTCCAGCACTTGTTATTCCTTGTCTTGTTGATAACAGCCATTCTCACAGGTGTGAGGTGGGATCTCATTGTGGTTTTGATTTGCATTTCTCTGATAGCTAATGAGGATGAGCATTTTTTCATATGTCTGCTGGCCATTTGTATTTCTTCATGGGAGAAGTGTCTGTTTAGTTTCTTCTGACCACTTTTCAATTGGGTTGTTTGTTTTTTTGTTGTTAAGTCTTATTAGCTCTTTATATATTTTAGATATTAAACCCTTATCTGATGCGTTATTTGCAAATATTTTCTCCCATTCAGTTGGCTGTCTCTTTGCCTTGTTGATGGTTTCTTTTGCTGTGCAGAAGCTTTGTAGTTTGATATAGTCCCATTCATTTATTTTTGCTTTTACTTCCCTTGCCTTTGAGGATAGGTTCATGAAGTCTTCCTTGAGTCTTAGGTCAAAAAAACATTTTTGATAATTCCAACATCTGGCCCACCTGTGAAGCTATATGGAGTATCTTTGCATACTATGGTCACATTTAGTTGATTCTTTATGTGTCTCATAATCTCTAATTTTATGTTGATTTGTGTATGTGAAGAAATAAATATCTATTCCTTCAAGAAGGGCTTGCTCCTTTTTCTGTAGGACTGCTGGCATTGGGAACTTGGCTAATCTAATCTGTAACTGAGACAGGCCTGAGTTCTCGTGTACTTTAGTTAGATTTACCATTTAGGTAGATTTACCTAATTCTAAACCAATGCTCACTATTGGCTTAGAATGTTTTGATAATAGGACATAGACTCTCTCTTTAGTAGGACTTAGGATCTCAGCATCTTCTAAATTCTAGAAATCTCTTTATTTTTTATAGCCTTACTCCCAGCTTTCTAAACCACTCATATCACTCTGATTTACAGCTTAGTTCTTTGTCATAAACTTTCTGGATATCTGAGGAATTTTCTTTGTTCTCCATTGCCACCATTGCCTTTCTGTTCTTAGAAATATCTATCCTGACCTTGTGCAAACCCATGGGCCACGTGTGGCCCAGGATGGCTTTGAATGTGTCCCAACACAAATTTGTAAACCTTTAGAAAACATTATGGGGTATTTTTGAGGTTTTTTTGTTTGTTTGTTTGTTTTTTAAGCTCCTCAGCTGTCATTAGTGCTAGTGTATTTTAGGTGTGGCCCTAGACAATTCTCCTTCTTCCAATGTGGCCCAGGGAAGCCAAAAGATTGGACACCCTGATCTATCCTGCTGCCCTATCTCCAGCCTTGGAAGACCCAATACAGTGCATTTGGTGAAAGCCTGATGTGCCTTAAAGGGAAGGATCTATCACAGCTTTCCAACCTGCCTCCAGACTTCAGCATGCTATCCATGTGGTCAGTGAAGGCTCAGGGGAAATACATGGTGGGTGAGTTTGGATGACTCTGTAGTTGGAGCTGCCTAGGTTCCAATTTATCATGTTATCCAAGATGCAACTTAAAAAGTTTGGAAAAAAATTTTCTTATTCTCTTTATCCATGTTTAGGGGCAATTCTACCTTCTTTCACTGCCTCGCAAGGTGTGAAAATAATTATGAGTTGCTTCACTACTAAGAATGAATTGTCATGTTCTGGAAATTAGTTGATTTAGGTTTCTTTGCATCCTTGAGTCTCTGACATATATGGAAAAAACCAAAAAATGATTTTACAGCTTTTCTAGCTTGTTTGTTGTAGAATGGAAGCAATGTTAACTTGTGATTTTACTCACCTTTTTCGGAAGTGAAAGTCCCTAATACTTCTAAAATGCAATTTCAAGGCAATTTTGACTTTATGTTGATTTCATTTAGAGATCCACCAAGGAATTCGCTAACAATAATTTGCTAGCTACACAGTGCTTTGATTCATGTTTGACTAACACCCATCAACTGGCTAATGTATTCCAATGATCGACAAATTAGTAGATGATAATTCTACTTTCAATAATGGTTCATTTACTGGAACAGAGACATTGGTTTAGGCCAGCTGAGTACTTACTTAAAATTATTGTCACTGGGAGTTCCCCGATGGTGTAGTGGCTTAAGGCTTCGGCGTTGGCGCTGTCAGTGCTGCGGCCTGGGTTCGATTCCCAGTCAGGGAGCTACCCACATACCGAAAAGCAAAAAAATAAAAAAAAATTATTGTCACTGTGTGTAATAAGCTATTTATTCATCCCTGACCAGTTATGATTTTTCACTGAAGCTCTTTTATTATCCTTGGATGTAATGTCATCTGATTAACTACTTTCTTTATCATTTTATTTGCACATGTTTATCTCTATTGCTCATGTTTACATTTTTTTCATTTGGCATCTATTTATTTTAATTTTTTTAACAAAAATAATTAGCATTTATCAATATTAATTAAAGGAAAATATATGTATATATTTCTTGTCCATGTCTTTCTCCAACCACCCTCCCCCTCAGAAATGAGAGTTTTGCAAGTTTCATTGCCTATCTTTGATATGTTTTATAAATGTGAATGTGCTGCCTGACTTCATAATTATTTATTTATTCACTCATTAATTCATTTATCTTTTAACAAATGGTAATTGAGCACCTACCAGGTCCTCTACATACACTTCATGCTTGCTATACGAGGTGTGACAATTAAGTATGAGAACTTGCCACCTTGTCCTTATGTTGGAAGCACTGTACAAACAACTCAGTAAGGTTTCATAACCTTGATATATCTGTGTCTCACAGCTGTGTTTATGTAGAGTTGTAGTGGTGTCTTGCTCAGTGGCATTTATTATTGTTGCGTGTTTTTGTGTGCTGTTGTGAGAATGTCGGGGCTTGAATTATAGCAACAAACATTTTTTGTTAACATAAATTTTTTGTTAAACCTGGCAAGAGTGAAAGTGAAATGAGGGACATATTAGTACAAGTTTATGAGGATAATGCCATAAAGAAAATGGCAGTGTATAAATGGATTAAACATTTTTCTGAAGGGAGATAAAGCATTACCGATGAAGAGAAGTCAGGGTGGCTAGTAACAAGCAGAACTGATGAAAACACTGAAAAGTTTTGTCAAATCGTGTATCAAAATCATCAACTGACTGTGATAAGCTTAGCAGACCAAGTAAGTATTGATAGAGAAGCAGTAAAATCTTCACTGAAAATCTTGGCATGAGAAAGGTGTATGCAAAAATGGTCCCGAAGGAGCTCACCAATGAACAAATGCAAAGGAGAGTCAAAGTCTGTCAAGACCTTTTGGAGAGGCAAGACAATGTTTTGGGCCATGTTATCACTGGTGATGAGACATGAATGTACCAATATGAGCCTGAAGCAAAACATCAAAATACACAGTGGAAGTCAGTCAATTTTCCATAACCAGCAAATTTCTGTCAGTTCAAATCAAGAGTCCAAACAATGTTGCTAACCCTTTTTGATGTAGAGGTATTGTTCATTATGAATTTGTACCAAATGGACAAACAGTCAACCAAGTTTACTATTTGGAAATGCTGAAAAGGCTGCATGAAAAAGTTAGATGAAAATGACCAGAACTTTTCATCAATAATTCATGGCTTTTGCATCATGACAATGCACCAAGTCACATGGCACTGTCTGTGAGGGAGTTTTTAGCCAGAACACAAATAACTGTATTGAAACACCTTCCCTACTCACTTGATCTGGCCTCCAATGACTTTTTTTTAAAAAAACTGAACATAAAGAAAATATTGGAAGGAAGACATTTTGATGATTTAGATCAATAAATGTAATATGATGACAGCTCTGATGGTCATTGTAGAAAGAGTCCCAAAGTTGCTTTGTAGATTGGACTAGACACTGGCATCAGTGCATAGCTTCCCAAGGAAAGTGCTTCGAAGGTGACCATAGTGATATTTAGCAATGAGGTATGTAGCACCTTTTCTAGGATGATTTTGTGAACTTAATTGTCAGACTTCACAATAATGTGTAAGAAATAGTCACTGACCTAGATTGGCTATATTATATCATCCCACGTTTCTTCATGTGCTTCTTCTTTTAAATCAATAGTTTTGTGTGATGTTTCTCATAGATACTAATATCAGTAGTACCATAGTTCACTTTTGAGTAATCTTTTGCAGTGCTGAAGCAAGTTAAAGATGAACAAGACTTATGTGGCTTATGGAAACTTAGAAGACTTATTGATTTTATGTTGCCCTAATAGACATTCCAGGAGGTAGATCCAATCTAGCACTTGTCAGATATTCTCAGTAAGAATCATATAAGAGAAGATATACTTAAGTAACAAAATTTGACACTTCTCTTCATTTTCAACTTCTCTTCAAACACACTAACAGCCTAAATTTTTATTAATGGAGGCACACAATCAGAACATATGGGAGAAGGCATTGCAGCTTTTGTTTTAATTCTTTTATATCAGATATCTTGGGAGATGTTAGCCTATCTTTTTGTGAGCCCATAGTATTTTGTTCTACCATTACTTGTCAGTCTAAGGGGTGGTAAGCATTAGAAAAATTCCCAAGATTGATGAATTTCCTTGAGACGTCATGAGTAAAAAATTTATATTCTATTGGCCCCAACACTTTTTGAAGAAAATAAGGTTGTCAGTTACTAAACTTTCGTTTTAGAATGAGAAGAGATGAGCTAACATGGGCCTGAGCTATTTGTCTATTAATCAGCCGTGGGTTATTTAAATTTTCAGGATTGCTCATCTTTTACCTTTAGTAATCTATCCCCTTTGCTTAGAGTTTTATCTACTTAATTAATAGCCAGGTAGTATAACTTTCAATCATTCTGTTTATTCATGATTTGTATTTAGATTCTAATGTGATTCACAGAGGCCTTGGTGTACTGATTGTTTCAAACGTGGCCAGCTGGATGGACTGTCAAAGACTGATACCTGATTGTTTCGTTCTCTAACATAAGTGAAGCATTTGGCAATGGAAATGAACTGCTGTATACCAATACTTGAATACACTGAGAGAGTTTTATCTAGATAATTCTTATAGGAAAAGTAATACCAAGTCTCTTCCAACACTGGTTATAAATTGTGACTCTAGGAGAGGTTCCTGAGAATGGTGAGCAGGAACTGTCCACCATGGCTCACAACTTTCACCTGAACAGCTGACACCAGGACATGTCACTGACAGCTCTGCCTTGGTGTCCTTCCTCATCCATACCTATAAGTTCCTCCCTTTCTATTCCACATTTGGGTAGGAGAAAGAACAATGTAGAGAATATTTTTCTTGTAGAAATAAATACTTAGGCTACACATAAATGTATTAGATGTCAAGTGAAGTCTCTGTAGATAATTTGAAATCCTTGAGGGGGAAAAGCAAAGCAATTTATTGGTTTTAACCTCAAACTCAGATAGGTTAGTCCATAATTCTTCTGGGGAAATGCAGAGAATCATTTACTTATAACATTTAAAGGGAAGACTGAAGCAAAGGAGGACACATTTTTATACCCCTAAAACTCACATGATAGAAAGCCTGTGTTATTGAAAGAAAAAATAAATGGCCCAAGAGTTTAGAGAATCATTTTCAATGGCATTGTCTCTGTAGTATTCCAAAGAATGAGCTACAAATACACATTTTATCATATTTATATACCTGATTTAATGGTTAATTACATTCTACAATGTCTGAAATTAGCTAGAATAATGAATGGACACAAGAATATTCAAGCTGAAGAAAACAGAAGGCAGAAAGCACCCTGAGAATATGTCTGATGAAAAGTTAAGTAATGAAAGCTGCATTTCCTTTCTACAAACATCTACTCTGAAAGGATCCTTAAATCTTAATAATAAATCTCTCTATTTATTATCCCCTTTCACAAATTCTCATCCTTTCCTTGGACCTTGATGTGATGATTAGGGATACACTGCCAGGGTCTTGGGTCACACAGTCAGCCTATCAGATGCCTGTGTCATGCTTAGAGTAGGAATCTAACAACTTTTTGAGGTTGTAAACTGATGGCTCATTTAATTTGCTCATTCCATCATCTGGGATATTTTCCAGGATCCATGAATCACTGTAAAAGAGGATGGAATGCTCTTTTTCTTGGTTTCTAAGCAGTGATTCAATTTAACACACATATATTGAGTGCTATATTATGCCAATGAATGTGATAAGAACTGGGCATATGAATGCAGCCTAAACATCTGCTATGGCCTGCTGTAGGTGTAAAACCTGACTAATCTTAATTGCAATATCATTTAAGAATCCTCCCAATAATTTCCAATACTTCTGTCCTCATTTTTTTCTAACTTTGCATTCATGCATCAGTGCACACATTGTTTCAGACCCATGCCAACACATAGACAGGTGTAAATTCTGTTGCCATTTCCTATGAGAAATTGAATCACACTCAGAATTTTCTAACTTTAAAAACTAATGCAAACTTAAAGAATGATATGGAAGAATTATGTTATATACTTTTCTGTTTTGTTTTTTCCATCTTTTTGGCCCTAGCCCTCTCTTATTCTTCATCTTGTCAAAGGAGTGTTTTTCTTCTACCTCTTGACTTTCATCACTACACACCCATCAGAAGTGTAAAAATCCACCTTTTTAGGTGCTTCTCCTGTCTAGTGCAGCTTCAGCAACCAAGAGTGTGTGTATGTGTGTGTGTGTGTGTGTGTGTGTGTGTCTATGTTATAAGACACTGCCAAGGTTTCATTTTCTCATGGGGTATTCTATTGTTCTGGCACTATTTATTGAAAAGAACATCTTTTCTACTTTCTCTGCAGTAGAACCTTTTCATAAATCAACTGATTGTTTAAGTTTGGGTCTGTTGTTAAGCTGTGACATCTATTTGGTTGTCCATAACATCTTAATTCCTATCTCTTTACAATAAATTTGGTATTTAGCTGCAAAATTTATCCAGAATTAGCCTTTTTTCAGTATTGTTTTGGATATTCTTGGCCCTTTGCATTTGCATATAAACTTTAAAATTATCTTGTCAATTTACACACAAACACATACATAATCCCTGTAGGATTTTAATTGCAATTATATTGATTCTGTAGATCAATATGTATACAATTTTAATTTTTTTTGTAAAATCAAGCCTTCCTGGAACATGATTTAACTTTTGGTTTATTAAGATATCTTAAAGATTCTCGTAATTACATTTCATAACTTTGAGTGTGCAGCCTGTTATATTTATTCTTAGCTACTTGATTTTTTCATGCTATGGTATATTTTACTATTTTCTGTTTGTTCACTGGTAGACAGAAATCTAAATTGACTTTATATTTTACAACCTAGCTAAATTAGTTCATTATTGTTTAAGTCTCTTTTTTATCTGTAGTTAGTTAACTTCTATATGCCTCTACTTTCTGATATGTAAAATAGGGATACTATTAATAGTTCTAACTATGCAGAGATAGTGTGATAATTACGTGATATAATACATATCAAACACTTAGAACAGTTTTTACTACATGATAATTTCTAAATAAGTGTTAGATATTATATTTACTAACATTACTAACATGAAATAATCTCTAAGACACTGTTAACACACCAAGTTATAAATGAAGACACTGTAATTCCATTTATATTTAAACAGCAATGATTATGTGCATAAGTGCATATTTACATGAATATCTAGAAAAATCTGATAAGACACTATTAATATGTTAATAATGGTTATTTCTGGGATGAAAATGGAGTGGGAAAACGTAAGAGACTTTATTGCTTGTTCTCCCATATTTGTTTTGGTTTTTCTTCCTATGAGATTGTGTTGGAATTTTATTTACATCTCCCAAAATTCTTATTTAAAAATAAAAATCAGTTTTGATGTTTGTATGAAAGGTAGAATAGCAGTGGTGAGACCACAGGTCAATAGAATCTCATTAGTGTTAGTAAGATATTCCAAGTAGAAATTTCCGGAGGTTGCAATTAGCAGTGAGACAGGAAAAGGAGAAGAAAGTATGGATTTAAGATGTATTGCATGTGTTGAATGAATAGATCTTAGTGATGGATTAGGTATGAGATGTGAGAGGAAGACACAGGAGCTCATTCTGATGTTCAGTGTTTCGCTTTTGTTTACTGTGTAGGTGGTAGTTCTATTCACCAAAATGGCAAGTGCCAGAGGAGGAGAGTTTGTAGACAAAAATAAAAGGATAATTTCTGTTTGGTTCCTGCTACATCTGAGAAGTCTGTGCATGACATTCAGGTGGACCTTATCAGTAAGCATACGGGGGCCTGTGCATGAGTTCAGTAGAGAGCTTTGGTCTGTATTTAGCTGACCTTTTAGTAACACAAGATTCCCAAGCAAAGATGAGTGAAGATGGATGAGAGGAAGGCTGTGGCCATAAACTCTTTTTTTTTTTTTTTTTTTTTTTTTTTTACCACTTTTGTAAGGAAAACATACAGGACAGAAAAGAATAATTCACTAGCAGAAGACATAGTAATCTCTTCGTTCTTCTCTTCCTTGCAAGATCAGTTTTCTATATATACTCTATAATAGAATATTAAACTCCTTTTATTTTCACAAAACTGGACCGCTTTTAGGAAAAAAATGGTAAAATAAATGTTGGATGCTTTTCTGCTTCTACACAAACCAACAAGACCCCACTTGGAGGAGGAAAAGATTCCTCTTTCTCCTTTTTCTTTGTAGTTACCGCATGATGGCTCCCGGCTTCACCAGCCAACTGTTCAGAAATGGGTGTGAGAGTCTGAGGCCTGTGGGCATTGGAAGGTGGGGTCACCTTTGTCGGTTGACCAGAAAGGTATGTTGTCTCTACAAGCATATCGTAACTCCTGAGTAAGAAGTAAAAATAAAATGCCATCAATTTGTTTTTTTAGGGGGTTCCCTGGTGGTGTAATCTCATTGACACAAATTAGTTGATTGATTATGTTTTTATCCTTGAATTGATTGCAGTAATAATTCATTATTCAAGAAATTTTCATTAAATTCCCTGTAAGTTCAGAAAACTGGATTAGGTCTAGTGTCTTGGATTTAAATATTAGGTGGCCATTGTCATTTGTGTAGGTCTCAGAAGGGCCCTAAATATCTTTTTACATAAATGACTTACAACACTGTACAATAAAATAGTGAATAGCACTTAGGAATAGAGAGTGTAGAAATTTCAGTATTGATTTATGGGCTGAGTTGTATTTTTATAAATGTATCAAAACAACAGAAGTTTAATAAATTATCAGTTTAAATCAGTAATACTTCAGGCCTGAAAAAACAATGAGGCTTTTTTCTTAGTCACCAAGGGAGAAATCTTTGTTGGGTTTAATTTTCTCAGCATAAAATCAACAAGATTGATGTTTCTTGAAAGCTTCCTTTGTGTTGAGGCATTGTCTACATTTGAGGATTTATGATAATTAGTTAAGCAAAAAATAATCAAAGCTATCATTTTGTGTGAGTGACTAGAAAACAGTAGGCTAAGGAGAAATGTGGCTGGATGTTTAAAAAAATGAGTGTGGTAGTGTGTCATGAAATTTTAGCATTGATTTACTAGGGAGGGGACTGTATCTTAAACCAGAGGAAAAAATCCAAAGCATAGATTTCCCAATACGGCCACATTCAATCACAATGTCAGAATAAAGAACTGATTTCTTTGACAAACAGACAGACAGACAGACACACACACACACACACACACACACCCCTATACCATAAATAAAAAAATTCTTTGAATACTTTAGTCCAGGCCCAATATTTAATTAAGAGAATAATTAAGGAAAAGAGAATTTCTTTCTACATTATTTATATTTACTTTCAAATGCTTATCGTTGTCACCGGAAGAATGAAAAAGCAAACCAACAAATAAATACATGATCTTTTTGGAAATGTTTTAATAACTCAATGTATTAGTTTCCTATTACAGCTGTAACAATGATTTGTGTCTTTACCACACATAAATTAAATTCACCCTATCCCCAGGTCTTCAAAAGTTTCAACCCATTATAATATTAACTCAAGTTCAAAATCTCATCTAAGTCTCATTAGTTCTATAGTCTCAAATCTCATTATTAAATCATCTAAATTAGGTATGAATGAGACTCTGGATATATTTCATCTGGGCACAAAATTATTCTCTGTGTACCTATTCAAGACTCAAGTTATCTACTCCAAAAATAAAATGATGGGACAGGCATAGGGTAACAGTTATATGTATTCCCATCCCTTAAAGAAAAAAATGAAAGATACAAGGAAGATCCTAAGAAATTTTGAAATTCAACCGAGCAAACTCCATTCAGTTTTTTTAAACTGTTAAATTTATTTGGGTGACATCGATTAGTAAAAATTACATAGGTTCAGGGTACAGCTCTATAATATATCATTTATGTGTTATATTGTGTTCTTCGCCCAGAGTCAGTTCTCTTTCTGTTCCCATATATTTGTGTCCCTGTCCCTTGCCCCCCGAGCCCCCTTACCCTCAGGTAACCACTAAACTATTGACTGTGTCCATGAGTTTTTATTTTTTGTTGCTTTCAATTTTATGTTCCACATATGAGTGGAATCATGTAGTTCTTGGTTTTTTAAATCTGGTTTATTTCACTTAGCATGATGATCTCAAGATCCATCCAAGTTGTCATAAATGGCCCTATTGGAATAGTATTCCACTATGTAAATATATCACATGTCATTATCTAGTCATCTACCAGAGGGCATTTTGGTTGTTTCCATGACTTGACCACCATGAATACTGCTGCAAAGAACCATGGGGTATATATATATATCTCTGTGGATATATATATACTTGAAAACTGAGGTTTTCAAGTTATTTGGGTAGATACCCAAAAGGGGGATTGCTGGGTCATATGGTATAACTCTATTCTTAGCTTTTTGAGGAATCTTACCACTGTCTTCTATAGCAGTTGTACCAGTTTGTATTCCCACCAGCAGTGTATGAGGGATCTTTTTCTCCACATCCTCTCCAGCACTTGTTATTCCTTATCCTTGCTGATAACAGCCATTCTCACAGGCGTGAGATGATATCTCATTGTGGTATTGATTTGCATTTCCCTGATAGCTAATGAGGTTGAGCATTCTTTTATACGTCTGCTGGCCATGTGTGTATCTTCATCAGAGAAGTGTCTGTTCAGGTCCTCTGCCCATTTTTTATTTGGATTGTTTGATTTTTTGTTGTTGAGTTATATGAGTTCTTTATATATGTTAGATATTAGCCCCTTATCAGAGTCAGAGGCATTGTCCGAAAATATTTTTTCTCATTTGGTAGGTTGCCTCTTTGCTTTGATGATGGTTTCTTTTGCTGTGTAGAAGCATTTCAGTTTGATATAGTCCCATTCATTTATTTTTCTTTCAGTTTTAAGGTCACAGAAAAAGTAAGTATTTCTGTGGCCCATGCGTTCACACTCTGGGCCCAAGATTCTGTCCTCTGGGCCTGTAGATCTGCCCACAGAATCTTCTTTTTTCCCCATTAAGGTTTGTAGAAGTTTGAAGCTGAGTAGTTATATCAGCCTGTTTTCTGCTTGTAAAATTTTGGAATAAAAAATCTTCCTTTAAATTCATTTTCTCGTAGTCCCTTTTGGTGCAAACAAATAGTGTTTCTGCTGATATAAACTTCTAAAAAAACTTTTGGGTCTTTGTATATATATAGCAGGGATTTCATTAGACAATGTGTTTTTCCATGAGTCTTTTCTAGATAATCTCATCTAGATATTTTGGCTTCTGCTGGGATGGCTAAAAGGACCCATAATTCACATGCCTAATCACTTCCAAAAGCCTTCTGTGTGACCCAATATTGTGATTTTTTTTGTCTCTTCCAAGGATCTACCAAAAAGTTTAGTAAAGTAACACACTTTGATTTCTATCTAGAGCATACCTTCCTGATCATGAATCTCCTAATTTTGGTATCTTTTGTAATCTGAATAACATTTCTGAAATCATCAAGTCCTGGTTTCTTTTTTTTTTAATGGTTCTTCTCTCATCTTATCTCCTTCCACTCACATTTCACTACAGGTAACAAAGTGAACCAGGCTGCATCTTTAACACTTTGCTTGGAAATCTCTTTAGGTAAATATCCAAATGCACTGTTTATTAGTTCTGCTTTCCACTCAACTCTTATCACACAAGCCAGCTATGCTTTCTGTTAGTAAATAACAATGCTCTTTCTCCTAGTTTTCCTTAAAGTGGTACAATTTCTTCCTGAGCCTGCAGCAGCAGCTCTTTTAATGTCCATATTTCTATCAACAATCTTTTATGACTATTAAATACTCTCTAAAATGATATGTTTTCTCTATCGTGTTGTTTACTTCCTTCTGAGCCTTCAGCAGCAGCTTTAATATTCATTCTCAGAATTCCTCAACCCTCTCACCATTTCCCAATTCCAAAACCACATTTACATGTTTTAGGCATTTGTTGCAGCAGCACTCCATTTCCAGATATAAAATTTGTATTCATTTCTTATTGCTGCTGCAACAAATGATCATTTTAGAGCCTTAAAAGTAGCACAAATATATTCTATTATAGTTCTGGAGGTCAGAAGTTTGCTATGAATCTTCTAGGGCTAAAATACAGGTGTTAGCTGGGGTGGTACCTTCTGGAGGCTTTCAGGGGAGAATATGTTTCTTTACCTTTTTTAGCTTCTAGAGACTGCCTGCATTTCTTGACTTATGGCCCTTTCTTACATCTCATAAACCTCGTTTGCATTGCCATATCTCCATTATTCACTGTAATCTCCTACTTCCTTTTTACAAAGATTCTTGTGATTATACAGGGTCCGGCAGAAGTAATGCCAGACATGATTTTATTATAAAATTGTAAGCTGTACATGCTTACAATTTTGTAGTAAAAGATTTGGTATAGATTACCAGCTCATAAAAAGGGGGCACTTTTTGTGTCAGACCCTGTATTCAGCCCATCAAATAATCCAGAATAATCTCCTCACCTAACAATTCTTAACATAATCACATCTACATAATAACTTTTACCATGTAAGGTAATATATTTACAGATTCTAGGATTAGTATATATTTATATTTGGTGTACATTTTGGGAAATTGCTCAAAGAAAAAAGATTTTTGTCCAAATTATCCAAGTAATTTTATCAGTCCTCCATTTTCTATATTTATTCACTTGTCTTTTTATTTAATTCTTAAGGATTTCATCAGAATTTATAGAGATGATTATTAGGTTTCTTATCCTCAAACCTTAGCAGGAAAGAGAGTTACAAAAATATATGGTAAGAACAACAATGGAGGTACAAAAAAACCAGTCATTTCATTGAGAATCAATTCCCCACTTAGTTCCTATTCACTATTAAGTGAATTGACAGATTAAATTTGTCAAGTATGTTTCAAAACACTGACCAATTTGCTACCCTCCCTTGAGAGTCTCGAATGAAGACAGCCTACCTGACAACTCTTTTAGATTTCATCACACTTTTGAGCTGTGTAAGATGCTTTAAATCTGAATTCTTTATTCAGGAAGCATTTCATGCATTTATTTCAGCAATCCCCGTACCTTGAACCATCCCGGCCACCAACAATGGCCAGCAAAGTTCTAGAGGCATTGAAAATGTTTACTAAATACTTGTCAAACTGAATTAAATTAAATTTAGATTTGAATTGCAAAAGAAAGATGGCTTAAAAAAAACTTCCTGCTGTTGTAAGTGGCATTTGGGAACAATGTAATGAAGTTTTTTTTGTTTTTCCTCACTTCAGCTAATGCTCAGAGAAAAGAAACTCCCATCAGGAGTGAAATGAAGAAGTGAGATCAGGAGAGAAGACAGCCCTGGCTGAGATTGGAGAAGTGATGGAGAGAGGTTTGTATTTATACGTTGGTAGGCTCTACAGAGCCTGATACTTGTATCCTTCCTAAAAGCCTTAATAACTGAACCAGTTTGTTTTGCATTGATGCTAGAGCTGCTGATCATCAATTTGATCCTTGCTAACAATTTACGAGTAGCAAACCCAGCCCCGGCAGCCCAGTAGCACTGTCAGCCATAGAGGAAATACTGGCCTTGTCGTGTTACTGATGCTGCCCAAGAGCCAGGATTGTCCACTTGCGACACTTTTTAATGTGCCATTAATAGAGCAACCTTGGACACAGACTCTGCTCTTGGCTCAGAAAATGGCACTGTCATTGATAACCAGGCCTTCATCCTATTACAGACAGACTGCTGGTGCAAAATCTCCTCATAGACAACCTGCTGTGCTTCCAGAGGCCTAGGCTGAAATGTATCTTTTCACTGCGGACCAATTCTGTGGACCAAAGGGTTTGCTGAGTAGATGGGTAAAATAAACTTGGGGAGTGTTTATCTCCTTAAGGTTAAGGCCAGCAAATTAATTTCAATCTCTTTAGCAGGTGCATTGGCATTTCGAAAATAAATGTGTTAGTAACCAATATTTTAATCCATCAATTAAAGTATTCTAGAGATCCTCTAAAATCCAGAGCCTATTATCTTGTCTTCCTCCTTTATTACCTAATCACTAGTATCCTTTTGGTTATTTGCTTCGTTATCATCATATTAACCTACTATTTATTAAGCACCTACCGATGTGGTCCAAATGAGGGAGCCCCTCACTGTAGTAACTTCTAGTCCCCTTTTCTTAGTTCCTTGGCTCCCCAGCCTTGCTTTTCTCCTAGTCCCTAGCCTTAATCACCCTCTCAATCAATCTTGCCTGCTCTCTAGCCTTAAACAATAGATTACTCCTAGCCTGAATTACAGAATGTCTCCTTCCTACCTCTTGCTTTGTTTTAAATAATTATTCTGTAACTTGTGATTTATGTACTCCAGCCTCTTTCAAGCCGTTCTGGACCCTGGTCCTGGGCAGGTAACATCACACAATAGACCGGTTAAGCCACAGGAGGAGGTCGCAGGCTCAATCCATCATGTAGCCACCCTATGTCAGTGATTTCGATGCCTCCTTCTTGGGAAAATGCTTTGAAATATAGTAACTGAATCTATTTTTCCTCCTCTAGGGGCTACCATGATACATATAATTCCCCAGCAAGGCTTCCAGCCCATCCTGACCAAATAAGTCAACACAGTCCTCCAAGAGGATCCCGAGACCCCTTCCTCTTTTAGCTCAGATGAGGTGAGAACTCCGTGAATCCCTGTTAGGTAAGGAAAATGGCTACATTCAGCAAGAAGTAGATATGGAAGAAGAGACCTCCTGTCCCTCAACTTCCCATAGAGATTTATGGGAAATCACATCTCTCAAGAAAAAAGTGAGGTAGGCAGACAGAATAGGGGGATCTCAGGACCCCTCCCAGGGAACCCACCTTGCTGGATTAGTCACCACCCTAATACCACTCTCTTCCTTAGTAATCCCTGTCCCAAATTAGACAATCACAAGGGACATTACAGGAGAAGTGAACTGACACAAAGGAAGTTATAGGATACAAAAGCCCACAAATTAAAGTCAGTTCCTAACACCTGCACAGTAAGGGTTACAGTGATGCTCAACTCACCTAAGCTTCATTATACCATCATTATAATATCATACATATGCCTGGAAGTTCATTAATATCCTAACAGTCTAAAGTCTGGGAAGAGACATGCACAGTCTAAAGAAGTTGCATGACTTCTCCTATAAATCAAAGATGCCAATCAAAGGATCCCACACCCAGATAGGCGTAACCTCTTACAACCTAAGAGAATAAAACGACCAAAGTCTCGTTGTTCGGGGCTCTTGAGCCATTCCCACTCGAGTCCACTCCTACCTCTTAGGAGTGTACTTTCCCTTTCAATAAACTTTCTCTTTGTTTCACCTTATTTTCCTTTTAAGAAACTGCCTATTTGTTTTACCTCTATACTTTGGTGTGTGTCTCATTGAATTCTTTGCTTGAGATACCAAGTACCTGGACACCACACTGAGAAGGGCCCCATTTTCCAGTAATACTGACATATGAGCAGTTTATTTAAATGATCCATTAATTTTTATTTAAACCTCTTGTATAGAACGTTTCTGGTCCCAACATGTGACGTTCTTAGGATGCTCAATTCAAACCCAGATTTTAGTACCCGCTACCTCCACACCCCAAATACTCCCAATGTCCTTGAGCCCCTTTAATGCTTTCAAATGCCTGGACATGGGTCAGAAAAGAGGTTCTCATAGAGTAGCCAAAAACTATGGCTTTCAGTGATGCGAAGCATGGGCAAGGCGTTGGCCTACTTACATTAGGACTAAAGAACTGGCTTGTGGGGACTTGAAGCTTGGAATGGATGACACTGTGACTTGCTCAAGAGCACCTGGTGGTCCTGGCAAATTTTACCCTAGTGGAAACCTTAATATTGATGAACTCCCTCACTCTTATAGGCAGTGTCCCTTGTGGCAGTTCTTGTCCTGGTCTATACTCACACTTCGCATTGCCTAGGGTCCTCTCAGCGCTGGGCCCTAAGGTTACCACACCCTCCAAGTTGACACCTTTCTTTCTTTTGGTTTCCACCAATGTTCCCTTTCTACCTTCTAAACTGAAGCCCTAACCATACTTCTTTTATCCCAAGAAAGAATACATGATATATCTGGAAATGCTTAATTTCCTTAGATCTGGGCTCCTAATACTGATTCACAAAAAATGTATTTATTCTATCCCAACAGTAAGAATAGCTTAGAATGCTATGTCCAATGACTTTCAGGAAAAAAAAAGTAAAGTTGAGTTTTATATTAAAAATTAGAACAGTTTGTATTACTGGGGAAAAAGTAGAGAATAGTGGCTAGGCTATGTGTGTCTTCAGGTCAGTCTTGCTGGATTCAAACTCAGATTCTACCACTGACTTGCTGAATCACCTAGGAAAGGAGTTAACAAATTTTTTTTCTGTTAAAGGTTAATATTCATTGTAAATGTTTTGGTTTTGTGGACCATTCTCTGTTACAACCACTCAACTCTATCATTGTAGCATGAAAGTAACCATAGGCATTATATAAACAAGGAGCATGACTGTATTTCAATAAAATGTTATTTAAAAAAAAAAAAGCAGGTATGGGGCTGGATTTAGTTCATGGGTTATAGTTTACCAACCTTTTACCTAGGACAAGTTGCTTAATGCTATGAACTGAATGTGTGTAAGTCCCCCAAATTCATATGTTCAAGTCTAATCCCAATGTGATGTTATTTGGAGGTGGTGCCATTAGGAAGCAGTTAGGTCCTGAAGGTCGAGTCCTCATGAAAGAGATTAATGCCCTTCTAAAAGAGACCCCAGAAAACTCCCTCAGCCCTTCTGCCACGTGAGGACATAGGGAGAAGATGGCCATCTATAAACCAGGAAGCATGCCTTTACCGGACACTGAACTATGCTGACACCTTTATCTTGGACTTCCCAGTCTCCAGAACTATGAGAAATACGTGTTTGTTGCTCAAGCCACATAGTGTATGATATTTTTGTTTTAGCTGCCTGAACAGACTAAGACACTTACCCTCTCTGATCTCATTTATAAAATGGCTGATAAAATAATACTAATGCATGTAAATTACCTAAAAGCATATCTGGCACTCAAAATAGTTATTATTATTGTTTTTGTTATTATTTGTAATTCTATATCCAACTGCCAATCAACATTTGTATTTGGTTGTCTGATTAACATTTCAAATTGAATTAGTCTAAAACTGAACCTTTGATCCTCCTTATCAAACCTGCTACTCTTAGAGATTTTTCCATTTCAGTTGACAGTAATTTCATCCTTCTAGTTACTCAGACCAAAATCTTGGAATCAATGCCACCTCCATTCTTTCTCTTACATAGTATGGAAAATCCATTAGGACATTCTATTGGTTAATATCTGAATACCCCATACCTGAAGATTTCTCATTTCTACTGCTACCATTTAGTGTGAGCCCCCATTGTATCTTGGCTGTAATTGGACCTTTTCATGAAAGCTTATTTTAATGCAATAGTCTACAAGAATCAAATCAGCAAACTATGGCTCCTGGCATAACCAACTGTTCTGGGTAGTGAAATTCAATTGGACGAGACCTCTCCATTTCTGAGGCTGATGAGTGGTCTCCCTGGAAGAAGAGCAGTAGAGAGCTCTGCAGGCAAGCTGACCAAGTTTTTGTACCTATAAATGACTCCCACCAACAAGCATCACCTTCCAAATGAGCCTGGTACAATGGGAAGGAAATTGGCCTGGGAAGATAGTGACCACCATTATGGGTGAGATTTGTAATCTCTCCTCACTCATAAAATTAAGAGTTTGAACTTCATCATCCTCAATGGTCTTGTACTTCTAAAATTCTACAAAATGTGCTTGCTGAGCTTTCTCTGGGTACTTTGTGTTGTATACAATTTGTCTTATTCCCTGAATCTGCTGCAATCAGACTTTTCTTTTTTCTAACCAAGTTCCTTTCATTCTTAGCTTAGACTTTGTGGTTGGTGGTTGAATTCCTATACAAGTGTAGCTAACGCATACCTTGGAGCTGCCTCCTGATCTCACAGAGTATTGATTTATCAGCAATCTCCCCACAGAACTCTCTGCTCTCCTTTCTATGTAGATGATAGTGTTGTGTGCTAGAATCCTTCTAGTTCTGGCTTTCATTCTGCAGTTGCTTTTACATCCTGCTCATAAATCTGCATAATAATGATAACTTCAAATTGGATTGCTCATATGAGGCTAGCAGCCTTATTCCTCTCTGAAGGTGAGACCGAAGTGAATGGGCACATAGCAGAAAGATTTACAGGAATTAAAAGGAAGAATGTGGGAAGAACTCACTAAAGTAGGTGAAAGACTTCTTCCCAGAAGAGCTCCAAGCTGGGCTGTGATGACTGAACAAAGGCAGGAAGGGAGCAAGAGCAAAAACTCAGGAACAATGAGCTTCAACACCCTTGAGCAGTTGCAGCTAATACCAAACTTCATCTAGTCTCTGTTGTGGCTTTTCTACAAACCAGTGTTAACTTGTCACTATTTTAACCTGTACTAAGAAACACATTTAACTAGTGCAGAAGACAAGATGCATTGAGGTCCCCATCCTCAAGCATATCTATTTTTCTACACCAATACATCTATTTCTTCCTCAAAAGTCTAATGAATTTATGTAAACACTAACACAAACCATATCTTTCTTTCTCACCTGTTTCACTTCCCCCACACAAAAAGGTAACCCCTCAACTCTACTTTGAATCTAATTCTAACCAATAGCAATCACAATCGTCCACTCTTTTACTCGTCAACAAGGAAATTTTTCATTCACCACTCAGGAAACAAGATGCTAGCCTGAGACTGATGGCCAGAAAGTCATGCATCTTTTATTAAACCCAGTGGCTAGTAAGCAAACAGCAATGCCTCCAGCATCATTTGTCATTAGGGTTGGCTTAGGAAACATCTCGTTCTTTCCACTCAAAACGATATTTGCCAGGTCATTAGTCATTAGGCAGTATTTACACCCCTACCCTCCTTTCTCTGCCCCAAGCTAACCTCGTTTTGATGAAAGCAGAGCCTGGCTGCCGTCCAATTTTGCAATCCATTCTTGGGAGATTCACCAAAAGAAGGATGAAAAAACTAAGTATAAGTAATTGTTAAGGCAAGATTTGGGGTTCCCTAGGAAGACATTAACAGAAAAAATTATACAGATTTATTTAATTTTTAATATTAACATTTAATTTATTAAAATTAATTCAACACAAGTCTTTAATACAAGTATTTTCTTGTTTTTAATTCTACTTATAAATATGTTATTGTACTTACAAATATAGCAAGATATAACTCTTAAAGGCATTTTAACTAATATTCTATCCTATTTAAAACTTTAAACTTTAAACTCTTGAATACTTTAAACTTAATTTATAAATTTAGTGCATTAAATGTTTTTATTAAGAACTTCAAATAATAGACATGCAAAAAAGAAAATCTTCTTGAGCACCTAAATCACTCTTTCAAATATGTAAATTAAACTCATAAAAATAGAAAATTGAAATTTGTGTTCAACAGTTCCATACTGTTTGTAGGCATAGTAAAATTTTTTACCTCAAATTACACTTCTAAATTAATTATTCAGTTACACATTACGGTATCATAGAGCTGATATGTTATTCTCAAAGGCAAAATTCCTTTAAATATTACAAACTCTTAAGATACCAAGCACATACACAATATAAAATATTAAAACTATAATTCTCTTAAGAATATCTACATTTATTTTCAATTTCCTCAAGATTAAAATATTCTTATTTGCCTATAAGAGTTATATTATCTAAATCAGTGATCCTCATCCTTTTTGGCACCAGAGACTGGTTTCATGGAAGACAATTTTTCCATGGATTAGAGGTTGGTGGGTAGGTGGGGGAGGTGATTTCAGGATGATTCAAGCCCCCAATGCAGCTTAATTGTCACTCACTTATAGGATTTTGATATGAGTCTGCAAGCAATTGATTAATGTGGTCTCTGTGCAGTCAAACCTCTCTGCTGATGTTAATCCGTATTTGCAGCTGCCTCAGCTCCACCTCAGATCATCAGGCATCAGATTCTCATAAGGAGCTCACAATTTAGATCCCTCACGTGTGCAGATCACAATAGGGATTGTACTTCTATAAGAGCCTAATGCCACTGCTGATCTGACAGGCGCGAGAGCTCAGGTGGTAACGTGAGTGATGATGGACAGCTATAAATACAGATGAAGTTTCGCTTTCCCACCACTCCTCTTTTGCTGTGTGGCCCAGTTCCTAACAGTCCATGGACTGGTACTGGGGTTGGGGACCCCTGCCTTACAGCTTAATTGGAATCATCTATTTGGTTCTATTCTGAATTAGTTTTATCACCTTCCTAGCTATTAGGGCTACACAGCTTGTAGCTTTGTCTAATTGCACACATGTCCAGAGTAAGACATGTCATTACAATGGCATGAACAAAAAGGATTGAGATGTACACTCTGTGAAAAGACAAGAAAAAAGACTTAGGGAAGTAAAGAATCAGTATCTAGTTACTTCGTGTCCTCGGAATGTTTTTACTGTGTCAAGGTCACACCACTGTTATGCCTGAAAAACCCATCCTCTTTCATGCACAAACCTTCCATATTGATACAGCTAGTAAATGGCTGTCTCAGATACAACCTTAATAATGATTGGATCTAAAATGTGTAGACTTTGTTTCCAGAGAGGAACTTATCATTTAGGGGAAGAGATATGGCGGTGCTGGTACAAAAGAAAGTGAAAAGAAATAACAGGCTGGGAGTTCCCTGGTGGTGTAGTAGCTTAAGGCTTCGGCACTGGCGCTGTCAATGCTGCGGCCTGGGTTCGATTCCCAACCAGGGAACTACCCACATACAAAATAAATAAATAAATAAATAAAATTAAAAAAAAAAAAGAAATAACAGGCTGGAAAATGAAATGCTCAATGTTTGTAGACCTTACCCCTGAAATCCACATTGATGGGTATGTGAAAGCATGAGCTCAAGTGTATGCATACGGGGTTGGAAATGGGATATTGGAGATGGGCGAACTAGGCATGTGAATAAAACCTTCTTAGAACAGATCTCTGTCTCAGAAACAAATTTAAGATCACCAAAGATTACTGCAGAGTGAGTATAATAGAGGTTGTCACATAGCCCTCAAGTAAACTAGGTTTTTAAGTTGCTACTTACCATGCCCCTTAATATCTTAGGGAAAGCATTAAACTAGCTCATATTACTGCTCCATATGAGAGGGTTCTTTTATTGACAAATCATAGTAGGCATATGATTGTGCATTAATTTCTTAGCCTTCTCTGACCTGCGTCTCGAGCACTCTAATATTGACTACTATTACAGGAAATTCTCTAACCATCTGTAGCAGGAACTCCAGAATTTAAACAGGGCAGATTGCCCATCATCCTGAGTGTCAGTCCTATCATCTTACATTTTTGTCTATTTTACAGCTGCATGGATTGCAAGCAGTACCTTGCCTTCTGCTGTATTTCTTGGTAAAGAATGTTAAAGGATGACAAACACCATGAGTTCAAGCTCAGTCTTACGTGCTCTCCTCCCATATATTCCAAATTCACACTTCCCAGTTCCTGCTTTTCTGTGTCTCTTTTTAATACCCCCATTCTCCTTATAATGTCCCTCCTTTTAACTACTTCAATGTTGAACTTTCTGTGTAAGAAAAAAGAAAAATGTCCAGTTGATTAATACTATATTTTTTAAGAACCTCTGTTTTAAGGATGTGTTCTGGGTTTTGATTTACATGACTGTTGTTGTCACTGATTTGATTTCAATAGAGTCAACCAAGCTCCATTTCAATAGGGTCAACCAAGCTCATGCCTGTGACTCTTGTCACAGTCTACTCTTTCTGTCTTCTTTTCTAATATGTTAACCTTGAAACTGCCTCTTATAAAAAAGTTCTACCGTTTATAAACTTACTTTCAACTAGAAGTCTATTTTATTTAGAAAAGCTATATAGTATTATGGTTAAATAATGGAAACACTAAAACTAGAGTTCTAAAGGCAGAATTCATGCCTATCATATCCTAGTTGTGTGTCCTTGTGCTAATCACTTAAACTGTGTGTCTCAGTTTCACACTGTCAAATGGTAACAATAATCACACCTAAGTTTACTGAGAGGATTAAATTAGCAAATATACCCAAAGCATTCAGAAGCATACCAAGTGTATAACAAGTGCTAGATAAATGTCCATGATCAGTCTTATTTTATTAGAGCAAGGGTGTACAACAGTTGAGTGGAAAATGTAAACTCTGGGCTGAAAGGGTGCTGCAGTGGATTTTCCATTGCTCTAGCTCTCCAGACCTTGAGGCCATGATTACATGAGAGTCAGCTGTGGAGTTAGTTGCATTCTATTAGAATGACAAATGTGTAGAAATTATTTCCACTTCACCCATATCCTTACCTCCTTCCAACAGTGCCCTGTTTTCTATGCTCAGAGCTCTCTTTGACTTAAAAATTAAAAACTAATGACCCACAATAGCCGCTGAAAGTCAGCTGTGTCCAAGGGAAAAAATGGAAGCTAAATTGTGAAAAACCAGGAGCCGTGTGGCCAGCGGTATGCGGATTTGTTCTGTGAGCCCCATGTTCTGAGGCCCAGAGGTGGTACATGGAGCTCACAGAACAAATCCACGTGGTTTGTTGAGAAATGGAGTCTATGATGCTAGCTTGTTTGGCGGCAGGTTCTTTTGGAATATAGTTCTAGAGTACTAGTGAGGTTCTAAACTGTACAGAATCAGCTGGTTATGGGTGATTGTATAAGTAAAACCTTTTTCTCTGAGGGCTGGGTCTAACATTTTTGTCACCTCCCAAGGTTTGACCAGGTGGGAGCTTTGGAAATGGAAATCCAGGAGTGCCATCTGGCAGGTGAGCTCTCGTTTTTCATTCTTTCGAGGGGGTTTCCATTGTGTGCCTTGTTGCATCTGCTGGGTGGGTGAATGCTGATCCCAGCCAACACCTCCCCATCCTGTTACAAATGCCATTGTCAGGTTTAGCAGACAAAGCCTACTGTTTCAGGGCCAGAAGTCCATGCCTTATAATCCCGATTTACACAGATGGTACGCAGGCACAGGTTCAGAATTTTTGCATTAGAAAAGACCAGGGACGTCATCTCTGCTGACACTATTCCAAAGAACGGTTTATTATCTGTGCTATCGATGTGGTAGCTACGAGCCTACTGTGGCACTTTAAATTTGACTGAAAAAGTGAATTTTAATTTAATTTAATCCACACATAGTTAGGGGCTATCATATCCAACAACTCAGAACTCTACTTACTTTATAGAGGAGAAAGCTAAGGTTCAGAGAGACATGATGCCCAAAGCCACAGAATGGTACAAGGCAGAGCTGGGGTTGGAGGCTGGGTGCACACTCTTCTGTGCTAATGCTTTCCTCATTTTATCATGCTGAAACCAAGAACACGGTTCTGGAATCCAACTGGCAACACAAAGACACCAGAATCCCTATGTTTGTGATATCCAGCTCCCAGGAGACCATTCTCAGTCTTCACCACCCTCCCGACACCCTTCCCTTCTGTCTCCATCAGGGTTGAACAAGACAATGTCTCCGCTGACTTCATGGAAAACTTCACTGCCGGCTGGATTGGATGAAACGATTGGCAACTTCATCTGCAGCCTGACAATTTTATTGTTTTCTTCATCAGAAACCATGTGAGTTCATTCATGCCAGGGCCCACATCCAGGTCCCTCTGGGGAACTCTACATGGTGAGATGAAACCGCATCCCTGTCGACTTTCCTCACAGCATCTTCTGGGGTTAGTCAACTCTTCACCAACTCCCACAATGAATAAGACCCTGAGTGCTTGGAACATTTTAAAGCAAATTTTTTCTTGTCCAAATTTTGCTGGCCTCTGGGTCGTGGTTTTTTATTTTTTTCCTTTAAATCAGAACATTCGTATTTGTTGAAGTTTCATTTAAAAACACTGAAAATTGGCACTCGTGTGCTGTATGTCTCTGGTCCAGGAAGATTTCCAGCTGCTGAGTAGAAACGTGCAAAATAAATAAGTATATGGTTTTTAAAAAGATTCCCTTCTGTGATTAGATACACATCCACCGTGAGGCAAAACGTTTCTGTGACCAACTCTCTGGGGCACTAAACCCACCCAGGGCCCTCGCTGCTGTACTGACAGGTTGATGAGGACGGAATGGCGCCGAGTGGTCACAATTCACTCCCTTTCCCTTCTTCTTGTTCTTTTGATGACAAGGCAAAGGTCTCCACAAACAAAATCGACCATCTCTACACTTCCCGTTTTTTTGGTGTAATTTTTTCTCCCTGGGAACATTTGATAGCCAAGTCTATTTTTTCCTTGGCATACCCTAAGTTCTTGGTAATGCATTTTGAAATATTAAACTTACATGATACTCTATGCTTGTTTTTCAGTACTTTCTGAGAATTAGGGATGCATGGAGAATAGTTAAACAAACCCCATGGAATTTATTTCTCAATAAGCAGTTTCTTAGCTCTATAGTAGACTCTGAGGGTATCCCCCAAATCATTTTGAGGCAAATGGGATCTTTTGGAAAGGCCACCATATAGGGAGTTGGTTTTCAATGGGAATAAAGTTTCAGTTATGCAGGATGAGTATGTTCTAGAGATCTGCTATACAACACAGTGCCTACAGTTAATACTACATTGTGCACTTAAACATTTAACAGGATAGATCTCATGTCAAGTTTCCTTCTCCCCACTCTGTGCAGGCACTACACACACACACACACACACACACACACACACACACACAGAGGAGTCAGTGCAAAACTTGACACACTTGGCATTTTACCATCAAAGCTTGGGCCATAGTTACAAGGTGGCAATATCTATATTTTCCCCAAAGTTAATAACTAACTTACATAAAATTATATAACACTCACAGGCATTTCCTTAAAATCTGGGCCACATCTTTCTGCTTCCCCAGAACATTCCTGCCTGTGGGTAGACAAGAAGAAAGTAGCAGTGACATTCAAGTTCAAATTCCCCTAATTTTTGCTCCTTTTTCTCAGGCCCTGAGAAGTACAGTTTCTCAGAGTCCTTTGGGAAAGGCTTCCATGCACTCCTAAAACAAGTCTGCACCCCCAGGCATTTTCTAGAATCTGTCATGTCTACACTAGACCCAAGAGACTCAGAATGACATGCCTGACATGACATGATAGGGCTTGCACTTCATTTAATATGTGGATAAAAAAGGTATCTCACTGCCCATCAAAGTTTCTTGAATGGATGAAAAAATAATCAAATAGTCAAATCATTTTGGAGTACAGTTTTACAAATGGACACACTTCTTTCCTCATCTGATATGCTTCCCCAAAGGGATGACATTGTCTCCTGTTAGACTCACCTGCTATCTGCTCTATTGCCGTGCGAGAAGCTATGTTTATTATCTTCTGTAACACACTGCTAGACAGGGCCTCATATAGTGCTGATCAGGTCACAGAGTTTTTCAAAAGAGAGCCATTTCTTTGTAAAACTCACACATAAATATATGGTCCTTGGTGCTACATGGACACTACACATACATGCAATTTAATGCACAACACTAGTTGCTGCCATTCCCATAGATAATGGTATGAATGGAACCCCTTGTGTTGTGCAGTGCACAACCTGCCCAACTGCATAGAGGGAAGGACGGAGAGTTCATCTGTCCTTTTTATGATCTCTTCCCTGGTACCTGTACACAAACCTCCTTCAAACCTGTCTCTTCTGAATAGAAATTAGCCCATGTATTAATGGACACAGAAATGTCTCACTTTCCTCTACTACTAGTAAGAAAGGTGCTCCGCCTGTCACCAGAAGGGAAATATTAGCTGGTGACCCACAACTCAATGTAGCCTGTAGGTGTGCCTTGTTTTGTTAATATAATGTGTTAAGAATTTGGAAACTGAATTTTTTAAAGTAGGGCTTAATTTTTACATTTTTACCAGTGCTTAAGACTCACTATTGCCTTATTTCATATGCATTTATGTCTGATCCTTGAAAGACTTTGAATCTCCTACACATACACACACATACACCCTCCCCCCACCCCCCCACACACCTTATATCCCTAGCAATTGGAGGGAAGGAACTTGGTCTATGGGGTCCTTTGCTGCACTGTAACATTCTGTAAAATAAAAATGTTCATAAAACATTTGCTCAGGGTTTTAGTTTAGGGAGAATATACTTCAAAAACTTGTCTTTGGAAATTCCCTTTTCATGCTCAGCACTGGATTACACCCAAAGGTAATTCATTTCCCAGAATTTTCCAGTCCCCTACTGAATTGTAGGATTGAATACACACAATGAACATTTTTATGAAGCATCTATTTACCCTGTACTACTCAGGAAGTAAAATACTAGCTAGTATGTTTGAGTACATACTATATGCCAGATATTTTATTATCATATCTAAACTATGAAATAACCCTATAAGATAGGTACAATCGTTTCTCCATTTTATACGAAAGTAACCTAATGAACAGAGAGTTTATGAATTTACCTAAGTTCACGCATTAAATAAAAGATCAAGCATAGAACCTAGGCGCCTAGCCTAACTCCAGAACCCATGCTCTTAATATTACCAAGTGTCAGACCCTATTTTTAGATCAGCTCATTTATCTTCAGGACAAAGTGTCAGGCCCAAATTACTGCACTCATTTTATACTTTGGAAAACTAAAGTTGAGGGAAATTAATTCATGTATCCAAATTTCACATACATAGTGCTTAACCAAGATTGAAACCTAAGTCTGATTCCAAAATTTGTGCTCTTAATCACAATGATACATTCCTTCCTTAATCTCTAGACATCTGAATTTATGGTTTCAAGTCTGCCATTGGCAAGACATGAAGAAAATGGCTCTAAGCCTCATCTAGAATCTACTCTGACATACAGGGGGGGGGATCCAAAGAAACCTGAAATCTATTTATAAAAATGTGTATTTACTCTTACATGTTTAAACTCCAGTGACCTTCAATGTACTCTGTTTAATGCAATCCACCTATCAAGATGCTTTTGCACTGCTCAAAACAGTTTTTGAACTGGTTGATTTTGATGCCTTTTAGTGCTTTTGTCATTTTTTGTTTCACTTCTTCCACCTCTGTAAAGTTTCTCTTTGAGGACATGTTTTTATCCAAGGAAGCAAAAATCATTACTTGGGACGAGATTACATGAATAGAGAGGGTGGGCCATGCGGATCATGCCAGTTTTGGTCAAAAACTGCTGAACACTCAGCATGGTGTGGGCAGGTGCGTTGTCATGCTGCACATTGTTCGTGTAAATCACCCATTGTGGAATGGGCAAATGCATTGAAAGAGTCTCCAAAAAATTTTTTTACTGAAGCCAAATGCAGCTTCTCACAACAACGCCAGCTGGGACACTGATGCAGATAGGTTCCTAGAACACTCACCTAGCCGGGGGGAAGCCTGTCCTAGAAGGGACCTTCCCTCCAGAAGATAATTCCAGTTTTGTGGGGGTTACCCCCTTAAATAAAACCAGAAGAGAAAAACATATTTTTTTGCTCTGTCTCCGCAAAGCCATTCCACTGGACATGGGCTAAGGAGGAGGTGCCTCTAACGAACAGTGGAAGAATAAGTGCAGAAAGGACATCTTTTATTCAGGCCCCACTGAGCTATGCAGTAGAGAAAGGAATCTATTTATTCAGAGTGTGGTAGATTCTAGGTGTGAATCTCATTTTAAACATTTCCTAGCTAAGTAATGTTGGGAAAATTTTCTAACCTTCCTGAACTTCAAGTTCTGCATCAGTCAGCTATTCCTACAATAATGCTTTCTAAAATAACTCATTTATAACAATGGACATTTATTCTTATGTTCATAGTCTATAGGTCCACCGCAGATCAGCTGATTTCGGCCAGGCTTAGTTGAGTGCCTCTGTTTAAAGTTGTGAGCTGGACTTACCTTCTTACTGTGTTTTAGATGCAGAATTTCACTATATGGATAAATCCTGAGGCCTAGGGTGAAGGCATAGCATTTATTTGAGATAAAACTCTTCACATAACAATGGAAGAGGCACAAGAAGGCATGCCTAGCACCACAAACTTGATTCATGCCTTTGCTTGCATCACAGACACCTAACATTCCATTGGCCAACACAAAGCAAGTCATATGACCAGCTCCAACTTTAGTAGGGATGAGGAAATAAACAAAAGGGGTTAAATATTTGACAAATAATTGAAACAATCATGGTTTTCTTTAATATAAAACAGGAATGATAACTAATTTTAAGAGAAGTGATGATAGATGAAACAACTCTTACATCAGTATGTTTGTAAGGTGCAAAGAACTATTCAAGAGAACTCTTGCAATTGTTTTTCCAAAGAGAAGCATTGATAGCCTGCCAAATGCATTTCTACTTTGAAAGGAGTTGATATTTCTCAAAACAATAGATCAGCTAGTACCCAAGGGATGATAGCTGCTGAGCCCTTCAAAGTAACTGGTGAAAATGCCATTTACAGACAACAGGCTGTGTTTGCCAGACTTGGCATTTTGATAGTTATTTTAATGTCTTAGGCAATTAAATGTTGGCAGTAAATATTCCCACACTGCAGTGGACTGGTTGGGTGATGTGAGGCTTAAAATTAGCATTAGGTTAGGCTGCAGGGAGGCAGCTCTGACAGGGAGCATGGCTGTGCTAAGGATGCCATGGGGGTAGCTGGAGGATGAAGATTTGAGATCAGATGAACTGTATGGTCTTAGGAGGGAAGGCAGAGTGAGTGGGACTGACTCACCATTTTCTCCATAAATCAAGAGGCATTCGCAGAGTTCTCTGATGGTTCTTCTGGCATTTTCTCATTACCTTCTGCTCTTATAGTGTGCTTGTAAACTATTTTCTGGAATATGAAACTGAGGTACAAACAAGAGAAAGAAATAGACTTCTGACACTCTTAGATAAAATATGCAGGCCTTTCCAGAATAAAACTGGGGGGCGGGACTCTTGCAAAGGGGGAAAAAGGGAATGGTGTCTGTACGTCCTTCCATCATAAAGATAAGAACCTCAAGGTGGTCAAGGCCTTGTCCTACCTTTCTATCTCCAGACCCCACCTGGTACCCCTAACATCCTCTACTCATTTGCAACCAGACCACAGAGCTAACTTTGCATCAGAGTCTGGACGCCAGTCTCAGATTCATATTTAGGAAGAAAGAGTGCTAGGGCAAGTTCATAACTTCCTAGAGGTCTATCCACAAAGTAGAAGGTTAATGGTGACTTCACAGCTGCTCAGTATATACCCTGGGACACAACGGGCTATTGTGTACCCTCAATAAGTGGTCCCGGAAGCTGAGTGGGAGGTAGGGCATCTTGGTGCAGTCATGCCTGGGCCCTGTGGAGGCATCAGAGTCCCAGGAGCCTATTGCTGGTGGTTCCTCCCCAACTCTGGAGATCAAGTGTCATGACTACTTTCCTAGCCTGTGTGTCACCATGAGCCCACCCAGAGCAAACATCGTCAGGATGTAGCCCCGTGTGCTGCCAGCCAGGGTTGCTACGCTGTGGGGAACTTTTTATGGTTTTCTGCTCATGTTTCGTTATGTTTTTCATTATTAGTGTTTTTATGCCTCCCAAAGTTCTTCAACAAAGAGTAAAGATGAGCCCTTAAAAATTCCCAAACCTCACATTTCTAGCAGCATAAAGAAAGAGAACAGAAAAACGAACCTTGACGACGCTTTGGTGATACTTTCAGAGCAGCCGCAGAAATTAATTTGGGACTTTGGCTCCAGAATGTCTCAGTAGTTTGTTCTCTCTCTCTCAACTGCTCCCTCTTCTTTCCTCCTTGTGCCATTTTCTGTCTTCTTCCAAAGGATCTTTTTTTCCATTTGCTTCCACCTACCCTCAAAGAGCTTTCTTGTCTGTGCAGCCCTCTGTGTCAGACCCACAGCTAAACCATCAACCCAGTGCAGGAAGAACTAACTCAAGCTTCTTACTAAGTTTTCAGATAAACAGCACCCTCCACCTTGTGCAAAGTTTTTCTGCTCTGCTCTCTTTTCCATTACTTCTGAATGTAGTAATAAAAATAAAACTTAAGCCTTATGGGAGCTTACTCTGAGCCAATCACTGCATTGAGTGCTTCAGGTGCATTTGCTGTTCTTCTTCACTGAGTACAAGGTAAGTATCATTGTCTCATTTTAAATTCAAGGAAGTGGAGACCCAGTTGTGTGTGTGTGTGTGTGTGTGTGTGTGTGTGTGTGTGTGTGTGCTGAGTTGTACCTTCACATATTTGCTCTGTTCCATTACTTAAAAATTTTGAGGACCCCAGTCATGAATACGATGGATCTCGTACCTACTTATTATTTTCTCTCTCCCTGAACTCTTTACTTTCATCTCTTTTCAGTCCATGTTCTTATTTCTATTCTTTTGTTGCTTTCCTATGTCTTCTGCAGGGTCCATTTGACATTTGTTTCTTTCAATTTCAACTTCATTTCTTTGAAGGTTTTGCTTTCTCTTAAGGACATTTTTTTGGGCCCCGCCAGATCACATTTTTGTCTTGACACTGCTAGGTTCTAATATTTCTTTCTGTGATCTTCGTAAATAGAGATGATTGCCTCAAAGTTTTTATAATATTTGATTTTTCAGTTCATGGAAAAATGCTGAACAAAAGTGTTAGCTACAGCATCCTTGTAATATTTTCTTGGTAAGATTGGATCCGTTTCTTGTACTTTTCTGCTGCAGTATCTACCTTCAATGTTAGGCGCATTTCTTTATCTTGCTCATTATTGAGTTGTAGGAGATTGCTTCAAGAAACTTTCGAATATCACACTCAAAAGTTCTCCTTTTTACTGCTGCAGAGACAAACTGCTTCTGGTAGGGTAAAGGAGGGAGGATTTTTGCCACTAGCCCTGCTCACCTCAGTTCTGATACTGGTTGTTGCAATAAAAAAGAATACCGTTCAGGTTGAGTCCTTAACCTTCAGGAAGTGTGTTTCTGCTGGCTCTTTAAAAGTCCAGGGATATATGTTTAGTGCCAACCTCCATGTTTACTATATATTGCTTGCACTTCCCACATTTTCTGTCAAGATGACTAATATGATGTGGGCTATTAATTCTTTCTCCTCTCTAATGTTTTAATTATAATTATGTATAAACACTGATGAAAAGTAGCAAAAATTTTAAAACAGTGCTTTTGGTATGTTATTACTTAACCTTTGCAGAGTGCCTACATGTTTGTAGAACACTTACGTGCTAATTAACTCTTTTCATCAGCCCTCTTGGAAGGGGGCCAGGCTGTTTATTTCTAGGCCTTAAGGAATAGACTTTGATAATAATGACCTTGTAGGACTAGATGAGTCTTTAAGAGATCACAGAAGTACAAGTCCTGCTCCCTGAAAAACCTGCAAGGAAACTATTCTGAACTCTTGCTCCGAGCTTCTGATGTTCATTCCTCTCTTCGTAATTTCTTTTTCTTAATTCTCCAGGTGCTACTAGTGCCAACTGCTGCCTTTAATTCCTTTTGGTCAGGCAGAAATTTAAAGTATGAGCTCCTTTCATTTTAACTTTGGCTTTTCAAATCCATGCGTTGTAAGTCAGCGTCTCCAAATGGTCATGCTATGAGCCAGGCGGAAAATCACCATGACCTCAGTTCAACGGAGCTCTTAGGAATTGGGTTCTATAAACCCACTTTGTAATATTTTAGATACAAAATGTCATAGCAAACAAATGGAAATAAAAGAGCAACTTACAATTAAGGCTTACCAGTTATGAACCATTCGTTTTCTAGACACTTAATACACTTGATTTCCTTTAGCCAACACAATAGCTAACCTAGACAGATATTTTTATTCCTATTTTTAGATATGAAAATACAAAGAGATTCAAAGATATCCAGTAGCCACCCCAGGCTTGAAGTGGTAAGCTATAATTTAAAGCAGGATTGGGTTAACCCCCAAGCTAGAGCTCGTTGTGTTACAACACTCCTAGGAGATCTGATAGCATCTTGATATTGGAAGCTGTAGAGAAACTTTCATTGTTGCCTTCCCAGCATTCAGTTCCCCTTAATCTGCAAAGAGCATGTGAGTTTGATTTGGAGAATCAAACTGCTTCTGCTTTCAGTCCACAAGGAATTTCCCCCGTCTCCACCCACAAGGTAAAGATATGGCCTTATGCCTGAAAGACAGTTAAGCAGAGCAAATCATTTCCCTAACTACAGAGATTAAGTCAGAGATTAAGAAATGATTCACTCTGGGCTAAGGAGAGTCTGTAGGAGACACAATAATGATCTCCCAAAGATGTCTACATCCTAATTCCCCAAACCTGTGAATATGTTGCCTAGACAAAAGGGACTTTGAAGGTGTGATGAAATTAAAAATCCTGAGATAAAGAGATTATTTTGGATTATCTGAGTGGTCCCAAAGTAATCATGAAGGTCCTTAAAAGAGGAAGGCAAGAGAATCAGTCAGTGTATCAGTTTGGTCTTCCAGAGAAACAAATACATACAAATTGTATATATATAGAGAAACAAATATATGAAAAACTATATCTATAGAAAAATATATAAACTTTATATATAAACTAATAGAAATATATATAAACTATATATAAAGTACATATAGAGAAAATATACATAAATGATATATATAAACTATATATAGAGAGAAATATACATAAACTATATATAGAGAGAAAACACATAAACTTTCTATATAGTATATATGTAGAAAGAAATATACAAACTATATAAACAAATATATATGATCTATATATAGAGAACCAAATACATAAACTACATACATAGAAAATATACATAAATTATATATGTAAATTATATGTAGAGAGAATCAAATATATATATGAAGTATATATGAAGAGCTGTCCAGAAAGTCCCCAGCCACATAACCGTTCTCATTTATATTGACAATGGGTGGATTTTTTCTGGAAAACCCTCATATAAAGTAAAAGAGATTTATTATAACGAATTGGCTTATGTGATCATGGAGATGAAGTTCCAATATCTGCAATCAGCAAGCTGGAGACCAGGAGAGCCCCTAATGTCATTCTAGTCCTAGTCTAAAGTTCTGAGAAGCAGGCGGGCCCTCAGTGTATGTCCAAAAGTCGTGGGCTCTAGAGCCAGGAAGAGCTGAGGTATCAGTTCAAGTCCAAAGGCAGGGAAAAATCATGTCCAAGCTGAAAACAGATAGGAGAAGTTTCCTCGATTTGAAGGGAAATTCAGGCTTTCTGTTCTGTTCAGGCCTTGACTGGATGAGGGTCCTTCATGTTAGAGAGGGAAACCTGCTTTACCCCAGGCAACCGGAATTGAAATGTTAATCTCATCCAAAAACATCATCACAGAATAATGTTTGGCCCAATATCTGGGTACCTGTGGTCCAATCAAGCTGACACATAAAATTAACCATCACACAGAGACTGTTATAGGGCAAATTAATTGAAGTCATTAATACAATCAAGCTACCACAGGAGGTAATAGCTTCCCACCACCAGTGGTCTCTGATGGTTTTTCCTTAACCTCTTTTAAAGCCTGTTCAAGCCATCTGAGAGAATCCTGTTTCCTCTTAGGACTCTGATATATATGGGGGTCCAAAATGATAGTACAACTCAGAAGGAATTCCCCCCTCCTATAGATTAAGAGTCACTGTCACTAGCATGATATACCACATGATTCTTTACTACTTACCCTTGATTTATTAGGTTATGAGAATTTTATTTTCTGACCCAATCCAAGACCTAAGCAGTAATAGAAATGGATAGAAAACATATGGCAAGGCTGCTGAGTCAAGGTATTACTTAGATACAGCAAACTTGGTCCCTCTCTAGTCAGACAACCTGGAGAAAATCAAATAATCTCTTTGGGATTTCAGATTTCTATTTCTTAAATGAGAATCCAGTTAGGGGATCTTTCAGGTCACTTGTTTCACCTCACGTGAGACTCTTTTCAGAGTCACCTATGGGGAAACTGCTGAAAATATTGCCAAAACTCTCATGCTCTGCTGACACATTGACCAATGGAAGGCAGGCAGAAATGACAATGTGACAGTTTGGAGCCCAGGCTTACAGAGGCATCACATAGTTCCATGTACCCTCTCTTACTTCTCTGCCATCACCATAAGAAGAATCCAGCTAGTGTGATAGTCTAAGGAAAATGAGCAACAAGGGAAGATTAACATTAGCCCAAGCCACCATGAAGAGCCAAGTCCCCTCGACTCACAGCTTGAAGCAGAGCTGTCCTGCCAATTAAATTTATATTAGCTGAGCAATAGTCAACCTGAAAATGCATGAATGAGCCCAGATAAGATCAGCATAGCTGTTCTAGCTATGTTATAGATATATGAGAAATAGAAGGTTATCTTTGGAAGTCACTGAGATTTTATGGTTGTTTGTTATGCAGCATTAATATGGTAAGAGCTGACTGATACAGGAACTTCCTTTGTTCTTCCCTGCATTCTAGGCAGAGAATATGAGGAAAGAACACATAAATATCTGTAGTAAAAGAGAGCATGGCAAACATATTAGTTTCCTAGGGCTGCATACAAAATTACTGGAATTGGGTGGCTTAAAACAAAAGAAATTTATTCTCTAACAATTCTGGAAGCCAGGAAGGCCAAAATCAGGGTGTCACAGCAGGGCCATGCACTTTCAAAGACTCCAGGGAAAACTCTTTCCTTGTAAATTCCAGCTTCAAGTGGCTCTTGGCTTTCCTTACCTTGTGGCAGCATAACTCTCAACTCTACCTCCATCTCCGAATGGGCTTTTCCCTGTGTCTCCAAGTCCTTCTCTCATAAAGATGTGAGTCATTTGATTTAGAGTCCACCTTAAATCCAGGATGATTGCATCCTGAGATCCTTACCCAAGTTACATCCAACCCCAGTTCCAAATAAGGTCACATTCACATGTACCAGGAGTTAAGACAACCCACTACTGACAATATAAGAAAGCAACTCATTAGATTGAGAATCAATACATCATTTATTAAATGGGGACATTTAACAGTAACCTACCTCATAAAATTATTGGGAGGATTAAAGAGTTTATCATATGGAAAATACTAAAAACAGTATCTGGTATATGATAAGTGGTCAGTAAGCATTATCCATTGTTGTAGGTTAGGTAATTATCACTGCCTTACCCATTTCAGAGAATTATAAAAAAATAAAGTGAGATACTATATGAGAAAAAAACTTTGATCAGTGCTTTTTGAAGCATTAAAATTTAAAATGTTCTTACTTCTGCAAATTTTTCATGCATATGTATTTTAATAAAGGAAATGACATTAAACATGTAGTGAGTCCTACATGGAGAGACATGGTAAGTCTTTTCATAAAGTGAAGAATACCCCTGTGATTTTTTCTTCAATGAGTCAGACTTTGCACAAATCAATTGTCTACAATGGGAACCTATCTGTTGCACTGCTGTTCATAAACACACTACAAAATTGACTTAAATGTGAAACTTACTAAAATAACAAGATTGAGACAAGAACACAGGATATTATTTTTCTTGGCTGGAGTCCTTGGGAACCCTGAATACTCCCACATAATTATAGCATTGTCACATTTTCTATGTAAATGCTTATTTATCTTCCTTGGGGGAGTCTTTTGTGTGAAGTATGGTTTTGCAAACATTGAAATCTCTCCTGTGCTTTTTTAGTAACCTTCTCCAATGTGGCTGGGAAGTGTCCTTTTTGATGAACAGTGGGAGGAAATGACTGATGTCACCTTTTAGAGTGTGAACATTAGGTTTTCCTGATGAAAAACAAACTAAATAAGACTAAAGGTTAACAAAAAAAGACTCGAGGTACTGTTTCTGGTTCTGCGTTCATTTGTGGGCTTAAAAAGTATTTATTAAAAATCTACAACGTGCCAGGCCTTATGCCAAGAACTGGTCAGAAATATAAATAACGTATTGTCTTTACTCTCAAAACAGTTAGGTGTAGAAGATATGAGAAATTCAGCACTCAGATAACTGTATAATGAATGTTTTACTGATTCTACTAAGGGAGTGGGACACAGGGCCCGGCATCCTGATAAATGGGGTGGGGGAAAGAGACTCTTGCAGAGACCGAGCCGTTGCAGGCGCTGAGCTCTGAAGGAGAAGGAGCCAGAGGCCTGCCATGGAGGGGGCAGCGATGTCAGAAGAGGGAGCTGCATGTGCAAATACTGCTACATTGTGTGCGTAGATGGGGCATCCACTCAAGTCTCTCGCTCTTCGCTTTTGCTCTCCTGCCCTGGTGCCCTTCTCGTTATCTGCCCTTAAACAACTTCCCCTTTTCTCACTCTACTGACTATGCATTATACTCAGTGCAGACAGCTGTTAATGGAGAGAAAATGGAAAAGAAATTACCATTATATACAGGAGCTACTGCATACACTGTCTTGATATAAACTTGCCCCTAACCATCCTGGCCCTGCCTAACAGGGGTGCTTGGAACAGGCAGGCTGAAAGAGCCCAGAGCACTCAGATATAAGTTACAGCCACAATAATCTCTGCCTGGAAAGGCTCATGAAGGCTTCTCAGAGAGAGAGATTCTAGAAAACAAAGTCTCCCTTTTCTCCAGCTCATCACTGAGCATCGCAGAATTGCATCCAATTTCCTTCGGCTCAAAGGTAAATGTCAACCTAATCATCCAGAAGGGGCACCTGCAAGCAACTTGTGGACTTCTTTTGGCTTCTACTCCAGGGCAGTAGGAGGGGAAATTCTATGGGCAGCCATGGGACCCCCCAACACTGCTGTGAGGGAGAAGGATTGGAAAGCAAAATGCTGAGGAACTGCTCGCACCTGGATTGATTTTGGTTTTGCAGCATCAAAACTTTCTCATGGTTTAATTTCCAAGGGAGAAGACAGTGTAAAGGCTGTGGTGGGACGGTAGAACAGAGTTTCTCCAACATTGAACAGTGCTGTTGTGAGGATGAGGTGAGTTGCCTGGGGTACTGAGGTCCCAGCGCTACGAAGAAACATTTGGGCACTTAGGTTTCACAGTAATTCCTATTCCCTAAAACCATACATAATCCTTTCTAGAGGTGAGGCACCGTCTATCTTTGCAATAGTAAATTTAGATGCTGGTCTCTTTCCGGCTTCATTTGTTTGTTTCCTTGATTTTTTAGCCATTGCTATGTAGGACTGTGTAAGTATCCAGGATCTAAAGTTGTCTCAAAACGTTCTTGAATTTTGGCTTTGCCTACTGCAGTGTCTGCACTATTTTGTGAGTCTGTCTTTCTGAGACTTATTTTCTTCACCTGTAAATTAGGAGAAATAATAATAGCATCTCAAGGAGTTTCTTTAAGAGATGAGAAAAAGCTTTCTAAAATGGGTGCCTACTGATTACATGGAAGAGATGGCTCAGGGACCACAGGGTTATGCTCCCCTTCCATAGTAATTGGCGGAAAACGATTACCCATCAGGGAATACATTTCCTAGGTCCTTCGCATCTGTATAGCTCGATATGGCCAGTTCTGGGTAGTGTAAGTGATCCATCCTTAGTTGTAGGTGGTTAAACACACCTATGTACCTTCCTCATATTTTCTTCATTTCATCTTTGACTGGTTCCAAGGAACCTGGAGACTTCAAGATCAAAGTTAATATGTCATTGAGTCACCTCTCACATGATAGCTACTCATAAAAGCCCCACCCATAGTGGACCTTTCAGACAGAAGTGAGGGGAAAAAAACTTGCATTGCCTTAGAGCACTGAGATTTTTTAAAACACAGTTATTGGTTATAAAATTAGCATATCCTGATTGATAGGCATTATTATTCTAGAAGTGAGTCACTAATCTATTATTAACCCAGTCACTAACATCATTTCACATTTTTCCTTACACATTACTCCTACCACATAGGTGATAGGCTTTTAACATAATTTAGTGTTAAAAAGAGCACCAAGAGGTTTTTCACTAAGTAAGCAAAAAGATGTTCAAGAACACTATAAATTTTGAGGGCAGAAATTACGTTTATCTCTTGTTACTACAGCCTAGTGTAGTGTAGGTGCTTAATAAATATTTATTAATTGAATGATATTGTAATAAGATGTGCCTAAAATTTCAGTGGCTGATCATATTAGAACTTTATCCTTTGCTTATATTTCTGTTCAGTGTGGTGCTTCGGTGGGCTGCTTACCACGTGGAGATTCAAGGGAGCAGGAGCCTTCCACATTCAGGCTCTAACCCCTCATGGAGTCTTTGAGTCCTCCTTGGTTGCATCATTTTCATTTATCTAGCAAAAGGAGATCATGACAGATCATGAGAAAGACCTGGAAGTGATGCATCTCACCTCTGCCATATTCCATTGGTGAGAACTCAGTCACGTAGCCACCTTTAGCCTTAGAGGAGGTTGGGAAATGTAGTCTAACTGTGTGCCCAAGAGGAATGTATTAGTATCCTATTGCTGCTTTAACAAATTACCACAAATTTAGTAGATTAAATAGCACACCTTTATTGATTTACAGTTTCAAAAGTCCAAAGTCTTCAAATCAAAGTGTTGGCAGGGCTGCATTTCTTCTGGAGGTTCTAGAGCAGTGGTTCCCAACCTTTTTCTACTTGTGTACCCCTTTTAAACCCATATGTATAAATTGTACCCCTTGTTTTTAAAACAACTGTTTTTAAATACTAACACTTTTGTTCAGTGCCTATCTTAATGTAAAATAGTAAAAATGAGGTAACAAATTAAGAAAGAAAAATTACTGCACTAAAAGTACAAACTACAAATTTAATTTTAAAATATTCATAAATATTAATAAATAATGATAATCAAGTATTTAAATATTAAATAAAAAATGACTTGAAAAGAATCGTGATTAAATTACTTTTACTCAGTCAATAACTACACTGATTAAATAGACTGGCTACAGATATTTTTATATGTTTGGGAAATTTCTAGAAATGTGGCCAATAGATTGTTCTGAAACGTGCGTAATGATTGATAGAAGAGTGGTTGGGGAGAAGGGTTCATAGCTATGCCCTTGTCAATCGTTGTTTGCTAACATGATCTAATTTTGAAGTGTCTCCATTAACAGTGATTCAAACTTACATTAACTAACATTTTGCATTTTTTTTTTTTTTACTTTACTTGTTTTTTTGCCAGTACTTATTATTTTTTGCATAACCCTGAACAACCCAGCACATACCCTCGGGTATACAGATGTTTCAGAGAAAAATCTCTTTCTCTGTCTTCGCTAGCGTCTAGAGACAGCTTGCATTCCTTGGTTCAAGACTTTCATCTGCAAAGTGAGCCACTTTGTGTCTTTAATCTCTGTCTCTGAGCTCTGCTTCTATTAACACATTGCCTTCTCTATGACCTCTGACCCTACTTCTTCCCTCTTATAGGGACCTTTGTGCTTACATTTGGCCCATGCAGATAACCTGGGCTTATCTTTCCATGTCAAGATCCTTAACTTAACCCCATTGGAAATTTCCTTTTTCTATGTAAGGTTACATAGTCACAGATTCTAGGAATTAGGGTGTAGACAGCTTGGATAACTTAGAGGGCCTCATTCTTTCAACTAAAGAGAGGAATGAGTTTGTGGTGAATAAACAGTAGTCTCTGTCACAGATAATTAATCAATTATGAGAAGATAATAAGCATTACCCTAGGTAGACAGGAAGATCATATTTGACTTTGTTCAGCAGATTATAGTTTTTCAGCAAAGTGATTACAGTTTTAAAAAGAGCTGCAATCTGGACTATTTGAACAAAAATAGAACAGCGTTCCAATTTAGAAGAAATGGGACAAGTGTCCAGCTCCTGAAACTAGGGAGTAATGTGAGGATTTTCTTTCCATCTGCCTCCCTCCCGCCCTCCCTCTCTCCCTCCTGTCCTTTTCCTCTTTCCTTTCTTCCTTCCTTCTCTCCTTCCCTCACTCTCTTTTGCCCTCTCTCCCTTCCTTTCTTCCTCTTTTCCCTTATTTTCCCTCTCTCTTTCTCTCTCCATCTTCCTATCAAAAATGAGGTAGTAGCAAGTTGCTAGAATGACCTTTGGCTAGTGCTCTAGTCTAAAATAAATACAAGTGTCTCTGCCTCTTAAAGTTCTTCCAAGATGCAAGCCATGATTTATATGTGCTGCCTCAATCCTGGCCTTGAAACACTAAAAGTCCTCCAGCAAAAGGTCCCCAGCAGGGCAAAATATGGTAAACACTATTTAATTTTACAACTCATAACTGAAAAATGGCAGTGTTTGCAAATTAGGAGGCTTTCCTAACACTAATTAAAATATCCTTATCAACTTTTGGCAGGCAACTGATGTTCTTAATTTGAAGAAACAGATTTAGCAGGAAGGTTTGAAATATTAAAGGAAAATAGACTTTATCCCCCAAAACTACTTCATGACTATATAGACCTTACATACATATAGTGCTAAATTGATTGCAAACATAGAAAAAAAAACCCTCTAATTCTCTCTCAACTTTGTATTAGGGATATGACACAGAATTACTTCCATTTATTTTTCATAACTAATTTATATTTATTTAACAAAAATCTAAATAAAACCTCTTTTTAACTTTTCCAATATTTGGTTAAATCTAAATTCAGTGGTTCTTTCTCATTCTCATAAGGAGGCTGTGATGGAATACTCTTGGTTGAGGTTGTTAGTCACTGACAACAAAATCCACTGTAGCTATTAATCACAAAGAGATACGAGATGATATTAAGCAGTTCACAGGAATTTAAGCTTAGATGTCACTCAGTGTGGAACAATGAAGCCAAATGGATCAAAGCGTATCATGGAGCTCTCTGCTAGAAACATCACTGCTGATACCATCTACCAGTCACCAAGGTGGCGCCAAGGCCGAGACCTTAGAACGTTCCCCCGGGTCCAGAATGACCACATACCTGCTTGCCCCAAATTGGGCCTTCCCAATCTGGTGACCTGCTTCCATTTTCTTTCTTGCCCTTTGAGACATGTGGGATTATTTAGTTCACCTGTGGATTTCTAGCTTCCTGATAGTTTCAAAATGTAATTTTTAGTTTGATGGATTCTATAGCTTGGGAAAACAAGCTAGGATCTGTGTTGAGTCAAGCAGTCTGTAGTATATACACCAGAAGCTTCAGGCTTCCCTCTTGTGGAGTTATTTTATTTTTCCCCTAAAAGCATCTGCTGAGCACATAAGGGTGTGTGCCTGGCACTGTGTACTTTTGCCAGGATGGAAGTTCAGTAATAAAAGTTACATGGGTGTGGGTGCCCTTGACCTGTGCTAGATCCACAATGATTCTGTGGCTTTTCTGTGAAACAGGGACTTGTTACTGCCCCACACTGAAAGATTCAATCTTCACTTAAATGCAGCAGCACGTTTATCTCAGTTCTACATTTCAGAAATCAGGAGAAGAGTTTTGGCCTCAGGAGTTGTGGAATCTGCATGTCAAGGGTAAGTGAGGATAGCAGCCCATGGTGGTTCAGATATTTGGAGTCTGGGTGTGTTGTTTTTCTCTCTGATATCTTGTTGTCAATGAGGACATGAATCGAGCATGACATCTGTCAGGTAAATGGAGTGAGAAAAATCATATGAATAGACATTTATAGAACACGTGTACATTTATAAAGCAGTTCTTTATATATTTTTGAGTCTTAGGATGGGCAGTTGCAAGGGAAGTCTTTGAGTTCAAGGAGGGGACAGTTATTTGAAGAGGAGAGAAAAAGCATAGAGTGATGTTTAAAATACAGTGTGGTAAGTACTGGTGTAGAATTAACGTGCAGTAACCCAGTCAACAAATTTAATGCACCAGCATAATTCCTTCCAGGATAGTTCTGCATAAAAGGGAGATTGGCTATCCCTTGACCCTGAATTGACCTATAGTTCTTGGCTAAGTTGACCACAAGAGTCAAATTCCATTGTGATGAGTCTTCCTAGAGCTGATCACTTTTTTTTTCTTTAGTGGATGGCCTCCAGTTGAGTTATAACAATATCTTTAGACACCTGGTCATTTTCTACTAAGAATGCTGTAGAATTCCAGAAACCTTTCAAGTGAAAGCAATTTGTCCTTGAAAGGTCATTAGTTCTACAAGATTGGCACAGTTTTTGTGAATTTTTTTCTTTACGAAGAAAATGAATCAGCTTTTGTCCTCCCAAAATTTTAAAGTGATAAAAATCATCTGCAAGCAGAACTGTCTACTATAAGCTTTACAGATAAAAATAGAAAACTTCCTGCCAGTCACTGGTTTCCATTCTTCCCTTTCATCTCCAGGTCCAAAGAAGCTGAGAAATCTCGAAGCATCCTCTAACCCAAATGCCACATTCCATTGCAAAGGAGATACGAATGCCGGAAAAGAAGCTGTGGCTTTAAAAATTCAGGAAAAACATTTTTCTTTAGAAATTATATATGGACTATGTGTTAGGGTGGCTCTGTACATCACACTATTGCAAGGTTTAATTTCCTTCCTGGATTCTCAAGTTTAGACACCTTGAAAAAATCTATTTCTCATATTCATTTAACTTTGACTCTTTCCTATGAGTGAATAGCTTGGCAGTTTAATGACTAAGAAAGCATTCGCCGCTTTTCCTGAGTTATATTAAAAAGCTTCTCACATTTCCATAACAATAAGAGTCTCTAAACCCAAATTGCAAACCTCTAATCCTTGAAAAAGGCTCAGTCAACAACCACACAATGTTAATCATTAAGAATTTCTAACTAAGAGAAGGAATTACACATTTCAGATTATTGGGAAATGGTGAGTTATTGAGACAAATTCATCAGACATAAACAGATAAAATGTCAGTTTAGTTTAAAAATGAAATCTCTATTCCCTCTCGAACAATAACTAGGCTATAGAGTCTGTGTGTGTGTGTATGTGTGTGTGTGTGTGTGTTTAGGTTAACAGTGGGTACCCAGAAGCTGTTGACAGCAGCCATAAAACATTTTAAAAATATTGGTAAATGGCCTTTGTCTTTCCTATCTACACTGGAGTTGGGGTAATTTTTTAAGTTGTAACTTTTTTTTTAAATTCTGTAGGTTACGAACTCTTTTTAGGTTGCTAATGTGATCTTGTCCATTAATCCAGACTTCCAAGACTGTACTTCAGCTTCTCATCCTAATGTTTTGACACAGAACCACACCTGCAGAGTGGGAGAGAATGAATTGACTTTAAGTCTTTTCCTATAATCAAAGCATGACTCCTGGTTTCCTAATTCTATAATGGGATTTTTGTGTGTGTGTGTGAAAGTTTGAAAGGTACCATTATTTTCCTTTAGTGATCATATTTTCTGTCACATTTAAACTTTTATGCCTCAGGTATTTGTCACCTCAACATTGCTTTGTCAAGTCTTCATTGTACCATGGCTCACTTTTTGTTCTACACATAATGAAAAAGAGCACTGAGGGAAAACTGACACTTTTCATGAGTTTATCCTGGTGGGAATTCATTTACATTGTATCAAGAATATTTTAGTATCACACTGGGTACACTAAATTTCACAGATGAGAACGTTTAAAATTAATAATGTTGCTGTTCAAATGAAAGCTAAATGGGACAAAATTGCTGTCTCTTTTCACAAGATATCTTTGATTTAATTTTCATGCTTTGAGCATGATGCACAGAAGGTGATTTGTTTTAAAGGCCCACGAGCATTTCCTGGCGTGCCTATTCTTCTACATTTTTGCTACTATCTTCCGGAAAGAGGGGGCAAGAATCATACAGGATGCTCTCCAATAAGGAAGCACAGACATTTGTTCACCTCATTCCACTCCCAGCTGACTCCTTGTTTTGTTTTCATTCTCTTTTTAGATCTTTTCAGACTCATCTAAGTCCAACTCTTCCTGCCCACCCTGTCTTCCCTCCAGTTCCACATGTTTCTGGGTTTTTGTCTCCTTAAGTTTAGGAATCATGTTTTATCAACCTTAGCACTGTTATTGTGCTAGGTGCATAGTAAATGCATTTCACTTTTGTACTCATTCAATCAGTAGTTCATTCCACACGTTTGTTGAGAGCCCTCTAAACTAAGTGCAGTGAGGGCAACAGTGAACAACAGTCACTGCATCTTATCCAACATAATGACTGGAACTTCCAGAAAAAGCATTCCCTTGGAAGTAGTAGCAGCCAGCACCTGAGGACGTGCTTGCTTCGGCTCAGACCTCCTGAGAACTCAGAGAGGGCCTCTTTGTATTTGAGCTTCTCCTCATTCACCTGAGGGTATAGATCTGGGCTCACAGACCGGGAGACTCCCAGGTTGCTGTGACACAGCTGACACGAGAGCCAGGATGCCCTGACAAATCCCTGGGATGCTCCCACAGGATCACAGTGGGGAGAGACACCCTAAATTTGTTGCGAGATTTCTGGTGACTATGGAACCTGGCTTTTAATTTCTATTTCTCTTTCCTTTACATTATGGGTCACACTGAACAGGAATCATAGAGACTAAAGGCCCCTTGGGTGGTCCTCACCCCTCTCTCCTAGTTCCTGTATCTAAATGTCAGCTTCTGCATAACAAAGAACAGAAGATGGCCACTTCCCTGCTTTGTGAAAAGCAACTTAAAGGGGTTTCTAAGAGGCTGAATAACAATATTAGGATTTATTTTTTTAAATGATGACATTTCTCATTTATTATTTGCAAAGTGTTAGTTTTTTGTTTTGATCACCTCCTCTTTACCACATTGTTAAGAAAGAGGTACCTGCCCTATAGGGATGGCCAAATGTAAGACCTCCAAGAATCGGACAAACAGGTCGGCAGCCTTTTGTTGGTCACATATGCTCACAGCCCCGGGGAGAACACTCGCTCTGCAGGCTTACACGGGGTTGCATTAGGAGCAGAGGAAATAACCAGGGGTGGTGGGAGGCAGGCTTTGCAGTACAGAGAGTGGGAGATGCCCACTGATTCCCAACAGGTGATTGGCTTGTTTAAAGAATTGTGTGGGCTGGCAGGAAATAGATGCCCACTACTCAGGGACAAGCAAGGGCTGGCCCAGACCCCACGATAAAGGAGGGTTGTTGGCTAGGGAATCTTATTCATGGGAGCAGAGCCTTGGAGAGAGGGATTAGCAGTTAGGCCATTCAGGTCCTTTCCAATTTTACCAGAGATCAAAGCAGCACATAATATTAAACCTGAACCTTAGGTCATATATCGCAGTATTATGCTATGTACTTGACACACAGTATCTCATTTAACCTTCATTATAACCTCAATAGGTAGTTACTATTATTTCTAACTTTATCGTCCAAGAAACTGAGGTTCATAGAATTTAAATCACCCCAGGTGAAATCCCAGGAAGTGGAAAAGCCAGTCTTCAAAGGGAGATCTATCACACTCCATAACTGTGACAAATGTAGTGATATAGCATGTGAAGGAGTCTTGGCCACACTTCTGAATAACAATGCATTTCGACACTGAGATGTGAAGGAGGAAGTGAAGTGGACACACTTGATGCTCCTGCACCTACTTGCTGTCTTCTCAATGAGCTGCAGCACCACGGAGGGGCAGCCCTTGGGAGCGGTGAGTGGCTTGGTCCTTAGCAAAGTGATAATTATCCTGCAAAACCTCACCATAGTCCGTTCCCTATGGATTACATGTCCCTTGAGGTTTATGAGATTTTTCAGACAATCTCAGGGGGAGAGTTTAGATAAAATGTAGACATACAATTTGAAATGATTCTATCAACTTATCTATGGTGATTTTTGAAACTGAGCTAAACCTTTGCTGATACTTATGCCTACAGTCATTCGACTTTTACGAGAGAATCGCATTGAATGCACAAGAGGGACATTTTGTATTGATGGTTTGCCCAAAGAATTTTACAAAGAGCATCGATTGTTTCTATGCACATCACACACATAGTGTATATCCTCTCAAAATGAAGGGTCCTGTCCAGGCTGAGAAGGCAGTCGCTCTGGTCTTTCCCTCCCCATCGATGTCGGGGACCATTCAATTAAAACAGTAAGCAACATTCTTGCTCATCTCTTTGCCTTAGGCGAACTTTTAGGATTATTTCTTAGGGATCGTAGCAGTCAGCTATTGTTGCCATAATACTTAATAACAAGAAACCTAAACATCTCCATGGCTTAGGGAGTGTTATGGACCCAATTGTGTCCTGTTAATATGTACAGGTTGAAATCCTGACCCTCAATAGGATGGCACCAGGAGGTAGGGCCTTTGGGAGGTCATTAAGTTTCAGTGAGGTCACAAAGACAAAGCCCTCATGAATGGGCTAAGTGCTATCGTAAGACTCCTGAGAGAGCTTGCTTCTGTCTGCTCTCCGCCATGTGAGGATAAAGAGATGACAGCCATACGTGAACCAGGGCTCTCACCAGACGATTCTGCCAGCATCTTGACTTTGAACTTCCCAGCTTCTAGAAGTATGAGAGCTTGTCTGTTTAAGTCACCAAGTTGGTGGTATTTTTGTTATAGCAACCAAAATAGACTAATACAAGGAGAACACATTTCCTTTTCTTGCTCACCTTTCTGGAGGTCAGCGGGGTAACTCTGCTTCAGGCTACCAGATGATTTGTTTCAAGAAGTTCAGGAAGTCTGTGTCTTGAGTCTCTCATTTTCCTTAGACTGCTGGCTACCTGAGATATGTTTCTCTCATGATGAATAACAGGCGGGAGAGTGGAAGTGTGTGATGCTTCTTAAGGCCTTGGCACTGCACTGTTACATTGTCACTTCTGTACAGGAGGAGGAGCTGCCAGTCGCTGGACAAAGGATGAGCCACAATGGGGGTATGGCCCAACCTCCTACAGGGATATTTGTTGTCCTCCCTTTCGCCTTGTACATGATGCCTTCTGATTCCTACACTAGACACATATGAAAAGTTACTTCAAAATGTCATTTGATTCAGGTACAGCTAAAACTCTAGGAAAAAGGAGACTAAAATCACAGAGATTACTTCACCCCCAAAGCTGCTATTTTAAATATTATTTTTTTTCAGATGAGTTACAAAGCTGTGTTTTGAAGATATCTCCCTTTAGAAAATAATCAGAAACTACATTTACTGCATAGTTGCAAAGAAAAGAGTGTATGTTATGGCTAAAGCACTCACTCTGTCATAGAGAAGAACAGTTGGGACATTTGTGAATTGGAAATCAGCATATACCCATAATGCGATCATTATAATTTATTGTCTTAAATAAAACCTTTTACCTTGACAATAGTTGTCAAGACTTAAAACAGTTGGTAGAATCTCAGTACTGGCAGTGTACTATCACATAGGTAAAACTCAATTATTCATGCAGTTATTAAATTATGTAGTCTATTACTTATGATGAACAAGAGTTAGTAAGTTGTGCCAACTTGGTTAAGACATACAAATGATTGACTTTGATGAAGTCCAATGTCCCTTAATTTGCAAAATGTCCAGCTACACCTCCCCATGACGGGCGATAGCTATGAGTAGCTTCAGAGGTGACAGCTAGACTTGGGATCAGATATGTGATGTTGACATAAGAAGATGCAGCTCACAACTCCATGCATCAGAAGACTGAAGTTACAGTCCATGTTCTGCTGCACTTACTAGGGGGCTCTTGGAGTCACTAAAAAATTGGAGCATATATCCTTACTTAGAGAATGTGGATGATAATGAAGCATCATGTTCTTAGGCTTAAATGAGTTAACCTGTGCTAATGATTTTAATGATGAAGCATGTCAACCTGTTCTCCGGGCTTGTGAAGCTTCAGCTTGGTGATGCAGAAACACGAGGTGGATTTCCTGTACGGAAACCTCTGCTGTACCTTGGAGAAGGTGTTACTCAGGTGAGTTAATGATCTCTTTGTGCTTCAGTTCCCTCTTCTGCAAAATGTGAATCATAATAGGGTCACTATCACAAGGTTGTTCATAGAGTTACCATGAAAGGCATGAGAATGCTTAGCATGATACCTGGTACATAGTAATTGCTTAATTAATGTTATCAGCTAAACATAATTATTTTTGTTATTTTGTGGTATGTGTTAAATTTCTGCAACCCAAAGAGCAGTTTATTATATCGAGTCTTCAAAATAACGTACTTCATCTTATTTTTTGATAACTAAGCTTTAATTCTTTCTAACAGTTTTGATTGGCCTGCATTTTAGAATCCACAGGATGACTTTTGAGTGAGATGGAAAAGAATATTCTGGTTGATTTTATCCACGCTTAATGAACATCTCCTTTTGTGAGCTCAAGGTACAAGCATCTCAAATCCTAATCTCCTGAATGAAAGCTCAGAGGTGGCCCAAGCCATTTGAGACACAGGTCCCTGCATGTGTGGAGATGAAGGGGGCACTTGAAGGATGAGATTCCAGCTTATTATAACTCTCAGGTCAAGGATTAGACAAGAAATGTAATAAACTTCATCAACATGAGCTCAGTCATTTCCCTCCAAGGTGACAAGCAGGTGCAGCTTTTGATTAAAAGCCTTCATTAAAAAAGATCTTTAGATAAAATGAACTTCATCCTTTTCTGACAACCAGAAGAAAATATTTAAGGCCATTTAATCTCTGATGAACTTTAAATCAAATCTATTTTTGGCTACCTCAGGTTAAACTTGACAATGAAACCATGTTGCCTAGCTAGAATAATTAGGCTGGCTTTATGAAGCTTCATTGATGCCATTATTTTCATGTATAGGGAGAGAACACAACTACAATGCTAACAACTACCATGACTATGGCAATGACGAAGATGAAGAAGAAGATGATGACGATGCTAGCAGCATCTACCACATGCCTGATCGCATCTCCCAGACATCTCTAAAATCTACCACAATTCCTGCCCAGGACACTAGCTTTTTTCACTTGAATTTAGTGCAATACCTGATCTCTACATCTCTGCTAATCCCCCTCCCTTGCCCCTGACAATTCATTCTGACCACTGCTGCCCGTTAGATTCCAGAAATGCAAAGTTATCTCAGTTTGGAACTCTTCAAAGGATTCCATGAGGTGTGTGTGTGTGTGTGTGTGTGTGTGTAGGTGGAGGAGTTTCCAGGACTTCAAGATAGCACAGGAACCTAATGGGTTTTGGGGATAGAGGCAAAAGATCATTCTGGAAATCTGGACAGGGTTGATGAGGAAGGGCCATGCTAGCAGAAGGGGTCTGGACTGGACATGACCAAGGGGGAAATAGGGAGACATTCCAGGTAGCTGAATGATGTGCACAGTGCATCCCCTCTATGTAAAATTTTGTAGCTGTGTATACAGAGAGAGAGGTCCAGAAGGAAGTTCAAAATATTAACAGTAGTTACTTCTGCATGGTGGGACTTGGAGCAATTTATACTTCGTGTTCTTTGATAGTCTCATTTTCTACGTGAGTCTGTAGTCTCAGATTTTCAAACTTTGAAGTTATTTTCATTTTGCAAGCAAAACAAAACAAGTCTTGTGCTTCATGTATTTATTTTTTCTTTTACATACCACACAACAAATTAAAGCATGGGGTTAACTGGGCCTCTGTGCACATGAGACTCTCACAGTAGCTGGATCTGAGGCCCAGTGAACTGTCTTCTAATAGGTTTCCCACTGCCTCTGGCTGCTAAGTTGGAAGTCTTGTGAGTCCCTTCCTAGCTGAACTGTGGTCTCTATGAGTGCGTCATTGACCAACGGTAAGCCCATTCGAATTACAGCGTGTCCGTTGCTCCTTGAGAGGTGAGAGGCAAGAGCCATCGTTCACCTTCCTGGGCAGAGTTTCTGGAGCCTCTAAGCAGAGCATTGATCATTGGTGTTGTAAACTGAGCTGATCTACTGGAAAGGAACCGATAAAAATTCTCCCATTTTAAAGTCCCTGCTTCTAAGGGACAATGATTTTAATGGAATAGTTGAAATTTTTAGCTCTGAGGAAAACTCCTAATTAATCTAGGACAGGAGGTGGAGTAAGAATTCAGATGTAATTCGGATGTAATTAAATATGGGGCGCATAGATAATCATACTATTCTTTCAATTAAGATGTTTTATCACCTATGGCCATTTTCCCCTTTAAAATAGTTTTAGTTATCTGGAAATGAAGTCAGCAGAACTGGGTCATGTATTAATTTTATCTCTTGTTCTCACATATAAACACGAATGTCTTTATTTTACTTTTCAGCATGGGGGCATTTCCAGATGACAGAGGTACATACATTTCACAACCAAAATTGTCCCTAATACCTAACAGGAACACAGATCCAGAGATGTGATGGCATTAATTAATTAAGCCCATTTCCTGAAATTTTCTCATTTTGCCTCCCAAGAAAACTTTCCAAAATATTCCCTGGACATCAAGTGATAATTTGGTGCATTATTGTTAGGGCTGCTGCAGACTGAGTGGCTTAAAAAACAGAAATACATCTTCCCATAGTTCTTGAGTATAAGATTAAGGTGTCAGCAGGTTTAATTTCTTCTGTGGCTTCTCTCCTTGGCTTGCAGATGGCCACCTTCATGCTGTGTGTTCCCTTGTCCTTTCTCTGGCTCACACATCCCTGGTGTCTCTCTGTATGTCCTAATCTTCTCTTCTTATAAGCACTCAGTCATACTGGATTACGGCCCACCCTGAAGGCCTCATTTTAACTTAAATATCTCCTTAAAGGCCCTATCTCCAAATACAGTCACATTCTGAGATACTGGGTGTTAGGACTTGAGCATAAACTGTTTATCTGATAGTGTAGGCATCAATTGGGAAGAGTAAATGGGAAAAAACCCAATAAAGCACTGAAATATTGCTTGTTGTCTTATCAATAACAATGACAATATAATCTTCCAACTTTGAGTAGATATAAATGTGAACTTTTTTCACCCCCCAAAACTGAATGTTCTCTTGAACCAGATCATTACCCTTCTCCTTGCAATTACAGGAAGCTTCTCCAAAGGTATTCACGCCTCATAAATGAGCAGTGGATAGAGCTTGAATTTTGGTGTCAAGAGAGCTTCCTGCAAGTCCCAGCTCTCTCACTTATGACCTGGAGACACCCTGACAGGATCACTTAGCATCTCAGAATCTCAGTTTTCTCATCTGGAAAACAGTGCTATCATACCCTCTATCTCCTGCCTTCCAAGGTGGGTGGGAAATCAAAAAGCTGCTGGGGCCTGTGGGACTGTGAGGCTCCAGCTGTGTTTGATCCTGAATCTTGGTGATTCACATGTAGTTTCATAGAAAAGCATGATTGGATATCATTTTCTGGGGGAACATGAAAGCAGGAGAAACACATGATAAGAACTCAGAACTGGAGCAATGTAGAACAGGAAATGAGTCTGGAGCAATCTATAAATTTGAGGGAAATGTAAAGGGCAGCAAAAAAAATAATTGTTCTTTTCTGTTTCATTACATAATAGGTTGAGGGGATCTGAAAGAAATACTTACAATAAAATAGAAAAATGCAAATAATAAATGTCAAATAATCAGAATAACTTATGACATATATATCACAACAAATCAAAAGTAGAGGAAATTAAACTGTAGATAGATGGGCTCTGAGATCATACACAGTTACTAAATTAGAAGCACACATCTCTCTCTCTCTCTCAATTTCCTGGAATGTGAGGCAAAAAGAACTTTATTATGGGTTCACATGGCACCCACTCCCCATGATAGAACAGCAGCTCACTTTTTTAAGGCACCAAAGTTTTGTCAAGTGTAATATTTAAGAAGAAATTTCTAGGGCAGTATGTCTTATTGGTCACTGAGACCTTAGATCTCCAGGGAGAAGAGGAACCAGCAGAAAACACAGACTGGAACCCAACCTCTAGAGTCTCCAATTCAGTGGGTCTTTCAAAAACTGTCTCAATCTGTCAGATCATTAGCTGGGCATGGATAGCACTGATGCAGGGTATGCTCAGGTAGCTCAGCTTGCATTCTTCCAATAAGCAGACACTGAGACAAGGATTTCAGTGCAGAGAGTTAATTTGGGAGGTGAAGGAGACAGTGATAAGATATTGTAGATGTGAGACAAGGAAGGAAGGAAAGACAGCAAAAATAGTGCTTCATCAAGCCCGTCAGCACAATGAGCAAATGGAGCTTTGCCATGCTGGGGATACTACGCAACACGGAGTAGGACGCGTGATTTCAAGAGCGAGGGAGCAGGGTATTTCCACACCAAGTCCCCAGTAGTCATTGGTTGAGGGTGGGTTCTAGAGGGTAGCCACTCCCTGGAATCCCCAGCCTTCTATGTAAATGGCAGTGTGTGTTGTCGTGGCCAAAGAAAATTCTTATGCAAAGGTATGCAGAAGATGCCAGTTGAAATTTTGTTGGTGGACATGAAAATGTTAGGAATGAGAGTACTTATGGCTGCCACAAAGCATTGTTCTGGGCACCAATCTCATCTTTATTCCAGCAGTGATGGTGGAACCAAGGGCCATCATTCCCATGATTGAGAGGCCTATACATGTCTGTCCTTCCCAGGAGCATGGCTTACTGTCTGTACACGTGGGATTTCAGGGCTGGGCATGGATGGGTGGGTGTAAAGAGGGGGATGAACTACTGTGGTCCCCAAACGCCAAACTCTGTTAACTGAGTGAGCTAAGGCTTGCTTCTTTCTTTTGAACCTCAGTTAAGAAAAGTATCTTGCCCTTTTCATCTCCATTTATTATCACGGGCCTGAAGTTGAGACTCATAAAACTAGATGATGCATAACGAGAAGTGTGGCTTAGGTGGAGCAAAGACTGTACATAGCTAGATCTGATTCCACTGTTGCACGTTAGCTGTGTGATCTTGGACAGAATGTTTCCTGGGCCTTAGTTTTCTCACCTGTAAAATGGAAACAATGATAACGTCTAGCTGGCAGGGCTGTTGTGAGAATGAGGGAAGGTAGGGACAGATGGAAGGAATGTCGTGCCGAGGAAATAATAACTGCTGTCAGGGAAAGGTGAAATTATTTGACAAAAGGTTCTTTGGTTTGCGAATGATTCTTTATTTGTGATTTATACACAAGAATTCCTCAGTTCATGTTTCAATGTGAAGATAAAAGTTCTTGTTGGTAGTAAGGTTCTAAAATGTCAACTTAAATCAGTCCTGTTTTTTCCCCCAAAGCTTTACTCCTAGGTAGCAACTCCCAAGTTTTTCTTTGTTTCTCATTTCACATTTTCCTCCTGTTACTGCAGCTTGCTCCTCAGGGAGACAGGGAATTGGCCAGACTGTGAGGATAAAAGACTTTGAGAGCCAAGCAGTGTCTTTTATATATTTTTCTTCCAGAAGAAATGAGGATGATATAAGAAAGTTAGATTAGCTCCATCTTACTCCCTATGGTCCCTTTTATTCTAAAATCTACTCAGCAATCAATGCCACTAGCTCAGCAGATGGCTTCTTAATCTTTAGACCAACAGCCAGATTTTAGTTTGCCTTTGATTTTGCACACTCTTATCAGAAGAGAAGAATTAATGAAATATCAAAGCAAAAAAAACAGAATGTTGGTCCTAACTCTGGAGAGACCCATAGTGTATTCATTCCAGGCCTCACTTCTATGGTTAGAGCTGGAAAACTTTTGTCAGGTGGATGCTCACACATCCACAGGTAAAGAAGGTAAATGCACTCAATCTTGCCTTTTTGTTCTTTTAAATGAGCAAAATTCAGAACATTTATCAGCCTAAGGAGGAGCACAGTTCACACACTTGATCAACTCAGTTGCCATTAGTGACAAGCATAAATAGTTTTACTGAACTTCAGAACAGCCTTGAAAATATGTCAAGAATTTCCCCAGAAAACTGAAAGCTGGGTCATCCCTAGACCAAATTACTGCCAGGCAGATTTTGTTTTCAGTGTTTACTATCTCTTTTCCTAATGTTCTCAGAATCCCATTCCCCAGATTACCCCAAGGTGCCCATACACACATACCCACATACACACACACACACACACACACACACACACACACCACACACTTAGTGATTCATAGTAGTTCTGGTTCTTTTAGTGTTGATGAAATTAGAGCCATAAATAAAGGTGGATTTCCTCTTACTGTCACTCTCTTATCCCATGAAACTGTGGGACTCTATGTCCACCTTGTGGCCAGAATCTTGAAACCTGGGTGATCCTTAGACCAAATTACTGACAGGTAGATTGTAATTTCCCTGGGTTGGAATGAAAAAGTCTGGCATCTTGAGGAGTACCCCCGGCTGTGTCTATGATCCACTAATTTATTTGGTGCATGTGGGACCATCCATATAATGAATGTGGGCAAATGTGGGATGAGGGATTCTTGTTTCTTTTTCTGTAAATTCTGATTCACTGTTCGGATTTGGGAAAGGGTTGGGGAGGGCATTTACAAATACGTGATTAATGGATTTCCCCTGGGTTTGCTTTGTCTGGGTCAGACCCAGCTAACCTCATGAATTAATAATACCACTTTGGGGAGCCTGGCTGACAAAAAGCTCTGGATATGGTGGGACACTCACTCCCCTGCTGCCCACAGGGCTGCTCTTGATAACTCAGGGTTTATGTTGCTACTCAAGGAAACACGTGATAACTCCTCTTCCCCAGGAAGTTCCACCAAGAGCATTTTCTCCATCTCTCCACTGGGAAACCAGATTATGCAAAACATTGAGCATGTTATCCAGGAGCTATTTGTGAAAGGAAAATGAATCCTCTCATTGTATCCTGATGAACCTTAGAATCGTAGATATTCTTTATTACAACACTGTGAAAATGTAGGAACCTTAAATGCCTCCTGAACCCTCAAAGAAGTTGCTGCCAGTAGCCAGTGACATTTTCATAGTGTATTTTATTACGCTATTTTTGTTTCTCTGAAGATTGGGAAGCAGTTCATCAGGAGAGGCAGTCAGGGTCCCGAGTGTAAGGGACACTGGCTGAAAACTGTGGAAACATGAACGTCAATCCCCAAGCCTGCAGAGGTTTTGATTTCAACACCTGTAAAGTCAGTGGGTGAGATAATTTCTGGGACTCTTCCAGCCCTGACATTCTAGGAGTTCACCTATCTCTGGTATCCTGAACATTTAATTAAGCAGAATTTCTCATTCTCTAACTGTGCCAGATAGATGAAAGGACTTACCGTATGAGTCGAAAGCCTCAAGCCAGTAAGGAAAATCTGCTCACATCTCAGACTGCCTTATGCTTGTTGACGTCAGAACAAGAACTATTGTGGGTAATCAGAGGACACAAAAAAGAACAACGTGGACCTGGCAGAATTTGTATATAAGTGTGTCACAATTTGGCAAAATGTTCTTGAAAGTTAGATCTGTTACGTAACCTTTTATCACGTTTTTAAAAATATTCCAGTTGCTTTGGCATGTTCTATGATTGGCCTTGCTTCAGAGATAACGTTTAGACTAAAATCCTCAGGTATTTTTGAATGTAAAGGATTGAGTTTTTGATGCTGCAGGAGAAGGTTGAGCAAAGAAGCAGCTATTTAAAATATTTAGAAGGTAAAATGGTATGTGCCTCAGATAATGAGAGTTAATTTAAACCACCTCACAGTTATAAAACAGGTAGCTCTCCATGCATATAAACATCTGCAAAGATTTGGAAAAGTAAGAAGCATGTTGGGATAAAAATCGGAGAGTTCATGTTGGGCCATTTTCTGTATGGCCGTGAGCCTCAGTGAGCTCCGTCCACTCAGGGGCCTCAGGCAGTGATGGCCCAGTGGGGTGACGCACCCCTACAAGATGTTGGGATGAGCATTTCCTTTCATGTCTGGTCACAGAAAAGTGTTATGGCCTTTTATTTATTTAAAGAAGTTTTCCTTCTCTAATTTGTTTTAAGTTAAAAAATAATTTTCATTCGTAAATAATGAGATGAAGCAAATGTATTGTTTTTAAAAAGCTCACGTATAATGGTGTCAAATGAAAATCTGCTTATAAGAATCGGAAAGGGGAATGTGAATATTAACTTGGGAGGTACCTCTTAACTCTAGGTACGCAGAAAATTACGAAGTAAAATGTGGGAATTCAGTTTTGCCACAGCTGAACGAGAATATGACTATACAACAACACCCCTTAACTATTTTTATGTAGGTATTTTTCACTTGACTAATGCAATTAGCAACTGGCAAAATAACTTATTAATAAGAATATATAAAGATTATTTTGGAAGGAGCAACCTGGAATGGATTATGTAATTTGTGAGAACTTTTCCAAAATGAATGTGACTCACACACTCCAGTAAACACAATTTATTTAGAAGTATAAAGAGTTACCTTAGCGAAGCCTTGATTTTCCTATTCTTTAGGAAAAGAAGAGAGTATTCAGTTAGCGTCGTTCCAGGGCAGCACTTAGAGATACATTATAACGTTGTCCTCCAGGGGGCGGGAGATGTTCAGCAAAGCTCCAAATTCACTGGAAGGCCTTTACATCTAGTTAGCAAAAGGAGACAGGCTAGCTTTCTTCTCACTGGAATTTGGGAATTCTGATGCCCATTCCCTGAATTTCACATCTCAGGCTTCTAGTCTAGGCTTTACACTTTTTAGTAAGGCTAAGGTGGGCATGAAAAGCCCGTGGTTTTGCGGTATGTGCCAATGTGGTCTGGCCACATGGCTCACAATGCCCTGCTACTGGTCTTGGATTGGCTGACCCTCATGGCCCATGCAGGTAGCCCTTTAGGAGATATTGATATAGATAGGAACTGCTGTGCTTTTCGAGCGCAGAAATGTGAATCCCGGGGGCCCAAAGATAATCTAGTATGGGTTGGAGAAGGCTATGTGGGTCAAAAGGGCAAAAGATACCTCCTTCCTACTTAAGCCCTACAAAGGCCTATTTTTGCTGTTATTTTTTAATGAAACCATCAGGAGTCTGCAAACCTCTAGGTCTGGGGAACGAGCAACTGTATGTAGTGAAGTCTATGACTGCAAAGCAGTATAATACAGTGGTTAAGAGGTCCAGAGGTTCTGGAGTTGACTGACTGGGTTTCAATATCTTTCTTATGCCTTATAATCTCTAGGAGCCTAAATTCACTACTTAAATTTCTGTATCTTGGATACCTCCTTCACAAAAGACTATCTCATAAGGTAATCTCATGAGGAATAACTAAGATAACCACTAAAACGCTCTGGGTGTGTAGGAAGTGTTTAATAAATACTATCATTACTCTTGTTCCTGAGGTCCCCATGACACGACTGCAACTTGATTCTCACTTCTCCCTGCCGTAGATGTCTTCGTCCCACATACTTCCCTACTTCTACCCCTTTGCTCCCTCTGCCTTTCTGGGTTACAGCACCATTTGATGAGATTCCATCCAAACTTCAAGGATTATCTGCAATGGCATTAAAGACACAAAAACCAAAAAACAAAAAAAGAAAACAAACCCCCATAATTTTCTAAGAACAGACTGAGCTTTCTCCTATCTCTGAACAATATCAAGGACACAATATCTTGAGGTATGTACATTTGTTAAAATTTATAGAACTATATACTTAATAAAGGTGCATTTAAAAATATGTACATTATACTTCTATAAACCAACCTAGTAGGAACATAGTGAGAAGACCTCAATCTTTGGAGAAAAGAAGATGGTTCAAATACAAGTTCTGACACTTTCTACCTGGCAGGTCATTGAACCTCTTTCACCTGCAGTTTTCTTCTGTTTGTCAATTTGTCCTCTTGTTGTGAGGGGTTAGAGACATAATAATAGTATAAATGCCTTGCACAGTCCTGGCACATAGCTAATGCTACATGATTGTTAGGACTTTCCTTTTCAGCATAACTATGTCTATGTTTGTCACACACCTCTGTCCACCACAAGGTAGTGTTGATGACAGAATCAGTGCATTTTCTTTCCCATGTGTCTAACATAGAGTAGAAGTAGTGTGTTTAGCTATTAAAAGCCCTTTTAGGTAACAAACACCTCAAGGCATCCCAATTTTGCAGGATGACACACTGTGTATTATCATCTGGGTTTACTAACACTAAGTATTCTAAAGCCTGACAGATACTTGACTTGGTCGATAATTCACCTATGGCTCCCCAGTGTACTGTAGGGTTTAATAACACATCTTTCATTATAATAGTTCTTCAGGCTCACAAGCATAGTCTGTTTCGCTTTAAAGTAATAGAATGACTGTACTCTTTTCTTGACCAATAAGTCACTCTGTTTTCCATGGTTCAAAGTTAAGCTTTTATTTGGTTTTAAATTAAAAAAATAAATTTCATTATTAAATAGTGAGATGGAGCTAAGTAATATTCAGATAGTAGCTTACTCAGGAATATACCACCAGGGGTACAATCAAGGGATGGATCATCTAAACTAAAATTATTTGTTATGTGTCATGTCTGTTAAAAGTTCAACAGTGGCATAATTCAAAAGAAACTGAGATACAAAGTTTTAAATGTTTACAGTGGGTGGGTGAAGTAAACCGCTTATTCTACTGCAATTGCAAATGAATTTCTTCCTCAATGCCAGTCAGTTTGGACACTATACCACAGTGCTAATGTCATCAGGTTCATCTGCTTTCTTTTGCCTGCTTGGTAGGGATTTCAAGTATTCAAGGTGTCTCCGGGCATCCTCCTGATTTTGCCTCACATAATATACCACATAGGAGATTACCATGGTGAACCAGCCAAACATGGTGACTAGCATGGCATAATCGGTAGTTTTTTTAGGGAGGTTACAAAGGTCCGCATCGTTGGCAGCATTGAGGAATGGTCTCCCGGCATGTTCATCCAACACAGAAGTCTTACAGATTACATTGTGGGCTGTCTCGTGATTGGATGCCATGCTCCTCAGAACTTGCTGTAGAGTACAGTCACAGTGCCAGGGGTTGTTGGCAATTCTGGCCCTGGCCTTCAGGTTATTGAAGGCATTTTTGTGCACGCTTTGAATCCGGTTGTCGGACAAGTCCAGAGTCTGCAGAGTTTCAGCTACTCCTTTGAAGGCATGCTCATCAATAAATTCAATGCCGTTTTTGGACAGGTTGAGAACTCTTAGTTGATGGAGGTCCTTAAAAATCTCATTGGGGATAGATGTGATCTGATTGGAGTCCAGATACAATAAGACTGTTTCAGGAGGAAGATCTCTAGGTATTTCCTTGAGATTTGCATTGCTGCAGGTGACGTTTAAACCCCCAGAGGAAGAACAAAGACAGCCCTTGGGACACATACTGGCAGAATGAAAGCACAGTATCATCAGAACAAAACTTTGTAGGAGGAGACACATGGAGAGGGAACGAGTTAACCACAGGTCTACCAGATTCATACTGGAATGTCAGCATAATCACAAGCCCATTCCTCATTTACTCCAAAAAGCAAGTGTAGCAACGGTTCCAGCCTTGTCCACACCGTTGATTTCCTTCTTGTGTGGTTCAAAAGGCTGCAACTAACACATGTGTCTCTTCATTATTTCTGTCCTTGCTTGGGTACCTAAAGGGAAGGGAAGCAGGTGCAATTAGCTCTTTTGCAAACGGAGGTACATTGCAATTAAAAATGCTCTCAGGAGCCTGGCATTCTACATGGGCAAGAAGGTTGGTTATGTGGGTAATTTCCATCACCACCACTGGGAGTTATTTGCGTAATGGGAGTCTCCTGTTCTAATTCCAGGTACTGGGGGAGAAAACTGTTAATAAATGACAACATTTCCAAATTAACCTTGTTTTTAGTTGTGCAGAATTAGAGTAAACAGTCCAGATTTCTCTAGTCTCTACTGGTTCTCCATATCCTGAACCTGTTCTAAATTCCGCAGCAATAAAATTTAATTATGCCTTTCTCCTTTCTTACAGTAACAGACGCATTAATGTAATTCAGCCTTGCATTTGGGCAGCAATGAGAAATACACTATATTTCACAGGCAACGACCATAGATAGCAATATCCGTCATGGTTTTTGAATAGATTTTCGATTTGGAATATTTTCTCTAAAGCAACATCTTACTTGAATTAAGAAATGAATGAATGCATTTCAATCCTCATAACAAAAAGTTGCTAGGAATTGACAGCCCAGAATCTCTAAGAGTCACTTCCCTGGGACCTCCTGAGATTACTTTATACCTGGGAGGATGCCTTCAACTGAATTTCCAAAGGTTTCTGTTTTCTAAACAACAATTCCCCTTCCCAACAGATTTCAGATAGGACACATATTTGCAAGCTTTTTTAAAGTCTAAGATGAGAAATAAGAAATACTAAGCCTCTAAGACTTCCCCAATAGCCTATTTTTTTCTTTCTGAACATAGATTATTAGTGTTGGAAAGGATCTCAGAAATTGTGAAAATTAATTAATATGAACAAGGTTATGAGCTTCCTCAAAAACAGAGATGAGACTGTAAATTAACCCCCAAAACTACTCTCTTCTGTAAAGAGGACAGACCTCTTTGGGGCCAATTTGCAGAGGAGGTGAGTGGATCTAGGAGACTTTATGTGAGTTGTCCAAGGTCAAATAGCATGTAGGTGGTAGAGACAGGACTCAAGCCAAAGTCTTTGTTCTGACTCATTAATCTCGCAACCCACAGCTCTCTCCCAATTCCATCTGCTCTATGAGGTTAGTCAGGATCCAGACAGCATTGCTTGTGGTAATTTCTGATACATTTATTTTGCATCTCAATCCCAAATGGAGGACCCTTGGAGTCTCACTGAGGGAGCTTTCTGCATGTGGAAGGATGCCTGACTTCCAAGGATCCTCTCTCAGGATTGGAGCAACATTCACTCCTCTTACAGCAGCGAGCAGCAAACGTCTTTCTGCATGAGCAACAAATGAGTCTCTGCAAACTTATCTCTTGTAAAGATCCCAGATGGATAAATACAGAGGGAAATGACTCAAAATGTTACCAAACTCATAGAAGAGAAGATTAATGTGAATTGAAAACATAATGAACTGAGATGTTAATCATGGAAGAAATGAGATTAGCAACAGCAGAATGTGCTTTTGGAATCTTGAATCCCTTAAATGCCAGAGAATGCTAAAGAAAGACCCCTAGGCTTCCTAAGCCATCCATCAATAGCTCATTTCATCCCCAGTGAAATTTTTTCTCCCTTTCATGTTTTCCTTCAAAAGTGCATTGCATGACATTTAGGGAGTCTAGTAATTGTCTGGATGGAGAGACAAAAAAATAAACAGGTGTGGAGGAGAGGACACTCTGGGGGGAAAGAGGGAGACAGAAGGACAAGGACAAGGATGCTAGAAGGACAGACACAGGAGATGAGGAAAATGGATATTATTAGAGAAAATAAAAAGTGTCCTTGTCATCAGGCAACTTCTATCAACTGAGTCTATATGGCCAGCCTAACTCCTGCTGAAAGGTGGGAAAATTTCCCTGGAGGACTCCACATCTCTCCAGAGACAAATTAAGAGTCTACCTGAAGATAAGTACAGTAGACTCTCCATTAATCGGAATTCAAGCAACCAGCACTCTCAAGCAACCAACAAAAAAAGAAAAAAAAGAAAAAGAAGAATTAATACTGCATTAATATCTGGTATGGGTGCCAGTTAACAAAGAGTGTACCTAACATTTATTTGGCATCTACCAATCCCTATGGGTGCCAGTTAACTGAGAGTCTACTGTATTCTCTAATTTAGCCTATGAGTTCCATGAGGACAGGAACTTGTCTGCCTCATATGGGAACAACAGTAAACAATTAAAAAGAGGGAAGTACATTGGGTTTCTATCCCAACTTTAATCTTTATTAGCAGTGTTCTATTGAGCAAGTTATTTATTGTCCCTAAACCTCATTTCCCTTTTCTTCATAGAGATTATAAAAGCACCGGATTGCAGGGTTGATTTGACAATCATATGAAGCATTTAGTATGATGCCTAATAGGTAATTAAGAACTCAATACTTGGTGGCCATAGTTACTATTATTATCCCATATACACTCCCAACTCCTAGCATAGTGTTTGATATGTAGTAAGGGCTAAATATGTATTATATAAATGAAATATTGAAGAACTTAGCTTTGCTTTTTCTTCTCTGTGGTAACTATCTTTTAATTAATTTTAACATAAACATTGGCTAATCAAATGTCTATTGGTTTTGCATGTCAACATGATGGTTTTGGGAAAGATTCCGAGTGCAGGCTCCTAGTTGATGGAAGGAAGAATGGAATTCCTCCTCAGTAGGCTCCTCTAGACTTACTCATGGTTTATCCAGAATAGTCTACCCAATGGTCATAGTCACAGACAAGAAATGGTTAGGACATATCTTGAGTCCTCAACATCAGAATAAAATCCCTATTGAAATGGAATCCTTCATGCCCCAAATGGTCTATAGATACACTGCATGGAATGCCTATTAGGAGTACAAACATTCTATCCCTGGCATTAAAAGAGGTCAGACTCAAGTTAATTAATTTCTTTTCTTTCTATAATGCTTGATAAAAGGGAAATAAAAGTTCCTGTGATTGGCTAGATTGCTTGGCTGCTAGGACTCAGCCTCTAAAGGCTCCAGCCTTAGCCAGGACACAGTGACATGAGATGCAGGGTATAGAGAACTGGATGTCCAGGAGGCAGACAGTAAGGTCAAAGGCATTAAATCAAGGTCATCTTTGGGCCGAGAGGATGGAAAAACTTCCACTCCACTCTATTATGCTGAATTACTATTTCCAAAGAGATTACCATCTTGACATTACCCTAAATTACTTTGTAGGTCAACAGTGGTTCTTGGAAAAATCAGACATGAGGAGATGTGCCTCAGATTAAAAAGGTGGGTATTCTGATATGAGTTATGAACCAACAGAGTCCAGAGCTAAAAAGGAGGATGGAAATATACAACTCCCTGCTCTGTTTCTAGTCAGGTCTACCCACAAACTCAAAGTAGCATATGAGCTATGCTACTGGGAAAATAATGAGGAGTACCTCCTTATTAACTCTGGAATGAATGTGTAGAATATAAAGAGGGCCTGAGGTCCCACTGGTGATAGCAACAATAAATAGCAGCAGCATTTACTCCCTACCCCTCTGATAAGGAGAAAGACCAAAAGAACTGGCTAAATTAAGTATCATCTTTTCTACTTCCTAACTGCCCTGCTGCAATTCTCAACTCATCACACAACCCTTATTCCATCATTCCCTTCAAATATGTCTGAGGCAATGAGGAAACTATAACATTTCTGAATGTGGTCTCAAGGTATGAACTGGGCCACCAAAAAGGACCACTTTACCCTTGCTTACATTGTCCTGTCATGAACTTCCTGACCAACAGCAATTAATGCTGGGACTGGGTGGCAGCCGTCAGATACTGTTTTCAGAAGAGAAAAAAGTGCACTTATCAGACTGCCTGAGAAGACAGCCCTTTTAGTGGCTGATTAACATCTCTGTCTTGCTTCCTGTTTCTTTCTTCTCATTATTAAGTGATACTCTGGAACACTTAGGGCTTCTAACCCAAAAGCTTTCATTAATTCCTCAGAGATAACGGAGTGACCCAATTAAGAGAAAAAAGAATTACTGGACACGCCAATTTTTTCCAATTGCATTCCATACAACTCTAAAGCAAAAAGTAGAAAAACAGGAAGGCCTCTTAATTCAGGACATAGAATTCAAATCGATGAGAAAAACTTCATAAATTTAAGTACTTAGAACTTCTATATGGTAAAAAGGTAAGAGCATACATAAAGTGAAAGGACAGATGATAAAGGGTTCATTTCTTTAACATACAAGTAATTCTTACAAGAGTGAGAAACCAATTCAATGGAAAGATGGACAGAACAACAATGTTTACAAATAAATATTTGTATAAATATTTTTCAATAAATCATATGAAAACGTTCCTGATCTCATTGACAGTAAAGTAAATTCAAGTCAAAGTACCTACCATCTTGGTTTACATTAGGAAAAATATCTAATGTCAATGAAAATGTGAAGAAGAAAGTACTCTCAAACACTTGATGAGAGAATAAATTGGGACACTCTTTAGGATGAGCAATTTAGGAATACCTATCAAAAATTTAAAATTTAAGAACAAGACTTGTATTGATATAAAGAGTTTCAAAGATTACCCAAAAAACAGCTTGACTAAAAAGGGTTCTTACAGTATAAACCCATTTGTGTAAAACATTTTAAAAGAAGGAGTAAATATACAACTATAGATGTATAATTTATATGTTTACATGTGCATAGAGTATTTCTGAGAAGATGTATAAGAAACTATTAATAGTGGCTAATCGAGGAGTGGAACTCAGGGACGGGCAAGAGGAGAAGAGAAATTATCTTTTTATTGTATATCTTTCTGTATGGTTTTAGCTTTTTATGGTAATAAAGGTATTTTGTTTGTTTTTACTTTACAATAAAGATTTAAAGGTTTAATACAAAACAACCAGGGATTGCTTGGGAAACCAATCCACATACATGCCTCAGAAAGCAGGCCAATGAGAAGACAATGAAATTTTAAAAGCTGAACATATGTCAGAACTGAATTGACAAAGGGACAATGGTGAGGCCATATATAAAAATAGAATGAACTCACAACCTGGGGCAGCAACCAGCCCAGGAAGCCAAACTACAATCTCCGTAGCAACTGACCCAAATCAGCCAGGTCTTAATCAATCACTGCTAGCTTCTCTAAGTTTTTTCCAACGGAAGACTAACCAAGAAAAGCTAAATCTGCTCCCCTAACAAATCACCGAGTATGCTCTGGCTCTAATTAGCCCGCCACCAGCTTCCCCAGCCACGAACCTCTGGTCAGGGCCTAGCTGACACCTTTCATCTTCCCACTGTAAAGCCTTTACCCTCTCCTGCCTGTGTTTGAGTCTCTGCTAAAGTCAAGGGATGGTGGTGAATTTTCTCACTCTAAAAAGTCCAGAACAAAAAAAGTGCCTTTGCTTGTTCTCATTTGGGTAGTGTTTGTTTATTTCCATAAAGACTAAAGTTTGAGTATGTGATATTTTCAATGCAATATTTTAAAAATTTGCTGTACATACGAGGGCTGTCTGGAAAGTATTCAGCCATGTAATATGAAAAATAGAGGTATTTATGGCTGGATTATTTCAAGACAGCCCTGGTATACTCAGGTTTTCTATAACCTAAGTATGAGTTGCATAAGCCATCAATATACGTCATTCCTGATTAAAATATTAAGGAGAGTTGGGACCTAAATAATTCAAATGGATGAACTGTTTAGACAATTTTTTCACTGCTGTTCTTTGAAAATATGTTTGTACATACAACTTCTTAATTCACATCTTTAGCCATGAATTTTAGTTCTGCATTTCCACTCAGAAATACCTATCATCAGGAGATCCCACCGGGGCTTCAGCCTGGGCATATCCACAAGTAAAATCATTTTCAGCCTTCCCCCAACTCAATCCATCACCTTCCTCCTACACCATAAGCTACCTGTGCTTCCCTCTTGATGTTTTTAAACAGGTTTATTTTCATTCTCCCTTCTATCTCTCCTTAAGCTTTACATTCTCACTGCCTCTTTCCCATTTAGATGTCCATCATATTGTTTGGAAAGCAAAAAAGCCTCCTTCCTGTGTGTAGTCCCTCCCTGCTCCCATTCTCCTTCTATTGTCAGGTTCAAGTAACACTCTAACCATGTATTCCCGCTGGTCAAGGAACATTCATGACTCTCTCTTCCTTCCCAATCATTATCTCCCACCTCACTCTCTTACTCAGACACAGAAATCGGAGTTCAATAAACATAGAGCAATGATCGGAAAGCTAATGATGAACAGCACCTCATCCTACAAATCTGAGGTTTATCAGAAACTGTTTCAACTGAAGACTTCCAACAGCTTGAAATAGCTGTCCTGATTTCAGATCTAACTGTGACAAACTGACCCATCAGTCATTTAGGTGGCCCGTTCCTAATAGCAGTTATGATCATTTAGTTAAGGATATGAACTGATTAGGCAGACAGATACAGGAGGAAACTGAGGACCCTTATATTTAAAAAGATATAATCTCCTCGCAGATCCAGAATTATTTAAGGCAGAAATATCCCCAAAGTTCTGAAATCTCCCTTCTCTAATACCTTAGTCTCTCTTATATTTACCATTTTCTATTCAAATTAAAAACATCTGTTTATCTTTACTACCAGACCATGAGCTTTCAGAGAATAGGGTCAGTATCTTACCCATTTTGATATTCTCACATTGTCTATGATAATAAAATATTTATTGAAATGAATTAGGATTCATTCTCATTTTATCATAAAGTTATTATTTATAGCATTTATTACATGCCAGGTATTTATTAAGTGATGAACTCCTCTAACAAGATAGTAAAATTGAAGTTCTGACTTCATCCCTGGTTAAATGAATCTAGAATTCCAACGTGAAGTGTCAAGTTGCCACGTGAGTTTTGGCTGACATGTGTTCTGTGAGTCCAGCGTCTCCTTGCTCACTCTGAATGTTAAAAGTGTCGAGAGGTACCTGTTCTGTCACCTCCCCAAGAAGAGGAGAGAGTTCTACATGAGCCCTGCAGCTGTGGGGCAGAATGTCCTAAAACAAGAACCAGGTTGACCTATTGTTTGGTTGTGGAGTTAGGTGATGTTTAGAGACTGGGGTGAGCCTGGACTCACAGAGTTTGTCAGACAAGGGATGGAAACCTATTTCCTATGGGTTTAGTGTGGCCACTGGGGGTGATGAGGTCCCCAATGGAGAGTATCTTACATCCTGACTCACTGTTTCATAGGATTCCTTGGTAAGGCAGAGGGACCCCAGCAATAAGAAACTGAATGGTAGAAGCTTAGATTTTGGATAAGTAACCATCTGAAATATATCCACTGCCAGGGTCAGGGGAGACCTATGGGTGGGTGGGCATATAAAAGACCCCCGGGAAAGAAGCACCAGGCTCGTCTCATTCTGCTTCTCAGTGAGGCTCAGAGCAGAGCAACTGAAACCCAGTTATGTCAATGGCCCGGGAGAAGGGTGGTGTGAAGGGGCAGAGAGGTGAAAACAGGGCACCCGCCACACCCCCTTTCCATTCCCTTTAAGCTTGGAACAAAATGGAGGGGAGAATAGTTGAACATTTAATGAAATTCAGAGTATTGGTTAAACTCTTCAACATTTAAATGATCATATTTAATTTGTACTTTTGTTTAATTGAGTTTGTGACAAAGTAATGGTAGGACAATCTATTAACCTATGACTAAGCACAAAATTATGGGGCTGCCTGATGTTTTCATTCAGGGACTAGAGGAGGATGAATAAATATTAAAGCAATGGTGATGCCAAAAAGTTAAGTTGCATTTTGTTCTGGATACACTCATACCATTTCACACAATCTTCACAACAGCTCTGAAAGGTGGCAATTACAACCCTCATACAGGTGAGCAAACTGATGCCCCAAGAGGTTATGTAACCCACCCACTGTCACAGCCGCACAGTGACAGAGGCAAGATCTTAACTCAAGTCCCCTGGCTTCCAGAGCTTGTGTGTTCAAACTTGCCACCACATACCTCTTTAGAGCTAAACCATAGTCATTCTTTTCTCCTTCTAACCTGATTCTCCACTAAGATGAGGGAACAAGGACCAGCATGGATTTTCCACTGGTGGAATTATTGAGTGCTAGAAAGAAAGACTGGCAGGATAGGAGGAGGGAGTGAGGAAGGTTTCAGTGTGCTTCTAAGCCAGTGCTCTGAAATTATGTATTCGCCTTACATTGCAAACTACGTTAGCTGCTTGTGGGGCAAGTCCATGGATAAGATCTCATTCAATTATCTAAACAACCCCGTCATGACGGACATCAGGAGTCCTATTTTGTACAGCCAAGGAGCTCACTAAATGGGCAGGCCTCAAAGTCACACAACTGATTAGCAGGACAGCACCTGGATCCCCTATGGCCTGCAGGCTGATCCCATTGCACATTGGTGAATGTAACTCCTTAAGGGGCCCCTTTTTGGTATGGAGTCTAAATACAAGGGCCAAGACAGCTTCCTACAAGGTTTGGCAAAGTCAATAAAAGGAGGAAAACTCCCTCTTCCTGGGAGAATGTCTCAGAGGCCATTTGGATACAAAATTTTTATATCAAAATGCCACACTATCCATTTGTTCCAGATCTCAGTTTTAGGCACTGATTTTTCTCTTTTGAAACCTATTTCATAAAATAAATCTTTTAGCAAATCCTCAATTTTGGGGGAGAAAACAAACAACTCTTAAGAACACACAGACTCCTTCTTACATGCCCAAAGATTTCCAGGGTAGATGTAAAAGTTGTTCCTACCACTGAAAAAACAAACCAACAAACAAAAATCACTTTTCTTTGGGAGTGGGGGCTAGCATCTATTCCTCTGTGGATACTAAGCATAGAATAAAACTAAGATTATGTCTTTGCTAACTAACATCTGTACTTATTCAACATACTGCAAGTTTACAAGGAGACTGAGTGGGAACCCATCTCAGTTTCTTTCTGCTTCTCTATTATTATTTCCCAGCAAGTGCCTAAGGCATTTATAACAGTGAGAGCTCTGCGAACTCTTAACACATTATCTATATAAATGCCGACTCCCCAGGGTCCAGAGGAAAGTTGAAAGCTGCTTTTAGAAAGCACTAACTTATGCTGAATTCACTTGCATTTCTGAGTAGGCTAAGTGACTGTTACCATTTAAAAAACAAATTAACCTGCTTAACCCTGTTCATTGACTGGGTGGGAAAAGTACCGGATTGAGATACAAAACCAAGGCCCAGAAACTGAATTCAAACCCCAGCTTCTGAAGAATGAATTCCAGAAATTTAGCAAATCACCTTAGTTGCCCTAGGACTACAATCAATAACATCCATCTCATTGGTCTCATAATTACGAGGACAAAATGAGATCAATATATGTAAAATGTGTTTCAGAGACTGTTAATGACCCTTCCAAGATTTTGCTCCACTATGGGTTTTAGTAGTTAGTTGTTCTCCTAAAATATCAGATCATTCTTTTTTCAGAGCTTCACATTTCTTTTTCTTAAGCATAATCAAGTAGGAAATGATTCTCACATTACCTATACAGTATTTATGCCAAAATATGGAGGTATTGGGCCCCACTGACAAACTGATTTGGAGCCAGTGAAATTGAATTCAAACTTCTCACTTCCAGAACTATAAGATAATAGATGTGTGCTATTTTAAGGTACAAAGTTTGCGGTAATTTGTTACAGCAGCCGTAGAAAACTAACAGTAAGTGAGGCATAGAACCCGAAGACAGTTCTATCTGACTTCCCGCTGGCCTGGGTCAAGAACTTTTGCTGCAACCAAATCCCTGGCTTGGCTCTGGGTTTGCTGGCAGCCAAAGGAAAAAGACACGTCTAATTGCAAAATGGTTACTATTTTATATAAGGAAATAGGATTAGTTTAGCAGAGAGAAATTGTTTCAAATTTTCTGAATTTTAAAAAGATCATGTGGAAGGGCTACCATACAACATAATGGACAATATCGTCAAAATTTCACCGATGATGCATGTATAGTCTCCTTGGTTTTCGGCACAAGGTGAAATCATTGCTCTTTGAAAGACTTACTACACCACAGAAAGTTAAATTATCATCTAAGGATGTATATATTAGAGATGCATGATAAAATAGTGATAGCATAGAAAATGGGATGGAACAGGGTGGTTAGCATGTCTCTTATAGTGAGGGGGTCCATAGAATTTACTATAAAAACAAAGTCACTCTGACAGTGAAAAGCAGTGCTGTTAACATTTGTATTGGGACAACAGGCTCCAAGAGGACCTGTCACAGACAAAATGAGACACATGGACATTTTTTTTTTTTTTTGTATGTGGGTAGCTCCCTGGCTGGGAATCGAACCCAGGCCACAGCGTTGACAGCGCCAGCGCCGAAGCCTTAAGCCACTACACCACCAGGGAACTCCCACATGGACATCTTATACACAACTTCATTAAATATTAAGACAAGGCCTAGTCAAATCTATAGTAAGCCATTTAAAAAGGACATGGCAATTCCTAAGACTAAAATAGGCTTCTGTTGACGGCTCACAGTCTTCCTAGACATCAACATAGAGTGTCTTCCTGGGACTATTAACTTCTAACTTTACAAATAATATTATATAACATATTTTTTATAAATTAAAAGACTATCCAAAAGTCAAATATCTAACAAATCAAATACTTGATTCTTCCATGCTTTATAAAGTATGTGTCTATAAAAGTCACTTTATAATGCCCATTTTAGTAGAGGCAACATTGCTTTTCTGTTTCAAGGTTCTACACGGTCATGACATTTATCATTTTAATACGTGCACAGTGCCTCAGTAAACAGAGTTATACATTAGATCTACTTACACAATTGTTTGGTAGATATTTTTGTTGGCTCCTATTTTTGCTAATAATTGACCATAAATAATGTGAATTAAAATAATTGTTTTGAGCCAGTGAATTTTCCCTTTTGGATCATTTCCTTCAGGTAAGTTTCCAGGGGTGGAATTACTTGAGTCAAAGGATTCTCAGCGTCTCATCTGAATTCAACATCATTAAAAGGTCCATTGCATAACATGATGGACAGTGTCTTTAAAATGACAGAGACTTGGTTACATCTGCCCAATTTGTATTGAATCTGTGTCAATAGTGTCAAAATCAAACTAGGTGGATTTTTTCCATGGGGAAGGTTGGAGGCTGAGTGTCCCTCTCCTGGTTTTAGCCTTTGTGGATTTTAGATATAAAGGCATCTGACAGGACCACTGACTCAGGCCATTTGCTCCCTTATCAGAGCAGAGCAAATTAGAGAAACAGAGACTATTTTTGGTCAAAATTTGTGTTTTAAAAAAACACCTGTTTATTTACAGTTCCTTTAATGTTTTCTTGGCAATAGTCCACTATTTTTCTTAAGAGGAGTCACTGGGGAAAAGTGATACCTTACATGTTTTTGTTTTCCAGTCAAAACATAAATCTGCGAAGATATGCATCTAAGATTCGTCCTTCTTCGAGGCACTGTTTGTTATAGCAAAAGGAAAAAAAATGAAAGCAAAAAATAAACTAGACATTAAAAATCCATCAATCTATCGCAAAAAGATGAAATATGTTACATCAATATGAAAGAAGTGATCTACGAATCCTGATAAAAAAAGATCTTAAATATGTATTAAGTGAAAAATGTATGTGTATGATGCTATCTGTGTAAAACAGAAGAGAATGATCTACACACACACACACCCATACACAACTAAAAGTTATGAAAGGACAATAAATTGATAATAATTTTACCTTTAGAGGATAGTTCTGGAGCTGATTGTATGGAGAAGAATTTTTATTTTTTATCTTATTCCCTTTTCTACTATTGCAAGTTTTGGCCATGAGCATGATCATCATAATAACTAAGTAATAAATAACGAGATTGTTGAGTAGTCATTGACTAATAACCTATTTTCTATTAGGATTTATAAGAATTACAAAAGTATACAAGACATGGTGTCTCTTTTGACAAGCTGAATCACCCTGGGCAATTCATTTAAACTTTGAATCTCAGCAGAGAGTCCACGAAACACCATTGGCCTGAAGTCAAGTAAAAGCAGGTTCAACCTTCAGTATGGTACCACCTGCAGAATATTGGGCCACCAGATTAACTACTCAGTTTCCACAACTGTAAATAATAGCATCTATTTTATAGGTGTCTAAGATTTCTGATAGTGCCTCTCTCATAGCAGATGGCAGACAAATACTACTAACTCCACATATACCTTCAAAAGGATCAGAATAAGATTCTTATTTTCTAAGGGTTCTGTGGAATACTAGATGTCTGAGAGTTCCACCCAATGAATATTCTTCAGTCACGTAAGTGTGAGAAATGCTTTCTTTGAGAGTCACAGTGGGTATAAACCTCTTAAATGTTCTGAGAAATTACAGCAAAGTAACCCGTTAACTCAGAATTTCCCAAAAGTACTTGGTCTCTGTCATAAGCCTCCCCGTGCTCTATTATTTTTATAGCATAACCACCCACTGAATATGATATTTGCTAAATTTCGATCTCATTGAATAACATTTACTACTACTACCTGCTACTACTACTACTACTACTACTACTACTACTATTACCACTATTACTACAACTATAATCTTACTTTACCCAAATATTCTTGAGATGACAACTTTTGCACTTGATCCTTCTCAGGCTGTATAATATTATCAAAGAGAAACACCTAATACCAACTAATGTCTATAGCAGGCAGAGATGAAAAAAGCTAATAATCCATAGCTGTAACTAAAGGGTCGTTTTGTTAGATAAGAAATGTCCTTTGATTAAAATTATTCATGCCTGAATGAAAACAAATGGGATAGAATTATGTTTAAATTTTATCCTCTGGTATTTCCTCATCCTCAGATATCAGTTTTATTTTTGAATAGATCATTAAAAACATGATCCTAAAGGCTTTGAAAACCTTATAGGTGGTGTTTCAAAGAAAGGGCTTTGGTTAGGCATTAGAAACAGCTAAGCTTAGTCTAACTTTGTCATTCAGCTACTTACTAGTCATTAATTACTGTTAGTAACTTACAACTTATTAGTATTATGACTTTTAGGGCATGTTGCTTAACATTAAGCAAGATGCTTAATGTTAAGTTTTTTCATCTATAAAATAGATGAAACTATTTTCATATAGTTTTTTCATCTATAAAATGGGCATAATAATTATTTCATGAGACATGATGGATTTTCAAAAATGGTTTCCATTTTTCCCCATCCTGTATTACCCATCTGCTTTTGCAAGGTGACCTTCAAGCTCCTCCCATCAAGAGGTAGAGTCTATTTTTCTCACTCCTCAAATCCAGGTTGGTCTTGGGAATTCCTCTGAACATAGATGAAGCAGAAGTGACTTTATGACAGTTTCAAACTAAGAACTCTCTAAAAGGCCATGCACACTCCTGCATTTGCTCTTGGAATCTGCCTTCCCCACCCGCAGATACATGAAAAATCCCTGGCTAGCCTGCTGGGTCATGAATAATCATATAAAGAAAGACCTATTGTCCCAGGTGAAGCACTCCAGCATAGAGTCAGCGATACTCCCAGCATGTAAGAAAACCCAGCCTAGGTCATCAGAGCCAACTATCTGATCTGCAGCTGACCACAGACTCATGAGTGAGCCCAGCCAAGACTGGAAGAACCATCTAGCTATTCATAAATTTGTGAGCAATAATAAATGCCACTGAGTTTGGGTATACCTGTTATGTAGCAAAAGCTAGCTGATTCAGATAACTACAGGCACTCCTCACTTAACAACTGAATTCTGTTCCTACGACTAGGTCTTTAAAGTGAATTGGTCTATAAGCAAGAAGCTTAAAGGCAAATGTCTTGTGGTGTGTCATGGCACCATAGCGTATGTAGTTCTCAATAGATATTAGAAAGTACCACACTTATAAACGGAATATATAGTCTTGCAAGATTGCAAAAGCTGCATGTAGTGAATATTAACCCACTGCAGGAACCAGACAAAGACTGAGAAAGGGGATTCCTGAGACTCACACAGGCTAAGAAAGGGGATTCCCAAGACTCACATAGACCCAGAAAGCAGATAACGGTCATAAATCTGATTGATCATTACACAGGTAGGTTGTTAAATGAGGAATGGCTTTATTTTAACAATTAAAAAAGTTAATATATTTATGTTTTTATCACAAGGTTTGATTGATATATTTGTTTAACATATACATACTAACAACAAATAAAAGAGCATGCTTCTTAATAAATGTATTAATGTAATAGAGATCTCGTTAAAAAATGTTGTAATTACTCAATATTAAAGAACATTAGCAGTTACATTACCATTAGAAACCAAACTATTTTTCTATTTACTGACCATGATAGTCAATAATGTTCCAAATTGTTATGGTAACCTCCAAGTAACCCAGAAAAACAGATAACAGTTGAAAGATTATTTATCCAATTCCAAAGTCAAATCTGAATAATATATTTAATTATTATTTGCTTGCATATTCCCACTGCCTAACAGTGCCCAGCATGGAGTCAGTGCTCTATCAATGAAGCCTAGTGGTTAGGAGCAAGGCCTCAGTAGCCGGACTGTCTGAGTCTGAATCCCAGTTCCTTTAATAACTTTACCTTGCCTCAGTTTCCTCATCTGTAAAGGAGGATAACAGTCATGCTGGTATTTGTTGTAAAGATTAAGAAAGATTCCTTAGGTACCGAGAGTAGTACCTGGCCCAATGTCAGTGCAGAATAGATGTTAGTTATTTCTCTCTGTTGAGCAAGTTTTGTTTTAAACCTGCTTGTGGACACAAGAGCCTGTGTGGTACTTCTGGGCAAATGTGTGTAGCCATCCTAGCATTCACTAGTTCTCTCGGGCTTTTAGAAGCTAGCTTGCAAACCCAAAGACAAACATCAAAGAGATGATTACAAAGAAACCTGAGTTTCTAGAGATTCAGTGAAGAATTTCAATGGCATGTCTTAGCAACTGTGATGAAATAGAACTGAAAGAAATAACACTGTATTAATTCAAGACATGGCCAGCATGTTGGTACTTTGGGGTTCTCACCTGTTGTTTTGTGTTCAAAAGGTTTCCATCAAATGGAACTCACTCTCCCTTACACAGGCCTGCATGGTAGAACCCAGAGGGACAGGTTTCTCCAATTTCATTTTGGCTGCTTACTCAACAACAAGTCTGCCCAGACCTGTGACTTCACACAAATTCTCACCCAATAATCCAGGCTGAGGAGCTGAGGCTGACAACTGAACCCAGATTTCAATTAAAGGCGAATAGAGAACTCATATGCATTCAGATTATACTTCCTTCTAGAACCTCATAACATTTTCTTTCTAGAGCCACTTAATTTCACACTTATATTCTTCGTTCTGTCAAGCACCCTAACGTACACTTTCAAGTTTTATCTTCTTGATGATCACATGGGGGAATGATGTAAGATCCAAGTTTTCCTCATTTATCTCATACTGTTACACACATATATATATATCACTTACGTACTTATTTAAGACGGTAACAGAATAAAAAGCAAAACAATACTTATAGAACAATAAAGTCATACAAAGATAGGACTTTATTAGTCATATTAGGCAAGTCTGGATACTAATGATGCAATTTAATTCTACTAGAAGGATCATCAGACAGATTGCTTCCTGTTTACCTAATTATGCCAATGGATGAATGAGGAAGGTCTTTTCAGATCAATGTGTTGGATCTAATCTAGAAATATTCTTGCCTCTTCCTGTTCCCCATCAGAACACTTTACCTTCTCTGTTCAACATAGGGTCCTCCACATACATTAAACCAAACCAAACCAAACCAAACCAAACAGACAAACAAAAAAAACAAACAATAAAACTTCATTCTGTGGTAAGGAAACTCCACACAACAAAACAAAAAGGAAAGCAGACTGAGATTTATCATTTATCTTTTCCATGCTGTGTGGTTCACTGAAGTTCCCCAGGGAAACGTGAGGCACAGCGTTGGCATAATTTTCCTCAGGGATTCACCCGGAAAAATTAACAGCTACTCAGGGACTTAGCTTTGGCCAACAGCAAACCAAACGAAACTTTCCAAACTCATTTAACTGTCTGTTGGACACAGTAGGGCTTCCCCTCCCTCCTTGCTCAGACATAATACGCCAGCTTAAATAAAACCGAGTTGGTATTCTCTATCCCAGCATTCCTCTAGCTTATTAATGAAGCAACCAGGCAAGCAATAGAAGTAAAAAGGGTAAGACTCAATCTAAGGGAAGCTAAGAAAGTCAACAGAGGAGTGAGACAGACATTTCCAGACCAAGATACCAGAGATTCTCATGTTTTCTCCTCTGAATGCTTGCACAGTTTTTAAAAAGTAGACCAGCACCTGTCACCCCAGCACTTTTTTCCTTCTCTCTTTTCACTTCAGCAATTCTTGAAGGCACAAATGGGAGGGTTGGACAGAGCAGATCAAAACCTCCATATGTGGGTGGGCCTATGGACCACCTGACTGTCTCAGCTGGAGGATGCTCATGGCTGCCTTGGGCCAATGACACATAGGTACCCAGAACATGTATGCTCAATGAAAGTTGGGCTGGCCGAAAACACAGCAATAGCTTCCCAAGAACCTAAGAATGTGATGGGGTAGGCGCTGAATCCACTAATGGGCAAGTAAGCATGATTTTGTTTTGTTTTGTTTTGCTTGGTTTTATCTAAGACTAACAACGTGGTACTTTCTAATTGGGGGAGTGGTTTATAATACAATCTTAGATGAGGGCAGTAAGCCACCCTCCTCTTCCCAGTGCAGACCCCCACCCCCCATCTCTATGGCAGTTTACATGGAAATGGAGAAGGAGAGACAGGCACTCACTATGAGCTACTACTTGTGCAATCAGGTTCAAGAAAAACCAGGAGCCTCTCACACTGGGGAAATGAAGAAGTAGTGTCCAATTCATTAAGTTCAGCATCTAGCAAGCTCACGAGGATGACGCATCTGCCCCCCACAAGCCGCCCAGGCAAGGCCATGGTCACAGGAGGCTGGACTGTGGGATGGTTTGTTATTGTTTAACATGTTGGGGTAGGTCCTGGTGTCCCAGACACACTGTCATCTAGCCTGTGACGCTGGCCTGGTCCATGAACTTCAGAAACACATAGTTAAAACATGAAGGTAAAATATTTATGAGGAATGGAGGGGCAGAGAGACTGAACCTGTACTAAGTGGATTTTTCAGTTTAAATTTGCAGCATTTTCCTCTTTGCCCGTACTGTGTCTCAGCTCGTGAAGGCAAGCCCTAGTCATGAGCCCTGAGGGAGACAGAGTGTCTGAGAGCCTACAAGGCCTCCTTGTGCTCAGCTGCTGGGAACTCCCTGGAGACACAGCAAGCATGGCAGTGCTGCAGACGCTGCGTTTGCTCCAGCTGCAGAAACAGATGGCATTCCTGCCGAGATGGGCAGACTGCGGCCTGGGCCCCGTGAAGCGCTCATTCTTCTACTATCAGGGTAGTAGATTCTTGTCTGTTTGGGGGTCCAGCTAGGTCTGTTCTAACTGACCAACAATTATGTAGGGCACAGGCGGGACTGGCCCTTCTACAGCCAGAACTAGGAGAGGTTTAACAGTGTACTCCAGGTAATGATGGGGGAGAGACGGAAGTAGTCATTATTCTCTACTTGTGCTGCCAAGTATTCACTGACTAGGCTGGACTTTTCCTTCTGGAACTAAGAAGCAGCAAGCACTAGTCTTTCTGTGGTCCTTTAATCTAAAATGTGTTCCTGTCCTCTGGATGGGAGCATTATTACTCTGATCTGCTGATCAGAGAAGGATGAATATCTGAGTGTCTGGGTGTCTGGATATGGACATATTTTTAAAGGTTCATCTCCTTTTTACTAATCTGTCATTGAAAAGTTTCAAGTTATGTCTTCTCAGGTGCATCTGGGGTACCTGTGCCACTTCTGACATGACCAAGGCGGAAGCTTCCATGAATGTGTCTTTATCATGCCCACAAAAGGAAGAATCTGAAGGAAATCTTTCTAGAAGCCACTCATGGAACATCTCCTTATTTGGTGGCACCGTCCTGTGGCTGCATGAAAGAAAGCTGTGGGAGATGCAGGAGCCGAGGCTAATTCTTGATTATCCCAACTCTGGATTATCTCAAATCCTGGATTCTCTCCCCCTCTTCCACCTGCCTCCTGGGCCCTAGGTCATTTTCACCAGCAGTAGAGGGAAGGTAGAGGAAATGAAGGGGGATGAAGTTCAAATGAATCAGTTTTGCCACTTGTTAGCAGCTCAGCTCCCAAGTACACAACCGGGAGGCAGCTGCGGCTCTTCTGTGGGTTTCAATTCTTGATGCTATTCTTGTTCCTCCTGCTGCCAGGCAATATCGAGTGGGCTGTATGGAAATGATCTGTGGGATGAAGAAAGGAGAGGGAAGCTCCTTCCAACAGTAGCTTCTTCAAAGAAAAGAAAAGGGAATGATATGCTCAGTGGCAGCTTGCCACACAGAGTAGCCCAAGTTTTATTAAACAAACTCATGTTTGGGAGCAAGTTATCCCCTCAGAACTAGAGGAAAAGAGATGCTGACACCATGTTTAGAGCAATTGTAATGCAGAGGATGCACTGAGCGTCATTGCAGCACAAAGAGAATGAGAAAGTATGCTTAAAAGATTATGCCAAGGACAGGAAAAGTAGAAATAAGCAAAGACTGTCTCAAGGCTTTAAAGAATAATGAAAAGGAAGAAAAACACATTAAGACCTTTAAACCCACTATCACCAACACAGGTAGCATGGCACAGAGCGAAATGTCCTCTTTTCTCTGAGATTATAAAATAAAAAGGGGTAGAACTATGGCAACCAATGTCCTGTACTACTCCGTGGTGGATACTGTTTCGTGCCACCCAGATGCTACCGCAGTGTAAGACTTGTCCCAGCAGCTGCGAGTGCTGGTGGCAGAGAACTTTCAGCTATCAGACCCTTTGGGGACTGTTTCCACAATAGAGAGTCACTTTGTCTTCCAGGGACAGCTTACATCCAATGATTGACCTACGTAGTCAGATAAAGACATGGCCATCTTGGCCTAGTCTGGGTCGGCTTTGAAGGGTCATTCTAGGCCCAGGGCTGACAGTGGATTTGGCTGAGGTTACCACTAGGACTGCATCATAGCTTGACTTCTCTTACTCCCCATCCCATCCAATCCCATCCCATTTTATCCAATCCCATTCCATCCCATCCCATACACAAATGTTGATTCCCAAGAGTACTTCTTAATTAATAAATTTTTGCATATGGAACCCCATCTGTAGAGTCTTCTTCCTTGGAAGCTCAATGTGCAGTGGTCACTACTTCTGCCTCCTCTGAGCTTGTCACCTTTTCTGAGCTGCAAATTCACTTTTGTGTATGAGGTTGGCACACGCAAGAAGAGACGTTATGAAAGACCTCAAAGAAGAAATGCAGAGGAAGCTGGTGAAATGGGGATGCAGGAGAGAAAAAGGCTTTCAAGGAGCCAAATGGAAATAGGATAAAAAATTTTGACCTCAAATTTAATATTAAAGGAAGCATTGTTGAAGTAACCACAGGAACACAGAGCTCCAAAGAGTCACAACTATATCATTTAAGAACTGTTTATGGCTCTTGTATCAGGTACGGGCCCTGGGAAGAGAACAGTGAAGGGGAGAGCATAATGCCTCCTGGGAAAGGCAAGGGGCATAGCTGTGTGAATCCTCGACCACAGCTGAATCCACTAATGGGCAAGTGGGAATGTTTTTTGTTTTGTTTTGTTTTGTTTTATCTAAGACTAAGAACGTGGTGCTTTCTAATTGGGGGAATGGTTTACAATACAATTTTAGACGATGTTTGCCACCAGATAAAGATATCAATAGCAGAAAAGCTAGACTAAATCATTGATTAATCTGGACATACTTCTCCACTGCACTGTGTTAGACACAGCCTTTAAACACCATGTCTGGGAGGAATAAAGCAGGAAACAGCTCAATCAATGGAGATTCATGAAACCAAGATCTTCCTGAATTGTCTTATAGGAAATTTCCATTAATTGAACTGCCTAAGAAAATTCAGATAACAGCCAAAAATAGAAGAGTATGTAGCTATTTTTAAAAACAAGTTGAATACACACATCTGTACATATGCACACAGATAAAGTCTATCACATCTTAATATTAAAAGGAAAAAAGCCAGTTGTAAAACAGTGTGTGTTGTAGTATAAATCCATTTTAATCAGCAAGTACATAGGTAGCATCAGGTACTACCTCTGATCATTTCACCATTATTAACTCATTTGATATATAAACACCTTTCAAGAAATCTACAATTACAGCCTCCATTTCTCTGAAGCACAGAGAAGTTAATTAATTTGCCCAAGGTCACAACGAATGGTTAAGGCAGGATTTGAACCCATAAAGATTCCGTGCTAACCATTACAATGGGCTTTCTCTCAGTTTGTTACCATGCCTGCACAAAGAGCACATGGGGTTTAAATTTAAAAATCAGTCTCTCTCTCTCCTCTCTCTCTCCACCACATTGAAGCTGGCCCTTGCAAAGAGCCAGGTGGTGTAAAGTGACACCACCTGGATGATGTCTTAGGGTTTGCCACGTACTTTACACAGGTGTGGCTGTCATAGTGCTTCATGAAATTTTCAGGCTCCTTTTTCACATGGCCACACCTTCACCACTTAGGTGTGACCATGTGATCACTTTGGCGAATGAATTCTGAGCAGAACTTAGGTGAGTTTTGAGGCTCCCCTGCTTTGTCCCCTCCATCTTCCTGGGTCAATGAGTAACTGAGGAAAGCACATCCCCTCACTCGCCCCCATTGGACATAATAGCACAAATGAGAAATAAACTTTTGTCTTTTTAAGCTGCTGAGATCTGGGACTTACTTATTACTGCAACATTACCAAGCCGATCCTCACCATTACAGTTACTTCACCTTCTTCCACAGATGAAGCAACTAAGCTTCAGAGAAGTTTAATGGTTTGTGAATGGTCACATACTAGTAAGATGGGAAGCCCTTTGCCCAGCAGAGATTGGGGGGCAAGATCATTTTAGGAAGAAAGAACAACTCCAGCAACACCGAGAAGGCAAAAAGGTATATTTGAGTCAGGTATACCCAGGCAGAATGTTGAATTGTTGACTGGGATAAAACCTGAGTGCTCGATGCCACATGAAGGAGTTCATTTTGAACTCATTAAATACATTCGTAGAAAGTCAGTAAGAGAGCTGGAGCAAAAAACTGTAAATTGTCCAAGGAACCAGCAAAGTGTAAGCATAGATGCAGCATATGTCATGGTCAAGGTCAGGACATCATCAGGATTGTCCTAGCAACCTGCCCAATTCCTGACACCGCGCGGTCCTTTCACTGCCATTGCCACTGACACTCTGACTTGGTTTCATGGGAGCCGGGTGGACGTACCATTCCTGTGCATTCTTGCTTTCACCTTTGGGCCCATGGCCACCATCAGAAAATGCAAAGCTTTCCTAGAGAGGGCTGGAACATTCCCAACTTTATTTTTAAGAAGAGGGAAGCAAAAGCTTCTAAGGACATGTTTATCCAGCTGTGATCCTGACTGAATAATCAGCAAGCCACTTAAACTGGTTGGCTCACCAGCAGAAATGGGACAAGGCCACGCAGCATACAGTACAGCCAGAGCACCCTGCCACAGTACTGAAAGCGAGGAGCTCTGCAGACGGAGGCTTGGCCAGTGTCAGACATCGTCATGCCTCACACGCAGGAGAGCCCCGAGAGCTGGAACCGAGATTTGCTTGGCAAAGAGCTGGAACGTAAGAGCAGAAGTTTATCCACAAGAGATTCTGCCGCAGGTAACTTAGGAAAAGTGAGTATCCCTGCTCTGCATAAATGAGCAGAGGGATACAAAAGGGAAGTCTGACCAGTCTGCTCTCTGGAGCCAGAAGAATCGTTGACTGTCAGCTACAGAGGGGTGGGAGCTGTGCTGCTCTGAGCAGGCAGTGTTTTAGGAATGAAATCTGGAATGGTTTCGCTGCTTCTATAGGGTAGAAGTCTCAGGCACCTGTATGTCCACTTAGCCACAGTCCTTCCATGTTGGACCAGGCCTTTGGAAATGGCTGCGCTTTCATTGCTGATCCATAGCCTATAGCCCCTGCTGGGGCCCTGCCGTGCCACTCTCTGCTTCTTGGGGATCCCACGCCCTGCTTATGCTTGGCAAACCTAGACTGTGTGAGAAGTTATGCTTGGTCTAAATCAGTGGGGCCCCAGGAACTTCATGCGGTAACTGCTCACATCCAGCTTTACTAACATTTGGGGGTTCCAGATGCCACTGCAGACAATCACCAGCAGATGAGGTGGCTGCAGTGTTGTTAGCACTACCCTGCATCAAGCCGCTCTTCACCATGTCCCTAGTGGTAGGCTGACCAGACGTACCATTTTAAATGGGACAGAAAACAACAGTGCTATCCTGTTTCAGACGGTGCATGTAGTCAGCCTGCTGACACCTTGCATGTATCCCGGTGAGACAAGGCTGGCCGGACGTACCCTTTGACACAGGACAGTACTGGAGTTTTCTGTCCCATTTAAAATGGTACGTCTGGTCAGCCTATCTAGTGGTGTGATTTGAACTGCTGTCCCCTTCTGGGATGGCGTGAGGAAAGTCTCATAGCCTTATTGGCTTCCTTGTCCCAGATCCTGACCTTCCCTAACCCCCTTGCCTTTCCAAAAGGTACTGCTGATGCCTCAGCATGCCTTGTAACTAAGCATGACTAGAATATCAAAGATCTCGAATTGCACTCAGATTTAACTGGTATCAAATAAATGAAGACAGAATTGTCTTTGGGGTGTCATTAATGCATGCTGCAGAATGCCGAAGGCCTGGTTAGAGAAACACGAGGTGTAAATTAGGGAATCTCAGCTCTTGCATTGTTTTGGGTAAACATAATGGCAAAGTGAAATGCGAAATGGAGAGCTAACTGATGTAGAAGAGAGAAAAACAGCAATCTTTTGACGCTGATGTTTTGTGGGTCAATGCCACATGCAATGTGCAATGGGGAGGGAAAGAACCAGCCCATGGGGGTAACGACACCCCCAGTGTGAGAACCCTGAAGTGAGCGCCCTTCACAGAGGTCCAGGGGGGATTTAAAGTGAACAATGCTACCACCAATAAGAGTGTTTGATTTTTTTTCCAGGCTGGGGCCTGTCTTTCTGGTAGCAGTTGGCCAGGAAACATATTTTCCCATCTCAGTGACAGGACTTCCTGGGGGAAAATAAATAGCTCTTCCCACCAGGAACAAAAGCAAAAGAAAATGTAGTTATGCAGTAAACCAGGTGACTAGAGAGCCACCGAAAATTCTCTTCTGCAGGTGGCAGTGTGTATGTGTGGGGGGAGGGGAGGGGTGGGAAGCAAAAGAGAAAGAAGGCGTGAACTTGAGAGTTCATAAGGGAAAAGCGACAGTGATGGGATTCAGGTTATGTGTACAGGGGGTCTAAATCTTAGGTAATGGCCAAGAAAAACAAAATTCGCAGGAAATAAATGGAGGAGCTGGCCACGAAGCTGGTGCCAAGTCCTGAGTGAGAATGGACTGGGGGTTAACTATATAACTTGGCTATGGTGGCCAATGGATGTGGTTAACTGCTAAATCTGATTTAGTAAATGAACTGTTTTGTTTATATTCTCAATTCCAGAGCCTTTGCTTGTTTCAGAAATACTTAATTTATATTAGGCTCATCAACCATCTAATTGCCATTCTAGTTCCAGACAGTGATTGACGTTAACGATAATACAGTGATAAAAATGATTAATTACACTGACTGGCATTTCGTTAGCCCTTATTTTGGATTCTGCTTTATATACATCACTCCAAGCTACCCCATGCTCAGAGCTACCCAGAAAGGTGGGAACCACTATCATTCCTTTTACACATGAGGAAATCAAGGCTCAGAGAAGTTTGCCTGAGTCCGTTGCATACCCAGAGATGCTGACTGCAGAGCCTGAGCTCTTAAGTATCAGGGAAAATCGTCTCTATGCAGAAGTAATGGGGTTTGTGTCTGTCCTTCCCTAGCAGACTGTGAAGCAAAATGTTTCATGTGCTACAAATAGGTTCTCACACATACATTTTATTTAGCCTTGGTTTTCAAATAAAATTTTTGTTGTAACTACATATTCTATATTATACTTTTTAAAACCATAACATCTACACCTATAATTTTGTTGACACAATTTATTGCAATACCAAATGATTGACATTCAGTACCTCTGTCCAAAAAAACTGCCATACGCACAAAAGAACAATAATAAGGACAAGCAAATGCCAAATGAGAACAGAAACTCTACATTAATGATCTCACCTTCCAACCCTTCTCTACTTTTTTCTCACTCCCTCAAAAGCTATATTGTTAAAAGCCTAATCCAGACCACAGTATTTAAATTGTCTGGTGTAGTATGTAAGTGACAAAAATACGTATTTGAGAGAACAAAAGACCGGGTTTTCTCTTCTAGATTAGGACATGTTTCTAGAAACATCTTTCTAGATTAGGACATGTCTCTGAACTATTTGGAAATCTGTGTTTCAAGATATGCCAGAATGGGTCCCCTCTCTTGGGCAGGACTATACTTTGATTTTTTTGACCACAGTGAAACAAAGAATCTTGGAGACCAGGAAGGGAACTCAGCTATAGGGTTTACCCCACCAAGTGCAATTCTCAAATAATTTTTGCATATTACCCACAGGGTTTTGGCATTCTGTCTGAAGGTTCAAAAAGCCAATTGTTTAAACAACTCTGGGTTACAGAGCAGGAATTGCATATTTTTGACTTGGGGTGACAGAGAAGCTTCCAGAAACTACAGAGGTGCCTAATGTGTGACATTTTGGGGCTAACCTTGCAGCAAATGGAGAAGATGTAAAATCATATTTCCCAGGCCCATCAGGAAATTTATAATCTCTGCCCATGATATTAGACCTTATCTAGAAGAAATGTCACCAGAACTTCCTATTACTTTATTTGCAAAACAAAGATGTAGTTGATTCTTAGGTAGATTAATGGGGCATTTTTCAAAAGTGCAACTTAGCAGGATTCCTAAACGTGAAAAGTTCAAGCAGAGCATTTGTATGTGCAATTTTTCTTCCTCAGTGAATATTTTTACCGGGAAAATCCTCAAGACCTTGGGACAACAATCACAAATTACTGGTAACTTTGGATTAATGTAAAAAGAAACAATTTTGCACAGCAAGAACCTGGAGATTCAGATATGTATGGGAAATTTCTTGAGATGTCCCCGTAATTTCAGTTAATACTAAAGTTCTGTGTTTCCCTCTCTGAATTTAAGAAAAAAAAAGACTTAATTATTAAGCACATTTCTTCCTTAAAAACAAAATGGTCACTCTAAACTTGAATCTGCAAGTTATCAACTGTGTAACTTTCAGCAAATTACGTTAATCTCTCTATACTTCAGTTTTCTTATCTGCAAAATGGGGACAATTGTCCCTACCTCAAGATTTACTTACCTGCTTTCATAGTCATTCTACTAATTCTCCATTGGACTTTAGGTAAGTATCTATGACCCAAGCCTGAAGGTGAATGGAAGAGAATCTCATGCTGGCCGGGTGACCTTGTATATCCCTGCAAAGGTCATGCTCAGAAAATTCCTTTCACAGAGCAAACATAACAACAACTTGCAGTGAAATGAATCCTTAGGGCAGCTATTCTCATCTGCAGATAGCCAAACACAACATGGATATTACCTACATTAATCCAATAATACACCTTTGAAGTTATTAAACAATAGATTTCCATGCTGGATTGTACCTGTGGCTTCTAAATTACAGCCTTCATTCACAAAGCACACTGCTGGGCTAGGCCTTGCTTCTCTTCCATGTCTCTGGTTGGGGAGGGGTAGTGGGAGATTGAGGGGCTCAGGTTTTAAATAAGGGATAGTGGATATGGATGCCAGGGATGCCTTGTGTCTCCTGAGGTTTGGGGTGGAGAAGAGAATAAACTCTTAGAAGATAAGGAAGATGTGAAACACTCCTGGAAGGAAAGACTGTGTCAAGTGAAACAACCCAGTGCGTCCTACTCTTCTTAGCATGGCTGTCACTGTATCCTCTGAGTTCAAAACAGTTCCCCATACAATAGAATATTCACCTTAGCAGATAGTAATGGCATTCACTCAGTCAACAGCTATTTATTGGGGGCCTATTATGTGCCAAGGACTGATACAGGAGCTGTGGATACAGAAATAAATAAACAAGAGTGAGCCCCTGCCTTTACAAGATTACAGATATCACACACACAGGACGGGCACCACCTCCCTATTTGACAAACAGTTCCTATGCCTAAATCTTAGTGACAACAGGGCATCATGGGGAGCAAGAAAGAGCTTAAAGTTGATGGACTTGCAGTCCAGGCTCAGCATTGTAGTTCTGGGCAGATGACCTAACCACCCTGAGATGCTATGAACTTACTTGTGAAATGAAAGCAAGGACCGTATGTCTTTCACATGTCTTCTTTAGTCTTCACCTGTTAATTAGAAATAAAATACAGAGAGAAGATACTTTCTTGTTTTGCCAAGAAAATCTTCAGGACAATCTTCAGGATGCTTAACACTATCAGTATAAGATTCCTAATGTTGTCCAATACACAGTTCTCTGTGTCTAGAGGAAAAGATTACCCAGCATCACAGTTCACTGGCCACCCCAGGACTTCGAGCTGTTCAAGAAATTGTCCAATCATGCTCACCAAGTACCAAATTCTCAGCCAGACTGTCCCAGTAGGTGTCTTTTTTCACTATCCATAGAAATAGTAAAAAGGATAAATAATCCTTTATAAACTGATACCAAAATGCTTTAAGGAATTATCCAAATCCAAAGCTCTTATGTTATTTTGGCTCTTCAGCCAAGATGAGACGCATGGAAATTGAAGTGATGTAATTTGAAGGGAGGAGGAGGGCCCAGGATGAGCTTTGTTCTTTCCCCTTGAATTACAAAAACAACACCTGCGAAAACAAGGTTTGTTATTATTTTTTAAAATAAAAATAGTAAAAAAAAATCTAAATTCCAGAATCCGAGTAGTCTAGATTTTTGTTATTTTTTATAGTTTCTTTGACTTTTCATACCTTTCTTAAAAATCGAACTACAGCATGGGATTTGAGCCTTAGGAGAACTAATTAGGGAGTGGCTCTCCTTAGTTGCTCTGGGGTGAGAAGCTGATTCACACCAGCCCCTTCCTCTGATTATCTCTTTTACATTTCACAGGTCACGACTCCACCTTACCTAGACCCTAAGGTCTAAGGATCTGAATGTCTAAGGATCTGAATGTCACAAGACCCAGGTGATGTGTTCCACATGATGGTTTGATTTGTGCTGCCTTGGCCTCCTCTGCAAGATGAAGGAGGGAAGCAAGTGAACACTGTAGGGCCCAGGGTAGTGGCCAATGGAGAAAAAGGAACTAAGGGATTCACTACTCTCCTTCATGTGACATTCTTCAGCTTTTCCCCACCTCAGTTGTTGCATCACTTCACTTTCATTTAGTCATTTGCTCTTTCAACAAATATTTTCTTAAGAGACTCCTATGTGCCAGGCACACAGCAGTGAACATGACAGACCAGGTCGCTGTCCTCATAACGCTCTACATTCCGGTGCAGGAAGGCAGGGTAGACAGGAAGCAAATATATAAGTAAACCATTTCAAGTCAGGGAGCAACAACTCCTACAAATAGTAATAAAGCAGAAGCGGCTCTAGGATTGTGAGCAGAGAAACAAGATGGTCTGATTTCTACATTGAAAGGATCACTCTGGCTGTTGTGATCGCACCAAGGCCACCATCCTTGAAGATTTTTTTACTCCCCATTGAAATATGTGATGACTGAATGAATAACTGAATTAAAATGTGAATGAATGGTCCTTGGTCCCAATAGTGAAGATTTTGCCTACTCAAGGCAAATAATCCTATGCATTAAGATCTTTTCTCATGAAATCTATTTGGATTTGCTATAGGACAATAGAAAGTTGATGTTCTTGGAAGATCTGAGCTTCCTAGAGGAAGTCCAGTTTTTACTATGTCTTTAATTAGGTATAATGGGAAAATACACATTTTTATCATAGGCAAAACTAAAGTATAAGAAAATCAGTCATAACCCTTGCTCCCAGAAATCTTTTCTTTCCTCTCTACTTTCAAAGGCTCTCACAACAACCTTCTACAGCCTCCGAATTAGGTATTAGATGACCTCTCAAGTCATTTTTAGCTTTGGTTCTATTAATCTATGATTTTATGTCCTTCGGTTGTGGTGATTTGGCAACCCTTCTTCCAGGTTAAGCTTTAAGGACCAGCATCATGCTTAACACGTAGCTTTGAGGATTGCCTGGCTCACAGGTGCAAAATCTGGTTCCTCAGGCACCAACACTGATTTTCTTGATTTGATATTTGTGCAGAGAACCTTGCTCACCATTGCAGCAGACCTTCATTTGGACTATTCAAGAGTGATTGCTAAGATGCATCTCATGTGGCAATGTTTACATTCACCAAGGCTAGAACTGGAATCCCGAGGGCTATGAGGCTGGGTGATAGGAGTGAAACTCTGAACAGTGAGTGAACTGGCATTGTCATCACATGTGCAGACTTGATGTTCTCTCGGTCATCTTGGCCAATGTGAAGTGATAAAAACTACTGTTACTCTCCACAAAGTGGCCCCTAAAATAGTAAACTATGGTGTTGTTTCTGAATTAAGATGTTCAAGAAAGACTTGGATATACTCATGTTCTGTTACAAATGTATTTCAAAGATATGGAAAGGAAAAAAGATCAAATATGTTCAATGCAAAAATCCTAAGTAGCTACTAATTTGAGCAATGGACTTGGGGCTCAGGTTCCAGTCTCTGATGGAAACTGGGTAGTATATTTGAGATTTTATGTCTAATAAAAAAAGTGCTAGTACCTTTAGGCTGACCAGGTTGGAGGTTGGGTGCAGGGACAAGGGTGAGCTGCCACTCCAAGAAGTGAATGGCAGAACTAATGTTGTGTATCAAAAGGCAGGTGGTCTTCCTGCTGTAATCACTTCAGGGAAGGGTCTTCTTTTTTATTCTTTACAGTTAATTTGAAATGATGCAGAGGCATTCCCATATGCCTGCATCATAAGTAACTCTTATCACAATGAAGAACTGACCTGGTGACTGAGGAATGAAAATCATAACTCAGATTGGTGACAGTGCATGGCCTGTTTCAACCAACTTATCACCACCCCCTTTCCCCCTCCCCCAAATTACTGACTATGATCTCTAAGATATTACAAGATTAAAAGCTGTGTCTCTCTCCCTAGAAATCTTCTGCTTTGCCCTTTGAAAAATCAAGATTATTCTCTTCAAAATGCCTCTTTTCTGAAAAAACTTAATTTTAAATTTAAAGATTACATTTAAGAAGACAGACATTGCTTTAGGAGGTATCTCCTATGTAATTATCTATCAATCTGTCTACCTATATCCACACACAAAGTGTTCTGTATATGTATATATTTGAGTATACACACACACACACACACACACACACACACACTAAAATAGAAACGTGTGCATATATTAGATATTTTATAACCAATATTTTTCCATAAATTAAAACATATACAGAATGACACAGTTGTTTAACCAGAAAGCAGGTTTTTGGGGGGAGTTGGGGAGACCAACATCTTTGTTCCTAGACAAAAGTGTATTTCAATGAGTTGAAACCTAGAGCTAGGGGAGAGGAGAAGTTCACAGACATTATGTTTTTGGAAGGTCCATAAAATGAGCTTAACAAGGAGTCATTATTACTTTATTGGGTCTCCAATTTTCTAGCAACAAAATAGGTCTGTGTTTAAAATTCATACCATTTACACTTTTGGCTTTTCTGGGAGAGTTTTCTGTTAAGAAAGGATGTGAAGCTCAAGTTTGCAAATGTAGAAAAAAGAACTCTAGAAAACTCGAAGGCTCAGAATGGTTAAAATAATTTGCTTCACCTCCCTGAGATTCAATTTCTCTATCTGCAGAGTGAGGCTAGTTTTGATACTCTAACTACAGATACATAAGAGGACTGTGTCCACCTCTCCTAATGGTGAGTATACTATAATACAACTATTAATAGCATACTGTACAATGAAGGCACATTGAATGAAATAAATGAAATATCAGAATTCCCTCTGTTAGTTCTTTGTACCTAATAATAAAGACATTAATGGTTACTGAGATTTTATTATGTTCCCAGTATCACACTAATCTCTTTATGTGGATACCTGCTGTTCATTCTCCGAACCCAATGAGGTAGTAACTGTGATTATCTCAATTTTATGCTTGGGGAAACTGAGACACAAAGTGGTCAAATACCTTGCCCATATCACATAGTTAACTGGTACTACTGGGAATTCATATCTGGACTCATTATCTCTTTCTACAACAAAGAAACAAAAACCAAATGATTTTTGTGTTCAGCTTGTTATAAAATCTTTGATGTGGTAATGATTCCTGATATTTGTATAGCACAGGTGTTATATCACGGGATCCCCAAACAACCTGGGAATATCATTGGCTCCATTTTATAGATTAAAAAACCCAAAGCTCAGAAAGAAGAAACAATTTGCCCAAGGATGTAAGTGGCAGAATGAATCAGAATTCAAGACTTCAGAATAAAAATACGACAAACAGCCCCCTGTATCACCCACTGTGACCTTCTAGCAAGAAGTGGTGAGAGGTGACAGGACTCCAAACCAAATCCCTTCAGTTATTCTGGGAAACCCACTATAAATGTGGGTTTCCCAGAACCCTCTGTATTCTAGGAGCGTTCACGTCCCTTGTTTCTGAAAAGCAAATGAAATGACTTCTCTTTGCAACCGAGCACCCGCCAGGAAAGGTACATCCTTTCCTACAGCATCCTCATTTCTGTGATGAAAAGGATAGAGTAATTAACAGTGCACACAAGACAAAAATGAATGGGATGAAGGAGAGAAATGATTAGAATGAGGCATTAAACTGATAGCAGACTCAAATAGGTACAAAAAGGGAGGAAATATTAATTCAAATAACTTAAAGAAAGCTAACTAGCATGGAGGGGAGAGAGAGCATTTTATTAAGCTCAGGGAAATGTGATTAAAGTTGGAATGTAATGGAGTGATGAGCTAGACCTGATCTGTCACCTGGGAGCCAGTCCCTACCCTCTAAATAACAGAACTGAACCCAAATGAACGAAACTAAACTAAAATAATTGGTTTGGAAGGGATATCTGTTAACCCATCCTGCCTATGGAAAATCCACGAAATCATCCTTTATCAGCAACTTAATGACTTTAAGTAAGATTCAACTTCAGGGGAAAAAATGGTAATAAAGTATGAAACTGTTTTTTCCTTAGAATGGCAAATAGAAAACCTCTTTTTATTTTCCAAGTTATTAGTTTGCTTTCTTCAAATAGGACAGATTTTACTGGGAGAGCAAATCTTAAAGAATAAGGAACAAACAACAGTAAAAGTTGAGTTTTAGCTATATGATTCATGAAGTAAAAAGGTAATAATCACCATCTTCTTATTTCACAAATACTGGTACAGTTATACAATATTTTTGCTCCAATAATCAAATTTTTCATTTTCTGGCTCTAGCAAAGATGGGTCAGATTTATTAATGTAACTATGAAAGAAAGATCACCCAACTATGGGAGCAACTTGCTTCCTCTTAGTGAAAGAAAATAATGAGAAATATCAAAGGCAAAGGAGATTGTTCTGGAAGTGTGCGACTTACACAGGATGAAATATGACATGGTAGAAACTGCAATGACTCTAGAAGTCATTAATCCCCTCATCAAATTTTTGTTTTCACCTTCATTAGCATAAGGACCCTTTGAAATATCCGTACATCAGTGAACCTACCATAAAATAGTTGAACTTGTTTACTACTGATTGAAAAATAACTAAGAGAAGCATGCTACTCTAAATTCAGTACAGCTATTGAATAAATTTGCATTTATTATTTGCGATGAATAGCATCTTTGCATGTTTACCCAATGGTTGAACACGTGTGTGTGTGTGTGTGTGTGTGTGTGTGTGTGTCATACTAATATGTTCAATCTACAGACAATGTTTGATAAATGTGTGTATTGGAGGACCCTTATAAGTAATTCATGACTCTCCAGGATCCTTTAGCTGCCAGATGGGAACTACTAAACCCTTTCTTTTTAATAAAGACCACATGGTACATAAAGAGACTTTTAGAAGACATTCCAGCATATTATACTGCAAAAATCTGCAGTCTTTATGCATTGAAAAAGAACCAGAGAATCATACAATGAAATGGTAACAGTATTCATTGCTGGCTAGAATAGTTTAGGGAGGTTTATTTCCAAATTTTTAATAATTATTATTTGTCTTTTTCATAGTGAAAACCAACAACAAAAAAGCCAAACCAAAACACTTAACCAAAGTTTTCCATGCCACTACCTCAAGAAGGCCCTACAATCCTCTGTAAACTTAAAACCCCAGATTCTGGGAAAATGTCCCTAATGGCTGCTCCTACTATCTCCTGGAGACCCATTTCTGCAAAGTGTTGTAGGAGACTATGGAAATCTAAATGTGCATTTTATTCCTACATATTCCACAAAAACTAAGTTTCAGTTAAGAACAGCTACGTTTTCATCACGCAGGTATTCCTATGACACTTCTGTGTAAATCCCTCAATGACTCCCTCATTGACTTGTAGGGTAATTTCATGGCCCCAAAAGTTTTCTGATCCTGCCCCACTGACCTCCCCAGCCTCGAGCCTAACCACTGTGTGCAGTGAACTCTAGACCTGTCATGGCTCTTCAGAGGTATCTTGCTTCCTACTCCTTGGAAGAGTCTAGTCGTTTCCCAGAGCAATCTTCTGAAACAGAGGCTCTCCTGTTCTTAATAGGACTCACTCATGTAGGGAAAAGACAGCTTCACTATCATATACATTTCCAATATAAATTACAAAGAAAGCAAACTCATTTTTAAAAAAGATTTAACTGCAATCCTGATATGCCTTCATCATCTAGTTATTTAAAAAGTATAAGTCCAAAACACGACTTAGCCGAAAGTTTATGACAGGTCCACAGCATTGTTGAGTCCAAAACCTCAGCATTGATGGTGCACTGAAAATTGTTAAGAACCCTATTAGCTATGTCTATATGTATATGCATGGGGGTTGTACAATAGCACCCAGTGTGGTAGTGACTACTGTTTATCTCCCAATTTCCAGTCAATTTTTGTTAGGCACATGACCACCTAAAATAAAAATCATATACTGTAGCTTCTTTTGTAGTTAAGATTAACCATGTGTTTAAGTTTTGATCAAGGAGATATAAATAGGAAGTGTGCTGAAATTCCAGAAAATGTTGTAAGTGAGAAGGCACACCCTTCTCCTGTTGCATCCTTGTATGGAATGTAGGTGTGGTGAATGACGAATGGGTTTTACGAGCTTCTTTGGACCACAAGGATGAGAGCCATGCTCTAGGAATGACAGGAAATTGAGCTGGAAGAGGCTTAAGTCCCTGAATGAATAAGCTCTCATGCTCTGAATTGTCTATTTTGAATTGTTTCTAGGTGAGAAAAGAATAATTTCTTTTTAGATCTCTGTATTTGATATCTACAAACTGAATGCAGCCAAATCTAATCCTAAAGAATAGCGAAGTTTTGTATAACAACCATGCATTTTAGCAGGAACACAGAATTAGAACACTTAATAAATTTAATACTGTACTAAGTTCAGTTAGTGAATATCAAGTTTTAGTTACTTTAAAGAATTCACTTAGGTCAGCAACCTCATGAAATCTCCAAGGCTGAAAGGCCAAGGGATTAGATACCCAAATAAAGCTTGGAGTTTGGGTGATCATGATATACCAATACTGGAGTTTTATTTGTGACAAACTCAGTTAATATAAGATACAAACAATCGGGGAAATACACAGAAATTCTCTGTTCTGTTTTTGCAACATTTTGTACATCTAAAATCATTCTAAATTTTAAATTTTCATTTAAAATATAGCAATAGCTATTGATAAGTTTGAGAGGATTGGCTGAAATAATGGGTATAAAGCTGGGGACTTGGAGAAGGTATCCAATAAATGGTGATATCCTTCCTTCCAAGTAAACTTAAAATCCCACCAACCCTTCTGGTGTCAGACAAATTCTTTGACACGTACTTCTGTGTTGGTATGGTAGAAAAACTTATTTTCTTATTGTAAACTTTCGTAAATTTGAAGATATTTTTCTGACCTTTTCTTCTCCACCATCAATAATCTCTTTGTTGTCAGCTTTTCCTCACTGTTACTGTTTCTCCCTTGAAGTGTTTTTTCTCTGTAGTGTTTCTAAATTCCACACATATGACTGGATTTGGCATCCAAGTCATGCTAAGTGTTCTCACAATGGCATCCTATAGTAAGCTACTTAAGGGCAAAATTCCTCTTTTCTCTGTGTCCTCCTCTCCCTCCCCAGGTTTCACACGGAGTAGATTCTCAGTATGTTTCTGTTAAATTGATTTAAATTAATGAACACAGAGTACAGTGAGAGAATTGTTTCATGACTCTTGAATGATTTATTACCTTTGCAAACATTTCAGCATGATGTCAGATTTAATTACAGCACTAAACTTTTAGCTCTCTCATATTTATTTCAAAGCACCAAGTTAGACAGATTTTCTAGTACATGACTTCCTCTTGTGAATATCAGATGTCTCTAGGAGCTCCATGAACTCTGTCAAACAACTAGGATGAAAACAGTGAAAAAACTCCTTTTTAGTAAAATAAAAGCATACTTAATATTTTACCAAATTTCCCACAATTGCCAAAAGATTGCTCATTTATTTCCAAAAAGTGTTTGGCAAATAAACAAACTCTTTTTTTTTTTTTTAATTCTAGGTGCTACCTTGCTCATTTAGCCAATTTTACTATCTGGTTATTGATTTCTTATTTTGTAAATATTTATCATTTCTTGTCTCAACTCTCTTTTCTAGTTACTAGTATGAAACTCCGACTTTTTTCTTATAGATAACAAGAATTTGAAGTTTGTTTTGGTTAAGTTATGACAAAAGAGAACCATACACAGAGTCAAGTGGGAAGAAAAATATCAGTAAGACAAAACAGTGGTGTTTCTAGAAAATATATATCTATTCTTAGCGGACTGAACGAGGAAGACAAGAACAGAACCAGAGATAATAATAAGAAATAGTTTTCGTAGCTGTGATTTTCAATCGTAGCAAAGTGAAGTTCAATAGAAGTTAAGTACTCAGGTAAGTTGGTCTTCCAAACTGGGATGTGGCCTTGGACCAGAAATGGGACCAGCAGTATTTTGCTCTGGGCAGTTCAGACCCTCTTGCGCATTAGTCAGGACCCAGCCCGCAGAGGGAGATGCTCTACCCTTATCACCATCGGTCCCTTGATGGTCTCAAGTACACTAGCTTCTAATGTGCTTTTACCCACTACAGCCTGTACCTAGGCCTTTGCTGCAGGATGACCCTGGGGCCCTGGAAGCCATTTTGCTTCATCTAGTGCTTCTCAAAATTTGAGCTGCAGATTAGGGACATTAGCATGACCTGGGGACTTGTTGGAAATGCAAATGCTTAAGTCCTACTCCAGACCTACTGAGTTAGAAACTAAAGGGGTAGAACTCAACAACCTGGATTTTAATATGCCCTCTAGGTGGGCTGACCAGATGTATCTTTTTAAATGGGACAGAAAACAATGGTACTGTCTTGTTTCAAATAGAATGTATCGTCAGCCTCGTCTCACTGTACTAAATTGAAGGTGTCAGTAAGCTGATCATATGTACCATTTGAAACAGAACAGTACCGTTGTTTTCTGTCCCATTTAAAATGGTACATCAGGTCAGCCTACCTCAAGGTGATCCTGACGAATGATCAGTTTTGGGCCCTACTGACCTACGTACATGGGAAACCAAGTGACTGGGAGTTTACGTTTTGGGGGAGAGACAGCCTTTAGCCAATGCCAATAGATATGGGAGTGTCAACACCCCAGCTGTTTCACCCCTGGTGCAGACCAATCAGAAGTGAAATCCAACTGTCTCCAGAACTCCCCTGTAGAACTGAACCAAAATTCTTTGTGGCACTCTCTCCATAGTACTACACCTGGTATCCTTCCCTTCACTTCCCTGTCTCACTGTCCCATTTCCCTAACAGTTTTTCCTAAGACCATGTCCTAATAAATCATTTCACATGAATTTTTAGCTCAGATTCTGCTTCTAGGGAACTGAACCAAAAATACCTCTTTCAGTGAACACTTCAGTGTCACTCGTTACAGCCTGGTAGCCTTGCATTACATTATAAATTGTTAGGAGACTCCAGGCATTATATATACTAGAGGCCAGGCAAAAAAACTAAATAGGACTCTCTCTAGCCTCAGAGAACTTAGGGTTAAGTCAGTAGTGGTGGGGAGCAGGCACATGAATGGATTTTGTCAATGTAACAATATTGAAATTCTCAACATTGCTAGGAAAACATTTCCCACCCCCAAAATTCCTGAAAGAGGTAAGAGGCCAACCTAACTGCTGACGTGTAGATGAGGATTAGTGAGTCAGGATATGGAAAGTGAAAAAATATTTCAGCCATAATCATGACCCAAAAAGTGGAAGTGAAAAACAGAGAAAACCGATTCATAATTTGGTGCTCATGTGATGTCAAGTTAAAACAGAAGCAAGGCAGGTGATGAATTTGAATAAATAGGAAAGTTCTAAAGCATTGCACCTCCTATATCCTGCTAAACAGCATGAGCTTTATTCTGTGAATGATGAGTATCTGCTGATGAGTTTTAAGCATGAGAGTAACATGTTTGGAAGTGCACAGAAATACCTTTCTGGCTGAATTAACAGAGGTAATTCTATTAGTATGAAGACTAAGTCAAAGACTATAGAGATTATCTAAGCAAGACATAACAAGGTACTCAAATAGAGAATGGTATTTAGGAGGTGAAATGGCCGAAACTTTGACTAAATAAATGTAGTATTGAATGATGGGGGAACTAGACAAGGAAAAAGCTGGGCTTTTTGGCTTGAGTGGTAAAATTAACGTAGAGCCACAATCATGTCCATTTTGCCTGTTCAGAGTGAGAACTAAGATAGTCATGCTGAGAAGTGCCCTCTACCTTGGGAACACTAGATACAACTAAAATTCTAAATCAACACCGTTGATGGAAAACTTTATCGGAGCTGGAAGACACAAAGCAGCTCTGATTATCCCCGATACAGAATTGTCTAATCAACAAAAACACCAGGCACAATTAATTGCCCTTTCAATTAAACACAATTTAGGCATGATTACCTTACTTGAAAAGTCTATGAAATTTTCCAGTATTTCTTAATTGATAAAATTTTAAGTCTTGAGAAAATTAAATGCAGAAATATGCAAAAGTTTACTAGAAGATGTATGTGTGTGTGTGTGTGTTATGTGGGAGAGCCAAAAACATAATCAATGTGAACTGTCAGCAAGTCAAATTGCAAAATGGATTTCGTAAATCACTATTTGGACAGAAGCAAACAACAGCTACCTCGGGTACATGAATATTTGCATCAAATATGCACCTTTCTCAAAGACAGAACTCAATGTATTAATCAATACAGAACTTTATTTATTCACGCAAAACTATTTACTAATAAGTCTTAATGCATTTCAATATTTCAACAACTGGTCTGCTGGTACCAGGTGTATTAGATGAATATCAGTCTGAGTAAATAAGTATTTTCCTTCTATTAAACTCTCAATCAAGCCAAAAGATGCCCACGAGAAGGCAGAAGACCATGGAAATGGCTGGGAAGAGGTTTTACAACACAATCTAGCCCCGTCCTCTTGCTCCTGATAAATTGGAAGATAAAGTGACAGAATGGCAGAGCCCACACAAGTTCCCCTTCTGCCCAGGTGTACAGTCTTTGGATTCTTAGAAAGCCCCCCTAAGTAACACAGATGCACACACACCTCTCCTCTCTCTCTCTCTCTCACTTTGACTTCAACTTCCTGGTATCCAAAATGAAAGAAAGAGCAATAGGGAAGACCAGTTTTCAGGCTTTTTCAAAAATAACAAAAGTGTCAATTGGCCTCATCATCTCCTTGTATCTGAGAAAAGACTGCTGAAGGAGCAGGCTGACTATGTAAAAGCAAGCAGTGGTAGGAATCAAGAGATCTTCCCACCACCAAAGGAGCTATATTCTTTCCAAGAAATTTATAGTTATAGACCCAAATCCCAATTTGAATGAAGCAAAGTAGTGCTAACACACACACACACACACACACACACACACACACACACACCTCTCTCTCTATCCATCCAACAATCCATCCATTCATCCATTCTTCCATCCATCTAAAGACATGACCAGAAACCAGTCAGAACCGTAGCTACAGCAGAGTTGAGGAACTGGATAGTAGAGAGGTTTCAGAGAAGGGGCTAATTTGGGGTGGCTTGAGGTGACATGGTGGCAGAAACTACTTAGTAATCAGTACTAACACATTTCAGTATCTCACCATCTGGTAAGCTGGGACCATGCATATCAGATGACTATCAACCCCAGCAAGCAGGAATGTTTTTCTTGTATTAAAGTCCCAGAATGTGGAGAATGAGTGGGTCATGGAAGAGAGTCTAAGGACAGTAATAAATTAAATTGACCATAGTGACCTAGAAAACAAAAATGATAGGGCAGGCTAGTACTAATAGCTAGAAAAAAAAAATGATTCCATGATCTAACTCAAGAGAAGGATAAAGGAAGACTCTCACTAAAAGTCTGAAATTCACATTTCTTTAATGGAGATGTTAATATGACCAATTTTCTGAGAAAGATTAATGAATGCTGGGGTGATATGTTAAAGACCACAGCATTTCTTGGAGGAGCATCAGGACCCTCAGGACCCTCTAGTAATTACTAGAAGGTTTTGAGGGCTCACAGAGATCAGAGCCTGTAACCTGGAGAACATGGTTATCTGGCCAAGGTATATGAGCAGAATCAGTAAACACTTTCCATTCTGGATCTCTTTGCACTTTCTTGACTTGATAGCCTTTAAAAGACACAAAAATATCAGGGACCAACCTTGGGCTTTGATCTTGAGCTTGAGGAATTGAAGAAAGTCAGAAAATGCAGCGGAAGAAACTGAATGCAGCTGCAACAGTCAAGTTTCTACTTTACTGACGACCACAGGTTTGGCACGTGCAGGACACGGGTGACCATCACTGCAGGGGCAGCAGCGTCGGTACACACAGAGATGTCTGTGGCCCCAGTGCTCATGAGGGCAATGTTTTACTCTTACTCTACAAAGGTGGCTAGGCAAACCACCACACATCCACTTAATGTGATGTTACACAGCCATTAAAATAGGTTTATAAAAAATTTATCATAATGTTTACATTTTTTAATATAGTGAAAAAAGAGGATATATACAAGGTAAATACCTTTATAGTAGGATTACAGTTAATCACAACAAACTATATAAAGACATAAAAATCACCAAAATATTAATAACCTTGGGTGTGGGGACTGAGATTTTGAATGGCATTTCTTTATTCTTTTCATCAGTATTTTCCTAACTTACTTCAACAAATTGAAAAAAATAGTGTACTCTGGATAAAATGTGGGCACTTAGACTACTTACAGAATGGGACAGGTAGTAAATGTGGTCTTTAGGGAAGAATTATCCATGAGGTTCCAAATTGAAGCCATAACAGTTTTGATTATCTTCACACAAGACCTCTCCCTAAGGTCATTATTAGTGTGTGTGTGTGTGTGTGTCTGTATGAATGAGTATGTGTGTGTGTGAGAGAGAGAGAGAGTGAGAGAAAGAGAGAGTCTGTATGTGTAGTGAAGGGATTTCAATTAAAGATGCACATATTTCGTGGGTCAGCATTTGTGTGGACTGGTTTGAAAGGCACCCATAATCCATTTGGGATGTTTTTGCAATTGTTCAAATTTCTAAGAAACATTATTGGAGCTATTAAGACCCCACATAGAAAGTAGGTCAAAGAAAAAAATTATATTAGAATTAAATCTTAAGAATTTTTTAAAGAAATATAAGATATACCACATATTATGATGACACAATCCCCCCCACAACTCCCTAATGTCAGTACTCTCGTCATATCCATTGTAAGGAGAAGAAAACAGAGGTGTGGACAAGATAGTAACTCACTCAGGGTCATGCAGCAAAGAAATGGAAAAAGCAGGATTTGAACTGAGTACTCTCTGACCTCAAATTCTGCATCTCTGACCACTATTCTATATTGTCTGCATTGTTTGATGCCAGAAATACACACCTAAATACCCCAGAAGTCAGTAGTCCCCGATGCACTGGAAGACACAGATACATATTAACTACCAGAATTTCTTACACTGAGCTCATCAAAAGTCCAGAACTTTTGATGAAACTCTATCTGAGAAGCCACAGTTAAAAGAAAATGATGGTGCAATTGTTTGATGGTTCTCTTTTAATGAAATTAGCTTTAAAGTGTTACCTATTTGCATGCATACAATTCTTTCCATCTTTATTCTGTTTTGAATTTGCTAATTTATTTAAGAAAGCTGATAGTATCTAACTCTAACATTTACTCTGAAAGACTCATCATGACTGTTCCCTAAAAGAATACAAATTACGATATGGCTAAATGAAACGAAATAGAATAAAGTTCGGGTTGAAAATTCACTTGCTTTACTACCATGGCTTTCTGACAAAGAGAAAAGAAAATTAATTTCTAATTATAATTTTTTTTGGGGGGTTGGTTTTCTGGCCAGGAATCGATCCCAGGCTGAGGCAGTGAGAGCACCGAAGCCTAGTCCCTACACCACCAGGGAACCCCTCTAATTATAATTTTTAATTGAATAATCAGGAGGCCCTTCCACTATAGGCATCCAGGACCCAGAGTCATGGAAGTCTTGGCCTAAGTAACACAAGAAAATCCCCTGTAAATCCTTCCTCTCTGTAATTGTCTATTCTCAAGTCCTCTCACTTCTTGGGCAAGTAGGGAGGTGGTAATACCATGATGAGGGGAGCTAAACTTTGGAAGGAGGAAAGTGTGTGCAGCTGGAACATGAAGATGCTAAGAAAAGTGAGGGCTTTTGCAGAATGAGAAATATGCTGGGATGAGACAAGGCAACAAAAAAAAATTATGTGCTAAAACCTAGTGCAAAATTCTATGGTGAAATTGATTTCATCATGAGACACCTTTCCAAGTGCAGAGCCAAATGCAAGAGACGCTGGAGAATCATTTCACTCCAGATGGGCTAAAACTGCAGAAAAGAATCTACGAGGGTAATATTTCACAAAATGGGAATGAATGAAATCAGCTGGTGGGCCTTCTATTGCTTTTTAGCCGCTACAGAACATTCTATTTTCAGAAAACTTAAAGAAAGCAAATCCAAAAATATATTTTTTCTTGCTTTTTATTTAAGCATCCAGACAAAACAAGTTCTTCCTGAGGAAACAGCACAAATATAGAAATATAGACTAAGGAAACATAAATTAGCTATTTACACAATACTATTGAAAATACCCCAATGATAATCAAATGCTTTTGTCTAATTCTAGAATTTGTCTGCCCAGTTGTATATAATCTATAAAATTTCACATGCTTTATCTTATTTCAGCTGAGAGGCTGCCAGGGCATCATTAGGCCAATTTCATAGATGATGAAACCGATACAGAGAGACTCAGGGATTTATTAAAGGGCAAATGCAAATAGTAGAACCTGAATTTGAACTCACATGTCCTTGCCGTATGTGAGTCCAGGAAAAGCATGGTAAGAGAGTACGCTCAGCAGTCAGTCTGCCCAGATTCAAAATCTGGGCTCAACTGACTGGGGCAGTATAAGAAACAAACTTGCTTCTTTATCTATAAAGTAGAAATAATAATAATGTTTACTTCACAGGGTTGTTGTAAAAATAAATTAATATTTGCAAAGTTCTTGACATCTAGTAAGCACCACCCGTGTGGCTGTTATTATTAACATATATACAGATATTTGGTTGTACCTCCCCTTTTAAACATAAAAAAATACATTTGTAAAGTTAAGTTCTTAATATTTATACTTGTATATCCTAAAACTCTCAGTATGTTGAGCAAAATCATTAGCAAGTTAGCATCTGATACCAACCCAGTCCCTTAATTTACAGTGAATCCTGATCCACCCCTGCTCTTATCCGGCAATTGATGACAGTCACGTCCATACCATCACTCAAATGGAATGGGATCTGATATCTTCCAGTTTATGGTCAGCATAGATGCAATCTTAGAATTAGAGCGGCCTAAATTAGACAAAATCACAGTGACCCAGAGGAGACATTTTGTAAAATACTGTAAATTGAAAAATTTAGAAGGTCCCACTTTCCTTCTGATTGATTGCGTTTCTAAAACACTATTTCCACAAATGCAGCTTGGTAATCACTCGTAATCACAGAGAACATGTCATCAGAAAATGCTGTGTGTAAGGAAGGGTCTTAGGAAGAATGAGCCCTTGCCTCCTCTCCTCTTCCCTCTTCAAGAAGTGTGGTAGGTGGGCCAGGCCCAGCGGTATTCCTGGGGAGCTGGAAAAAAATGCCAAATCCCAGGCCCCACTGCATTAGCCTTTGCGTTTTAAGAAGACCCCAGGGGATTCCTGTGCAGGAGCAAGTTTGAGAAGCTTAGGGCTACCTCTCTGTAGGTGGTTTATTGGCAAGTTCTCTTTTATTGGAATGAGCATTTAAAGAATGATACTCCACTAATTGTTCAGTGGGTGGGTAAAGTCAAGATTAGCCTAAATTTGATAGAACCATGATACAACCATTCTAGAACTCAAGGCAACCAGTCTCTCCCTGGTTTTCTCTAATCTCTCTTGTTATTTACTTATTAAAGCTTGAGAAAGCAGATGCAGCCTCACCTACAATAACCCAGAAATACAAAAGAGTGAGTCATCCTACTCCTCAATTAGAAGAGCAGGCTTGCCTGTCGATTCAAAGCTGGGTGAGTGCAGAAATGAATGAAAAGTCAGGCCAGACAATTATCCCTCTGCAAAACTGGTCTCAGGAGCCAACCTCAAAGGTAATGAGCACCTTGGCTGGAATTGAGAAGTTTTAACATACTCCAACAAGAAAAAACAGGGGGAGGGGAGAAGATAACTTAATGAATCACTCTAATTCTGGAACTACTCAATGCACGAAAGAAAGCACGAGTATGTTTAAATGACTAACACCATCAATTTAGAGAAGTGACTTAGCAAATAATTAAGTTGTAATGCGATCACTCAGGATGAACCCTACCCTCAAAGAGAGAAATGGGAGCGAGTTATGTCCCAGAGGACTTAGTCACTAATCTTTATTGTGCTAGCCCCCTGGTCACTTTGTTCTTGGCTAAAAAGGATATTTTAAAATTTAATATAATTCAGTAAGTTATTAATCAGGCTGTAACTATATATAGTAGACTCTCTTTTAACTGAAACTCAAGCAGCCAGTACTTTCAAGCAACCGGCAAAATTTTTTTTGCCGGTTGCTTAAGATTTTGCCGGTTGCTTGAGAGTGCTGTTTGTTTGAGTTCTGGTTAATAGAGAGTCTACTTCCATTTATCTGGTATCTACCAGATCCCCATGGGTGCCAGTTAACTGAGAGTCTGCTGTATCTAGCATGGTGGGAATTTCAAACACAGAGGTGATTCAGGCTGTTCTGTTAGGCATTTGCAGTCAGTCACTCATGGTGTATATTGAGAGTGAGCCTCTATTTCAATTTTGTGAAAAAAATTATTATTTTCATGCATGAATACTCTAGTTCATTTAGTGAGAAGGAGGAGGCAAAGCTGGAAGTTTGGGGTTTAAAAAGCACTCTCCGGCAATAAAGAAGTCCTCAAGCAGAAGGGCTAAGGATGTCAAAAACAAAAGAAATTTAAAATCTCTGACATTTAATGGTCTTCAAACACACATAGGCTACTGATTTGCATCTGGATCACTATAAAGCTCTGGATCACTATAAAGAAGAGAAGGGCAAGTGTTTTTCCTCCTATCTTAACAGAAAAGGCTTTGCAGCTCAGAATGCTGAATGAGTCATGCTTGTCCAACTATGAAGGGGCAGAAAAGAAATTTGAACTTGGATTCCATATCCCAACACAGGTCTTTGTCTACTCTCCTATGAAGTAGAAATTTACAGGGATTGGTGACTCTGCTTTTGAGACAAGGAACTTAACAAGTGGCTCTAGCAATGAGTCGTCCAGACTGAAACTCCACTCTCGAATCCTGGACTGGGAGCTATTTTCTTCTTTGCTGTGAGCATTCTCTGAAAGCCATTTCCCTGTCTGCTTGGAAACCTGGTTTGGCTGCATTTCATAGCCTTCCTTGCCATTAGGCATAGCCACGTGATTCAATTCTGGCCAATGGAATGAGTGTGCAAGGAATGTATGCCTCTTCAAAGCCTTGGTTTATAAAAGTAACACATCCATACTCCTCTAAGCTTCTCCTTCGGGCTAATGGGAATGGAGACAACAGTGACACCTTGCAAGTTATGCATTGATGGTAACAGGGTGACAGCCTAGGTCTCTGAGTGACAGCATGGAGTAGTGTCGCCTCCCCTTCACCTCCCCACCAACCTTAAATTGCCCTGTACAATCAGGTGATTAAGAAGTAAACTTTTGTTGTATTGAATCACGACATGTTTGGGTCAATTTGTTCTCGTACTTAGATGATCTTGGCTATGACACAACCAGCCCTATATGCCAGCTCAGGGCAGCAGTCACGTACCCCTTGCTCTGCTTCACAGACTATCTAATCCATCCCTGCAGTGATTTTTAAGGACACTCATAAATCATTGAGTCAAAATAACCTGGGGAGCCGTTTGGGCAGTGTGGAGAAGCAGATAAGATCAGGCTCTGTGAACGAATCTGTTCGAAGTCCAGTTCTATTATTTATTAGCTGTGTAAACTCTGGCTGGCCCCTTAGCCTCTCTGAGTCTTGATTTCCTCATTTGTAAAATGGTAATAATAAATAGCAATAATATTACGGTAAATTTTAGCTGTATCACAAATTATGAGCTATGTTTGTCTCTGACCCTGCCACATAAAGGATACTTGGTAACCCACAGGCATTATTAACATTATATTTAGCAGGTGTCCTGTTGACTTTTTCTGTCACAACAACACAACTTGAAGGTAATATGGGCAATTAATAATGGAGAAGTAGAGCTCTTCTTCATTTGGTATTCTAAAGAGGACATGGCTACAAAAACCAGTTAAGACAAAAAGATAAATGTAAGTGTTGTTGATGCAAACAGGACAGATGAGTTAGTGAAATGAACAGAAGCGTATTTGCTTCTGGCACTTCTAGATTTTACCAATAATCCTAGGTCAATCTGACAATATCTACTTATCAGCAAAATGCCTTAGTCATGCAGTAGAAGGAGGCTGTAGATAAGGTTTTACTAATATTCTACACAAACAAAATAGCATGCAATTCAAGATACAGACATTATTATTCCCCTCACAGGCTTTAAGAGAACTCCAGAGGGTTAAAGATAATTATATTTTCTTATCCATTGGTCACTGAGTTTGGGATAGGGTAATGATGTTAGCTCAATAACTGCACACTTATTTCTTTTATTACTTTCTTTCCCTAGTAATTTTGAAACCTGACTTTAGAAAGTTCCTATTTACAATGGTGCTTAGTGAATACAACACAGACACACAGACACACAACAGTGTTTTCATGGTTTCAAACCTAATGAAACCATCCCTGAAGTAAAATGTGCTTGTATAAAACTCTAGCCTTGTAGCACACTATTTTCAAATTCAATGGCATTCCATATTCTTAAGTTATGCGACATTGCATTTTAAAAATGACAATATCTAAATGCAAGTATACTTAGTGACGTTATATGTTACCAGCTAATTCAGTCACACTGAGAGCAAGTACAATCTTCCCAGGATTATCAAACCATCAAGAGCTGCCTTTTCTGCAGACAGAACAAAAGAGTATGATTAGATAGGAAAGCACCTTCAAAGATTCGCTATTCTGATTTTTACCATGTTTTCAGCCACATCCCTTGTAGGTATTTTAGCATGAAGGCTGACACATGGCAGACTGTGACTCCATTCTCTGGGGCAGCACTGACAAATGCCCATCAGCCCCACGCAGAGCCAACAAGGACCAGAATGCTGGACCAAGACCAGGTGTGTCTGCCCCTGAGCTGTCTCATTCTGTTTCCTGTCCTCGGTCCTCATGGCCACTACCCTGCTTGGTGCTACTCTGTCTAACACCATTTGCAAATCTTCCCTTAGCACGAAGAAACTCAGTCTCAAACTCAAAATCATTGGCAGATGAGAACACCTAACCAGAAACAACTTTGTTTTTATTTTCATGCAACTTGTTCCTAGGGTTAAACTTTTATTTATGAAAAGTGATACTAGTTTTTCATTAAAGTAGTTATATAAATATTTGATAGATGGATAGATACACAAACAGACATAGGCACTCCTCACTTAACTACTGAGTCCCATTCCTACAATTAGGTCATTAAGCAAATTGGTTGATAAATGAGGAGCTTAAAGGTGGATGTCTTGTGTGTCGTAGTGACATAGGGTATGCACTTTTCAATAGATACCATGCAACATCACACTTATAAATGAAAGATGCAGTCTTGTATGACTGCAAATGCTTCGTGTAGTGAATACTAACCAACTGCAGGCATGAGGTAAAGACTGAGAAAGGGGATCCCTGGAGCTAGAGAACTTGTCCTGAGTCCGAGCAGTTGTTAAACAGGTAGGTCGTTAAGTGAGAAGTGGTTGTATTCTTTAATATATTTAAGTGAAAATAAATCTATCTAAAAAAACATATTAGGAAACTTTACCAAAATCATGATGATAAGGCAATAACCAAAGTTACAAAATGTCATTTTAATGCAATATTAACCTCTAAATGTGATACAGATTTATAGTTTTGGCTTTCGTCTAGGTACTTTGTACACACTGCTGCTATGTTTATTTAAAAAACAAACAAAAAACCCTCTCTCCAGTGGTTACCTCTGCCTATGGACCTACGTGCACAAGTTCATCAGCCTGGCATCCCAGCCCCTTTACAGCACATTCTAATATTGCCTGATATTCTCCCCTGCTAGTCCGGGCTATAGCCAGAGGAAGGTTGTATTGTCCCACCACACACTTTCTTACCTCTCTGGCTTTGCTTGTGTTACTCCCTGTGCTAGAACACCCTCCTTACTCCCTGCCAAAGAAGTCTTTATTTCTCTTTTCTCAGAAATACTCCTAGAGTCTATCCACATTTCTTGTCTGCATTTATTATGCCTTACCTTGTTTTACAGTTGTGTATAAACACTAGCTGGGGGATTCTTTAAAACTACTGATGCCTCAGCTCCAGCCTTAGAAATTCTAATTTGATGTGTGTAGAGTGGAGCCTGGGGCTTGGAGGATTTTAGACACTCTCTAGAAGACTCTAGAACACAGCACAGTTTGGGAACTATTGCTACAGACACTTAATGATAGTCTCTAGGCCCCTGCTTTAGACAGTCAGCTTTTTCTGTTTGTTCACCTTGGTATAGATGGGGAAAGACTTGAGCATCCATTTCAGCATTCTGAACAGACCTGGGCCTGGGCTTGCTAAATCCGTCTTGGTCTTGTTACAGCACATCCCAAGCTCCAGTAGCTTTTCCATCATGATTCTATTCCATTATGATGCAGGCTATTAGAAACGACCACCAGAAACTGGAAGGCATCACAACAAATTTAGCTAGGGTTGGACTGCCTCCACACCTAGAAAATGTAGCATGCAGGCAATTTTAGGTTGTTAATCATTCATAAAAAAAGCCATTTGGTGCTACCAGGATGGACACTATAAACTTTTCTCCAATTCTACATGATAAAATTCACATCTTTAAAAACTAAATGCCATCAATTAGATGAACCACAGTTTTCACTATGGTGTCTTTCAGTATGATTGTCCCTACTTGCTGACACACACACAGGTACAGTCTGTTCTCAAAAACAAACAGTTAAGAGTGAGTGTAAATGGATGCCACTGTTCATAGTAAAACTAACACCTGGCCCCGAGCTGTAATCAGAGAGATGATTTAAAGGCCTAAAATACCCAGCACGATCAAGAGTTCTCAAAATCTCTGCCAGATCTCAGGTTATCGTACTGCCATGTAAAGGACACTTCCTTCCCTATGAGTTCTTCCTTCTGACAGTTTACAGGCTTCGGTTTGTACTCACTCTCTCTCAGCTTGAATCAGTGAGAAATGACATGTCAGTTTCTCCTAAAACATTATTAATGACAGACCAATTTCTGCAACATCTGAACTCCCATGTCTAACCAAGCCCATCTTTGAGAATATTTCAAATCAGTCCTTCTGCCATCTGTGTTACTCTGCCTGCAGAAAAATGACAGAAATTCTAGGTTTCATGGAGAAACCATCCAGATATAGGCCGTGGCTAACACAAGTCCGCTGAACTGCATGTCAGGGAGATACAGTCATTTTCCCCTCATTAATTCCCACTAAGATCTTCTCTCACTTTTCTCTTCCCCTACCTCTGTCTCTTTAATTTCTTTTATTCAGTCTTCTCTGCACTTTCATTTTCTCTTCCTCAGTATAACCCCTGACATCCTGTTTAGTCTTTTATGTCACAAGCTCAGCCTTTGGTTTGGGCGTGGCCTCTCCCTGAGGGTGGACCTACCCTGGGGCACTGTTATTCCTTCATCTTCTCCTAGAGCCTAGCAATGGCTTTGCACTGGGGACAGTAGAAAGAACTCCCTGCAGAAACAGATTCCAGCACATAAAAATAAAGGCTATGTCATAATAAAAATGTGCATGCATATGGATCAGAACTAGAAAGGCAGAACCCCCCAAAAATAAAAATATTTTGCAGTACTGTAACATTCAGGGAGATGCTTTGTTTAACTTTCCTCAGTGTTGTTATATTTTTGTTACGTCATTGTAACGTTGTTAGTAGAATTTTAAACTCTTAAATTAAAAAGTGTGCTCTTAAAAGTTTTTCACTTAAAGTCTCTTCAAACATCTTTGGACTGTTTAAAAGAGTAGTTAGGTTGTGGGGTGAGTAATTCAAAGAGTGAAAGAAAATAATGATGAATGCCTTCACAGGGACATACTCGACACAAGGGCCTTTGAAATGGCCTTTCTTGTGCACAGCTGCCTCTTTGGATTAAAGGATCCTACGCGTCCTTCTCCCAGGAGACCTTCATTTTTGCAAACTTTGATGGTCACTGCTCTTCTAACCCTCTGAGGCCTTGCCTTTGCTTCCCTGGCTGTGCCAGGCTGGCCCACCTCACAGCTGTTTGCTGACACCTAGCACTTCCGGCAGCGTGTGTTGGCAGGAGCAGGTGTCCAAGTGGCAGAGGCTGCGAGAAATGGAGAGGATGCCACAAAGGGCTGGGCTCTGCCTCGGCGGCCCCAGCTGTTTTTTCGTGCTGGTCCTGGGGACAGAACAGGCCCAGATGATGACATGAGTGTTGTTATCATCTCAACTATAAAATGGCTTTTTAAAGAATTCATTGAGATAATAATCATGAAAGGGTCTAACTATAGTAAATTCTCAATATATGGTAGGGTTTGCAGGCTGAATGGATAAGTAAGGAAGTTGGGGCAATTTTCCAAAGAAAACCATGTTCTTTCGTATAGGCAAAAAAGGTAATTTTGTTATATATTTGAAGGTGTGTTTAGATGGGCTCCAGAGAAAAGAAAATAAATAAAAGTGTTCGGTAGAATATATTATGACAATTTTCTCATTCATTTATTTATTCAACAAATATTTATTGAGCACTGACTACATGCCAGGCTATTTTATAGGTATCTAGGTACAGGACTGATAAAACAAATTTCCTACCCCATGGAATTTGATAGTAACAGAGGAGACAAATACTAACAAATGAACAGTAGCACACACAGACATGCTCATGTATCATGTCGGGGGTGGTAAGTGCTATGGAGAAAACCAAACTGAGATAAGAATGACAAGAGCGGGGTGGGCAGGGGTAGGGACATGATCACAAATCTCAGATGGTTGACCAGAGAAGGCCTCTCTAATAAGGTGACATTTGTGTAGAGCCTTGTTCAGAGAACTCAGAAATTGTCCTCCAGTAAAATGAGCACATCTGGTGTCCAGGAATTCTTATATACTGGACTCTCAGAGTAAAGCATTTTTAACATATCCCTCCTCCATATAAAACAATGATTTTCAATGATAATCACGAAGTGAAACAAATATACTTCACATATAAATTACAATGTGCATTCACCAAACAAAATCATGCACTTTAATGTATCCAAAAGTTAAACACAAACAAAAACCACACGTGGTCACAGAGAATTAACGTAACTCGATGTTGATTCATTTTGCCAATCACTGTGCTCCATTCTTTATTCCAAATCTGACCTATTTAAATGCAGGAATGCATGCTATCAGAGGGGCTGAAGACACCAATATACCTGAAGAAGGAGAAGGCTCTCTGTTTTGTCTGTCCTGTTGAGTGGGTAACTGAGGCCACATGTGCCAGTCTGCAGAATGGGGACTTCTCTGAATTAATGTCCATGCAGAATACAGCATTTATTTAGTAAAAATAATAATAATGTGCTAATTTGGAGCTTAGGTACATCATTAAATTTTAACAGTAAACACAGCAACATATATTTTTTGGAGGAAAGAATATTTTATCACTGATGTTTAAAAATGCTAGCGTTTAGTGACAATAAGAGGCAGAATAACTCTTAGTTGGTTTTACAATACTTTTTAATTCTCTGTGCACCTTCTCATTGCCTGCCCCCATGAGCCCCACCCTAGATATGGCACTGATGAGGTGAGCTGAGTGATCCCTGTCTCCTCATTTCCAGATCTATTATAGCATGCTTCCTCTTCCAAATATGTTTCACATTCTCCTTCATGGGTCTTTCAGACCCTGGATACAATGGTCCATATTCTGGAAGTAAAGTGGTTCACATGGTTGCTGAGGCTCAACAGAAATGCTTACTTGACTCTCATAGAAATGGGAGGCACCCTGACTTCCTGCTTATTGGAAACAGCATTACTTCACTTATAAGAGCCAATACCAGATTTTGCTGAATACCTGTCAGAAGTAAGATGTCAAGCTAGGCAGTGAATGGGGTACACAAAGTTTTGGTCTTGGACCTTAAGACATATAGTATTGAACACAGCTTATAAAAGGGGGAAAAGAGCAAATAAATTGGAGATAAAATCTTATTTAAAGGAGGGATTACTATAATTAGAGGTGGTCAAAGAAAACTCCTGCATTAGAATTTGACCAGATTGAAAGGATGCAATAGCACTAGATAAGTAAAGGGTAAGAAGAAGGAGAAAGTTTTAAGTAGAGACTACATTGGGGCAAAGAAAATGCATTGTATGTTCAAAGTCAATTAGTAGTTTGAATAATATTCAGCATGAGCACTGACATGCATTATGAAATATATTAGGAGAAGGAGAATGGGGCCATGATTGTCCTTGAGTGCCAGTTTAAGGAATTTGCCTTAATTGATAGCTGATGGTCACCAAATGCTTTAAGCAAGAAAGTAACCAACTCAAGGTGGTATGTTAGGGAAATGAATCTGGTGATGATATGAAGTAAGCACTGAGGTACAGAAGGAGCAAATCTGAGTGCAGGCATAAAGTAATAGAGACTTAAATTGAGGAAATTTTCCTTCAACTATAATGGGAATGTATGATCTTAGGTCAAATACTCAGAGTTTAAATTTATTTTCAATTAGGGAAACATGAAAATAAGGGCTTGGGAAAAAATAATCATACAGTTGGTTTCTAGGAAAGTTCTCTTCGATGTGTTGATGTTATATTCCGACTAAAGATGAAATGTTCTAAACTGAAGTTTCCTGAGAATTCAGAGCATCAAAGAATGAACGTTAGCACTCCATGGTTAGTTTTCCCACAAATCCATTGGAAGGTTTTCATCCTCGAAAACAAGTAAACAAGTGAAAGAATCAATTGTATCGTGCTCCCAGAAAATTCTCTCTGGTGGTTGGTCCTGCCCTGGACAGCCTGGCCTTGAGTCAGATGATGCAATATGAAACCCTTGCACCCTGTTAGGAATTTAAGATCCACTTTCTATTGTTAATTCTTTTCTTAAAAACATAGTAGCTTCAAAAAAAGAAAGAAAAAAGAGGTGTGTTTAAATCCTTTGAATGAGCTGTACTTCAGGGCTACACTTAATTTGTGATTTCTCCTGTGGTAATTAATTCACCTCTGTTCTTTAAGTAAAAGCTCCCTACAGGAAACCTTCATGTGCTGATTTTTAAGGCATAGTCCATATTGTAAATTTGGTATTGCAATTGTCCATTCTTTAAGTCACTCAAATTAAAAATTAAAAAAGAATATAACTGAACTATTTTTGCACCAACTATCAAAATCCTTGTGCTAGATACATTTTTTCACTAGACGAGCATTTTTGTAGGGGTTTTTCTTGGAAGTTCAACAAGTGGTTCCATGTCCTAAGAGGTGGGGGCAGGATTCTGGTCCTCAGGAGAGGGGAGAGGAGAAAAACAGATCGGATGTGCAATCTCCTTTACTGACTCAGTTTACCAAAATCCTTATTCTGCAAGGAAGAGAGAGACTATCCATTTTGAGAGCCACAGATGGAATACTTTTTCCCAAATTCAAAAGTTGGTTTTATTTTCTTAAACTAGAAATTTTAATTTCTATCAACACTTAAATAAGCCCTTTTAATTTCCTGGGAAAACTGAAAGTGGAGAGGGGAGAAGATACAAGGCCTTTGCCTACTGAGTCTACCAGGTGGCAGCGAGCGAGGGGTTTCCATTCTGAAATCAACAGTTCGCTGCCTGATTCTGCCTCTCTCAGGATGAATCTCCCACTTGTAAAAATAACATCTTTCTAAACATCATGAATAATGGACTAAGGTTCCTGAAAGCCCCCCTTCCTTTCCCTCCACAATTTATATCAAGCTCTCTCAAAGTTAACATACTACCTCTTGATTGAAGCTTGAGAAGTTTACAAATAGGTTAGCATTTTTCCACAAGACAGGTAGACGAAAAAAAAAATCCTTCTAGTATCTATGGACAAGATGGATCTGGCAGCTCCTTATCAGCACTGTCCTCCGTCGTCACAGCGCCGCTGTCTGGAAGGGACACAATGAACAAAAATGGGCTGCAGCCATGGCACCACTGTTCCTGCCTCCAACCTGAAGCCTCTGTATTTATTTCCTGCCTCTCACAAACCAGGCACATGATGCCATTTTCTTTAAGCCAAACTTGGCATAGGGAAGCTGTGTGTAGCTTGAGTTCTTAATAATCTCCCTCTGATGCAGGGCATTGCTTAAATGCTGCCTATTCTGGGTACTTATATCTGTAAACTGCTTGCTGAGTACCAATTTCTAAGCTGGAGGATTTTTCATCTTGCTTCAAATTCCTCCAAATTTCATGTGAAACACTTGCCAATGAGATGTATCGGGAGCTAAATCATATTGTAAGAAATGCCAGAGCTTTACAGGAAATGCTGCAAGAATATGAAGAGGATACTTCCGGCTGGGGCAAGGGGAAGGAAGTCTTCATGGATGAGATGGGGAAGGCTTAATAATAAGTGCTATTTGCACTGTGTATGATAATTTCCAAAATACTCTCAGAGACCTGTATCATTTGACCTTGGGACAGCCATGCCAGGCTCTTCCATTTCTCATGGAGGTTCAACAACTTCTACACAACCAATACTTATTGAGCAACTAGTAGGTACCAAGTGCTGGCATATTGGCAATAGTCAAGGCTTCTGCTTCCACAGATCTATGGGTTGAGAGGGGAGACAGATAATAAAAACAAGCAAATGAATCATCAAGGTAACACAAGACAGTGAGAGGAACCATGAAGAAAACCCATCAAGGTATCATCACATTAGAGAGTGACCAAGGATGGGAAGGCTACTCTTAGTGGTGACATTTGAGCTAAGAACAGTAAGTGAGTAGCAAGCCACTGAGAAGGGACACACCAAGCAGAAGAAAGTGTAACTTCAGTAGCTTGGAGGCAGGAACAGGCTTGTCATATTCTCCAAACAGAAAGAAGGCCAGCGTGACTGATGGGAGCTGAGGGAGAGGATGGTAAGGGGTGCTCTACTTGAGTGAGATTGACCACGTATAAAGAAAAAAGATGGAGGAGAAGAAGGAAATGAGGCTCACATTTGTTGAATATTTATAATGGGCCAGGCCTTGAGCCAAGTTCACTGTCATAGGTGGTGGGGCTGGGACTCAAAACAGATTCTCTAACTCTAAATCCTTTAGTTTTAGAGGATACCATACTGCCTGGCCCACACCCTGCCATCTGGAAGGCCCGCTTTGATTTACTCAGGTGGAAACAGGGAAACTAGAAGGAACATTGATATTCTGAAACATAAGATCCTTCCTACCTACCAGCCTATCTTGTCAGGGCATAGTGTTGACCTGATTTTTAAAAATTGGAATTTCTCTAATACTAAGAAATACTGTTTTCACTTTCTATTGTTGATGGCCTCTGGGCTGGGAAATCAGATGGTGGATTCTACATTCTGGGGTAAATTCAAGAATTGCAGATAGAATATAATTATTGGATGTAACTGAAAAGGTGACTGAAAAGGAAAAAACAATAAAACGGATTTAATGCCTCCAGGAAATGAATCCAAAAAGATCTTGATCTGTGTTTCAAGAGAATGTAATATAAATTCTTTGCCTCACCCTCCTTTAACCATGTTGAATGTTTTCTTTGTTACTGCTTTTACATGGACTCAACTTGCTTTAGAAAACCCATTGTACTGAATTAGCAAAAGCAGATAGTAATTCAGAGGGGTGACAATGTGGCATTATTGAAAATTGCTGGTTGGAAATCTTCTTGCAGCATTATTCAGGGACGATAACTCACCTTCATCACCATGTGTTAGTATGAGCAAATGATGAGCTTTCTGTGGATTTTGGATTACACTTCCTTAAAAGCCCATTATACAGAGGAAAAGTACACAGAGAACATCTGCAGTCATCAGCAAGAGGACAGGAGAACAAGGGCACACCCATGCATTGGCCCCACTGTATAGACACTTGCGTTACACCAGCTACACAGACCTTGTGGGGACTCAGCAGTACAGTCAAGTTTCAGAAGGCCCTTGATCTTGACCTCAAATTCAAACTGAAAGGCTGGGAGAATTAGAAATAAGTAGCAAAAACATTTAAAATAAAATACTCATCCTTGCGATCTCTGCGATTGATCACCTCCTCAGAGGAGCCCTCCACAACCAGCCTAACTCACCCTGCTTTATCACTCTGTCATGTTACCCTCATAAACTTCTTTCTTTACAGGACTCAGCAGTTTTTTATATATCACCTAATTCAGCTCATGACTTGCTTGGCTACTTCCATCCCTCTCACTCCAGAACGTAATTTCCATGAGAAGTACGATCTTAACCATCTTTCTCCACCCCTAGGAACAATGACTGGACCATAGTAGTCACTCAATATATATTTACTGAAGTACTTCTGGACTCACAAAAATCTTATTATACCATAGTGAAGGCTATTTTGTGTGTAACAGTATTGTTCTATCTAGTGTAATAGTAAGGCCCGTGAAGCTGGAATCCAAGCAGTTCCCATGAACCATCTGTCCCAGGCTCTGTTGACCAGAGCCAGCTTTATGTCTAATGGTTACTTGGCAGAGGGAACATTAAGTGTAGAATAGCTGCAGAGCAATGGCAGTTCTCTGTACCAATATAAGCATATTCCTTAGTAGACTCAAGAAAAATGTTATCCAAATCATCAACAAAACAAAAAGTCAAATGGAAGAAGATATTCACAAATGATACATCTGATAAGGAGTTAATATCCAAAATATATTAAAAAACTCATACAACGTCACACACACACACACACACACATGCGCGCACGCACACACACACATCCAATTAAATAATGGGCAGAGGACCTGAATAAACATTTCTCCAAAGAGGACATACAGATGGCCAACAGACATTTGAAAAGATGCTCAATGTCACTAATCATCAGAGAAATGCAAATCAAAACCACAGTAAGATACCACCTCACACCCGTCAGAATGGCTCTCATTGATAAATCAACAAACAACAAGTGTTAGTGTGGATGTGGAGAAAAGGGAACCCTCCTAAAATGTTGATAGGATTGTAAATTGGTGCAGCCGCTATGGAAAACAGTATTGAGATTCCGCAAAAAATTAAAAATAGAGCTGCCATACAACCCAGCAATTCTATTTCTGGGTATTCATCAAAAACAAAACAAAACAAAACAGAACAAAAAAACAAAACCAAGAACACTAATTTGAAAAGATATATGCACCTGTATGTTCATTGCAGCATTACTAGCAATAGTAAAAATATGGATGCAACCTAGGCTCTATTGATAGATGAATGGATAAAGAATGAAAACTTGCCATTTGCAACAACATGGATGTACCTAGAAGAACTTATGATCTTACTTATATGTGGAATCTAGAAAAAAGCAAAAATAAGCCAAACAAAACAGAAACAGACCCACAGATACAAACAAGCCGATGGTTGTCAAAGGGAAAGAAGTGGAAGAGTGGGTGAAATCAAAGCAACAACAACAAAAACTTAAAAATGGGATGGGTGAAGAATAAAAACTAATAATAATAAAAGAAAAAATAAAAATGCTATCTAACATCTCAACACCTGCCTCTTGATTTATACCATGAAATTCTTAGATTATCTCTGTGACCAATCTATCTCAAAAAGTCTAATATCTTCTTGTTACTTTTATTTGGAAAAATTTTAAGTCTAAGTTTACAGAAAGGGTTTAAGAATTGCAATATGAACATTCTGGAGTGACTGACTGTTAATGCTCTCTCATATTTGCTTTTCCTGGCCATGTAATGTGGGTCTACAGCATGCATTTATGTGTGTGGACATGCATGTCTATGTATATATACATGTGTATCTGTGTTGTGTGTATGTATATGTCTGCATGTATGTATATATATGGACATTATGTGTACATGTGAGTATATAGATATGCATGTGTAGTTTGTCTTAAGCTATTTGAGAATTAAATGCAGACACTGATGTATTTCATCCCTGAATACTTCAGTATGAATCTACTAAGAAAAAGATTAGTCTTTCTTATCATACTAAGGAAATTTAAAATTTAGAACTATACTATTTTCTAATAAGAAGTGGGTTTTCAATTTTCTTAAGTGTACGCGAATATTCTTTATGAATTACTTTTGATCCAGAGTCCAATCAAGGATTACGCATTATATTTGATCATCATATCTAGTTAGCTTTAATCCAGAATGGGTCTCCAGACATTTTTTTGTGTGTGTGTGAGGCAGGGGTCCTTTATAACACTGAGGTTTTTGTAGAGTCTAGGCCCAACTGTTTTACAGAATTTTCCTTAATTTAAGTTGTTTGATTGTTTACCCCAATTATAGCTTGTTAAACTCTAGCATTCTAAGTACCTAACATGACTGATGTAAAAGTAGATGTGAAATAACTCAGATATCCAAAAGTCAGGCTGAAATACCAAACCAAGGAAGAACAAAACATTTCTGGCATACGTATAAGGCATCACCTGATCAGACCTTTTCTGAATTTGTTAAAAGTCTCAGCATACAATTAAGTCAGTGCTTCCCACATATTAGTCACTCATACACTTCCTTCAAGAATTTTGCTGCATGTGAGTTCTACCTGTACTAGCATTTATGTGACCTTTTGCTTTAATTCAGTTGACTTAAACTATTTTTATCTTAAGAAATAATATTGATATAAATGTTTCTGCTATGCTTGTTATATTTTTCTAATACCTATCAAAGTATACATAAATATAAAAAAAGTACACATATAAAACTACCTCCCATACCACAGTGGGGTACTTGGGGAGAAACACTGAGTACAGTGTGGTCATATTGTGTGTGTGTGTGTGTGTGCGTGTGTGTGCGTGTGTGCGTGCACACACGAGAACAGAATTGACACAAAAGGTCTTCTCAAGAACTAAAGAAACAAGAACCTGCCAAGGTTGCCAGTCCAAGCCAGGGACAACATCCAAATAAGTGACAAGACCTCCAACTCCTGAGAGACAGAGCTTCTATCTATAGTTCCCTGATGTCAGATTGATTGCTTCTCCATTCATTTCCCAGTTTCTCAACAGGCAAGATTGAAAACGGGGCTCAGGAAAATGCTTCTCAGGCAGACTCTGACACTGATGGAATCACTGTGTCCTCGGAAAGATTACTCTTTGTGGCCTGTAAAATACCAGGTGCCAAAAATATTCATACACATTTTTTTTTGGAGGGTAGTTCCCTGGGAATCGAGCTCAGGCCGTGGCATTGAGAGAGCCAAAGCCTGGCCACTACACCACCAGGGAATCCCCAAAATATACATACACATTTTAAGAGATGTTACCTATGTATTACTTTAAGAAATTGAATTAAATTATGGTAGCAATGCATGGTATGACGTTTGCTAAAAGATGGCATTAATCAAATGAATGCTGGTGTCACATGTGACAGGCAGGACAGTCAAGAAAACAGCGGAAGCATGGTTGTTGTTAGAGGAGTGCAGGACCATTTTGAAGTGGCATCTGAATTTGAGAATGTTGTGGAAGCACAACAACAATGGGAGTGTAAGTATGCAACAGAACCTCCAACACACCTAGCAATTGCATGCATTTGTGATAAGCATGAGATTCATGGCAGTGCGTGTGACGTGCACAAGGGAGATTCTGGGAGGCCTCAGACAGCAACAAGTCCTGCTTCTTCTGCTGTGGTGTTAGAACAGTTTACACATTCACTCAAGCAGTAGTTTGCCGTAATCAGAAGTGTCTGGACACGGATGGTAACTAGTTTGAGCTCCTCTTGTAATTGCAGAAGTCAAATGTGACTTGTGTTCATCTTTTGTTACCAGTATGTATTGAGTATTACAATTTTAATTGTTTTTTCCTTTCTTAAAATGTGTATACCTTTTTTTTGGCACCCTCTGTATGCATGTTGGATTACAAGATTCCTGATATTTCACATCCTCTACATTTTCTGGAAGAAAACTAAAGCCTAGAATCCTTGGTGGGTCATCCATTGTCACACTGCCAGCTGGTAGCCAACTAGGAACTTCATTCAGCACTTCAGATGCCCAGGTCAGTTCATTGCACTTCACACACTGAGGCTTAAGCTTACGGAGCTATTTTTTTTTTATAAAACCACCTATACATATGCACCATATACACATATGAACCATGTTTAGGCACACACATAGGTACAACTTCATATATATACACATACACACACATATATGAGGGCTGTCCGGAAAAAATCCAGCCATTGTCAAATATAACAAGAATGGTTACTTTCTGGACAATCTTCACATGTACAAAAGCACATTCTGGCTTCCTGAGTCCCTCCTAAGTTCTCTTTCAAGTACAAATGTGCCCAGCCCCAAAGAGGAGAGCATTCTCCAAACCTCACTCTTGTCATCTTTACTACTCTCTAAGCAGCCACCTTTCCCTGTGTCCCTGCATATGTGCACCATGCAGGCTGACACAACCCACACTTGAATGCTTTTAGTTACTCTGCCCATCCAAATCCAATGTGTAATTATACTATAAACAGTCAGCTTTAGACCTCCAGACAGTTATTCTGGAGTTGGACCTTCTACCTCCTTTCGACCTCAGTGCAAACCCTTGTGGAAAAGAAGAGCTGGCAGGCTCAGGGTGGCCGGAGGAGCACCCCACGCCTGTACTGGCAGCTGGTAGATGTCCAGCTGTCCATTGACCTGGGACACCCTCTCTTCCATCCCCACATCCAATTGGTTATTAAGTTCTGTGGCACCTGTCTCCCGAGCATCTTTCTGCTCCGAGCATCTTTCTGCTCATCTTTGCTTCTCCTTCCCTGCTGATATGCCTCGGTGTGGGACCCCTTTTCCTCCCTAATACTGTTACCAGGTCTCCTTCCTCTATCCCTGTGTACTGCCTGCCCACCAATCCACCCTCTATACCAGTGGCTCTCAAAGGGTGGTCCAAGGACCCCTGGAGATCCCTGAGACCTTCTAGGGGATCCATGAGGACAAGACTATTTCTATCACACTACAGATGTGATTTGAATGTACACATGATACAGACTATTTGCATAATACTGTAACATAATATTAAAGACATAATTGCCTTCCCTACCCTTATTCTATCACAAGTGCACAGCAGAGTTTTCCAAAGGCATTCTGACATGGACTATGAGGTACAAAGGTATGAATATAGAAGTGGATTTGAGAATCAGACACTATTCTATTAAGCCAGAGATTAAAGTGATGTGCAAAAGTGTCAAACAAATGTAAAACTCTTCTCACTGTATTTTTGTTTAAGAAAACAAATTATTTTTCATAAAAATGTATTCTTATGGTAACATGTCATGGATTTATTATTGTCATTTTTAATGGGTTGATAAACTTGTTTTAAAATTTCTCAGTTTTAAATTCTTCTATGGTCAATATGGATCATATAACACACATGAACAAAAACTCTTTGGGATCCTCAATAATGGTTGAGCATCAAAAGGTTTTTGACACCAGGAAGTCTGATAACCAGTGTTTGAGTTATTTTCTTAAAGCAAATCCATTTATAATCCATTGCCATCCAGAGGATAAAGTCCCTAATATTTAGCAGAGAACTTAAAGCTATCTATTGCAATGTTATCTCTTCACAAGGGCTGACACCCTGCCCTCCTACCTCACTCCCCTACCCCGGCCCCATCCAGCCACCCCTAGCACAGGTTTCCTAAGCCAACTGTAGTGGTTTTGTGTTGTGTTGACTTGCTTGCAGCTGAGCCTGTGTCCTGGAGTTCCTGTCCATGTGGGGTTTAAATTAAGGTGGTTCATGACAGAAATCTGTGTGAAATTTGGAAGCAGAAGCAAAACCTCAGCAATGCCCATGGAAAGCACTGTCAAAGCTCTCACACATTGTTACAGATCAACTAATGTAGCTCATTGGGAAGCAGAGGTGGGCCCACAGCTCGCACTGGGCTTCTAGCCTCAGTTTTTGAGTCTGTGTGTGCAGCTCCTGGGACAAGGGCTCCAGGTCCTTCGACAGGTGCAGATTCCAGTTTTTTCTTACCTTCCCTCACTTCAGTACTGATTTTTTCCCTTCTGTGCCCTGCTGACCTAGAACAAGGTGAGTCCCACCACCAGCAGCAGAGGCGATGCCATCTGTAGATGAACTCCTGAGCTCCCTCATGGTCCTTGCTCAGTCATTTTCTCTGCTCCTCCCCAGTGCCCTGCCAGCTGTATCCCAAGCAGCTCCCACTCCCTGTAAGGCCTGATCCCTACAGTAAATCCATTATTCCATGGCATTCACAATGGTTCCGCTTCCCTGTTCACCCACTAATTCACGTGAAGTGTCCAGGTGTCCTTCCCCTCCCGTCTAATGGAATGTCAGTTTTATCTTTTCTCAACCAAGTCACCACCCAGGTGGATATGCCACTTGTCTCCATGCCCTCACTGCACTCAGCGCATACAGGCAGCCCTCCACCGTAATGCTTCGTAGTCTGTTTTCTACGGATCTGTCTCTCCCTCCCATGTCTCCTAGCTCTCTGAGGTCAGAGACAGTATATCACGATCTGTATCATTGTCCCCCAAACACATGTTTGTTAAATGACCTTAACACAGGGGAGGCAGGATAAATATGGCACTGCAGATTTCTAAATGTCAGACATGGGGAGGGGAAAGGGGTGAATGAGAAACGGTGGGACTGAAATTTTCCATTTTTATTTAAGCTGAAGGGTCTGCATCACGTTCAAAGCTTTGAAAAATCTTACAGGAATGAGACTTACTAAGGATCTTATTAAAAATGCACATTCTTAGTGCTGCAGATCTTCTGTGAATATGTGGATATTACATATATTCTAATTTAGCTGGTTAGGAGCAGGGCCTAGAACTCTTCAGTATAACAAGACACAGCATCTCATAAAGGGTCCTCAGAACCACACACCTTAGGAACCATTAGCAAAACCTGCACTGTGGGAGGAGAGGTGCTCAGAGCAGTAGTTCTTACATGAGGCTGTTCTAAATCACTTGGTGGGGGGAGGTGGGAGAGCAACGAAGACTTGATAAAAATGCACTTTCCTGGGCCCCACCCCAAATCCTCAGAATTAGCAGCAGAGAGGCTTTGAGTGTGGTGGGCATGTAGTGGGGCTTAAGTCAGGAAACTTAACTCCTCCGGTTCAACTGCTTCATGATAAAAATCGGAGGCAGGAGCGTGAATTTCCTGTCTTCATCTCATCCTCTATACCTTGAACCTTCCATCTACGAAGCAGAGACCACATGGTGACCCTGGAAGTACGCGATGAATACACATAAGGAAATGCCTTTGGGGGAGTCATAAAAAAGGATCTAAGGGAGACAGGGAACTTTTGGAAAAATACTGTATTAAAAGACTAAAATAATTAATTCACAGAAAGGACAAAACAACTGTAATGACAAGCTTCTCCCCTTAATATTTCTAGAGAGTAACTGTTCACTCTGTGCCTATGAATCTCTTTCCCATTGTTTCTCCATAGAACTTAGATCTGAACTTATGGCAACCACTGGTCACATGTGGCCACCGAGCACTTGAAATGTGGCTAGTGGGCCTGAGGAGCTAAATGTTTAATTTTGCTTGTGATTAATTTAAATTTAAATCTGTGAACTAATACTTGATTCGGTTACTGGGAAATGTTTAAGTATATTTAAAACAACTTGGTGTTGTAAACCTGTTTTTCCAAATGTAACTTTTATGAACTCTAAATATCAGTCAAGTGTTTCTGATGAAAATTCAGTGTCTAAAGTGCAATGTGCTGTACAAGTAAGATTCATACTGGATTTCAACGACGCAGTATGAGAAAATATTCAATAAATTTTAATTTGCTTATATGTATAAGTGACAAGCTTGGAATAGATTAAGTTAAATAAGATATATTATCAAAATAATTTTACTTTTTGTGAGTTTAATGTGGGTGCTGGGAAATTTAAAATTACATAAGTAGCTAGCAGATTTCTATGGAGAAGTGCAGTTCTATCTTAGAATGCATAGAATATGACCATGGAATGTTGTCATTAGATATTTTGAAGCCATCTTGGAATGTTACTTTAGAGTGGGCAATGAGGGTCCCTCTACAGTCACCCCAGAGGACTGCAGGCTTAGTCCGAGGATACTCTCATTTTGGAAATGCAATCTTTTCAGGGTCTCATCTTTTCCCTTTTCCACTCACTGTGGAGCAGGCTTCAGGGTAGCTGATGAGCCCTTTCCCAAAGGAAGCCTTTGGATTGTCAAGTCCCCATCTGGAGTTTACACACCTTGATCACCCTGTACCTTCAACAGTCTCACTGCAAATCACTTTCACTTACTTCAAAATACCAGACCCACTCCAAAACAGTTTGGGAATTAACTCAACGTAGATGAGAATATTCAAAACTCTATACCACTGTCTTTCCAAGAAGACCCGCAGTATTTTGAATAAAGGCAATGGCATCTCTCTCCAAAGGGGTCAGTTTTGAAACCGTCTACACTCTTTGGGTTGAATTCTAGCATTTCTGTTACATAAATTATCAAACAGAAAATGACATTTTTTTATAATCTCTTCTATGGGCCTCATTTGTCTGAAAACAGTTTTAGTTGTAATTTTCCACATAATCACGTGTTGACACGTACATTGAGACAGGAGTTTTTAACTAGGGGTCCATGGTCCCCCAGTGTGGCTGGAATGCATGGGATCCACAATAGTGGAAGGTCTTCTCCAATTTTTTCTGATTTCCAATGAGACTTTAATTTTAAAGGCAAGGAACAGACTATACTACTATTATCAATAACTATGATATCACCAAGAAGAATCACAGCTTTTTTTTTTCATGTGACAACACAATTGTTCCAGTAATCCTACAATATCACTTATGCATATCATGATTTAAAATCATGATAGCTTATTCTTCTGACTATAGCCCTTCATGATATATAGAGGCAACTATTGGTCAACTTTTCACCTGGTAGTCATTCAGCCACAAAAGGGGCAAGTACATCTTCTTAGTTCATGATCCAGACATCTAGGATGCATATGGTCTTCCCTATCTACACTTGTTTGTTTTTTTATGGATATGTGGGGAAAAAATCAGCCATTGAAATTGTTTGTTACAGTTTTGCAAAACTGAATAGTTCTAATGAGAAATTTTTTATTCTCATAAGTAATTTTTAAAAATGTTTTTGACAGGTTGGGCAGTGATATAGGTCATGCAAAATGTTTTAAGTTCTGTGAGAATCAGTGTTTTGTGTATTTTTTTGTTCTTTGTAATCCCATGTACTTTAATTTTTATGTTTAACTTAAATTAAAAATATTAATTTTACATTTAAAAAAATAAGAAGGGTTATATAGGTTTTCATAGACTGCCAAGAGGAAAAATTATTGAAACCCTCTGACCTAGGCATTATACTACTAATCCAGGACCCTGTCTATCCATTTTTTTTTTTTTTTTATCCATGTGTTTTTAACTAAAGACTCCTACTACACATAGGATCCACAACTGTTACCTCGCACTGGTCACAGTCATGCTCACACTTCCTACTCCACCCACAACTGAATAGAGGGAAGGTTTCTCCATATTGCTTCTCTATTGTTGTCAGCATAAAGAAACAGTAGAGAAAGGAATGGGACTTTTTAAAGAAGTCATGGTGCACAATTTCACATGAGAAAGCCCTAGAAGTCGATGACAACTTAGACACTTGGGAGTTTGGGAAGCAAGCATGAAATTCCTAGTAACTTAATAAATTACCATAAATTTTTTCTAGAAATCAGTTGATTCTTCCACATTCAATATGAAAAGTGAATTAAGATCTTGCCTATTATTACTGAAGCGAGTTCCCTTTGTCAGTTGAGTACAATATGAATGTATATTTAGAAACACTACGGCACCTTTCACTTAAAAAGAAAGCTATGCGGGACGTACACCGTAAGATGAGACGAGGCAGAAAAGTGACACATATTGGAGGCCCGTATTTCAGCACTGTTGTCCCAACATTTAGAAACACCCCGGCATAAAAACAATGCTGTCGCTTTTAGAAATTTTGTTCTTTTTTTTTAAACACCAAAAACAAGAGTCAGCCCACAATTTAATATTGTCAATACATATTCTTCATTACACAACTGGCACGCCAACTGTTACCTAAGCACTTCAGACTCTTCAAATCCCACACCCACATGTTCTGAACTCATCTGCACCCAGATATGAATAAAGATGAATAGCATCTTCAGGAAATAGCTTCCCCATTCTCAAATGGCAAAAGCTGTGGAGCAAACTCCTCATAGTGTCTGAGGGATTTCTCAGAGGGACAAGAAAAAACCCTGAATTCACCATTTTTTCAAAACAAAATCACAACCTTCTATGGCAACCTATCCATGCTGACTATATTTATTTACTATTATTATGTCTCCATGGGGTGAGCTAGTTTAAAAATATGCAGACTGTTGACAGCTTGGTGATCTATATCTATATCTATATCTATATCTATCTCTCTATCTATCTACTGTCCTGAAAAATCCAACCATAAACGCCTGTATTTTTCATATTACATGGCTTGATACTTTCTGGACAGCCCTCATATATGCATATGTATGAGTGTGTGTGTGTGTGTGTGTGTGTGTGTGTATGTATATGTATACACACACACACACACACACACACACACACACACATACACAATACTCTAAAAACATTTATTTTTTCCTTTATCTCAAATTGATTACAGGAAATCCCCAGCACTTGAACGAATTGTTTTCCAAATGTTTGTTTATAAATTGGATGTTTTTCACTCCATTCATTAGTGTTCATTCACTCTTATTCAACAGGTAATTATTGAGTGCCTTTATGTGCCAGACTAGTGGTGAACATCAAATACAGTGGTACAAAAACCGGCACATTTTTGTTCAAAGAGATGTTTTATAAGGTGGCTAGGTGCCCAGGCTAACCTATAGTAACCACCTATATTATTCAACTTGGGTTTCTATAGCAAAATACCATGGACTAGGTGGAACAAGAATTATTTCTTATAGTTCTGGAGACTGAAAGTCCAAGACCAAGATAACAGCAGGGTCAATGTTTGGTGAAGGCTTTCTCTTTGGGTTGCAGATGGCCATGTTCTTGCTATATCCTCACAGGGCCTTTTCGTTGTGTATGGATGGAAGTAGAAGAAGCAAGCTCTCTGGTGTATCTTACCAGGGCACAAGTCCATCATGAGGGTCTCACCCTGATGACCTTATCTAAACCTAATAACCTCCCAAAGTCCCCTCTCCAAAGACCATCATCTTAAGAGTTAGGGCTTCAACACCTATTTAACTTCAAATGTGCTATTTCACCTACTCAATAGACCTAAGTGTTTTTAATCCTTCTCAGAGAAGTGGGACCTTGGCTCCTTTGGGGTTCAGCTCTGGCAGTATTTGGAGGGACAGGACCCCAGATGCCAACATGGATGAAAGCTACAACAGCATCAGATACCTCAGTCTTGAGGGCCCAGGTAGCTTGGGGCTTAGAGGAGAATGAACTAGACTCCCAGGCTCAGGTCAGCTCCTGAAACAGAGGTGGTAAGATCTCCACAGTGGAGCCCAAATCCATAACTGATGTGCTTTTGTAAGTCAGGTATTCCTACTTCAAGGCCTGTATGCATCTACAAAGCTTCTCATGATGAAGTTTAATCAGGCAATACAACAAAACACAGAGCAATAACACCAAATCAGAGTAACATCAAGATTCAATGTATTATAATAAGTCTGAGATTTTTGCAAAGCTGCAATTACACAGTGCTTTTAATAATGCTTGATGGAGTAGGCTGGGTACATATCCACCTCTTTGCTGTGTGAAAGCCAACATACACCAAGCTCAGCCCTTCAACTAGAAATAATTCAAGTCTTCTAAGGTTTGATCATTTCCTTAAGAGTCTGCATGATCAAAGCTAGCCGGGAATGACAAAGAATCAAAAGAGGAGAAATGACATAAATGCAGGTGCAGATTTTGAAATGACCTGGACTAACACGTAGTGTGGCTGACTTCTCAGAAAATCCTCCTACACTCCAAATAAACAAGCAGCATACCCTGTGTACAGCCTGAGAGCACCTTTTCCCCATGATCCTGCATCTATGCAGAAGCAATCAGTAATTCTTAGCAAGAAGTGACATGCAGACTTCCAAAATGAAATGCCAGGCTCCGTGTCATGTTTTTAACAGAAAGAAGGGGGGAAAATACTCTCACATTTCTCTTCCCCCATCTATTGTTAAAATTAAAAAGGTGGGTGAGGACATTCAGGTATCTTTGGGTGACTCAAATCAGGCTCAGAGCTGTACTGAGTGTATGGCTTTGCTACAGCAGATAGAGCCTACAAATAATTCCAATATGTGTCTAATCCTTTGCAAGGGCTTTTGCCTCCATAATCCAAAAGGCTCCTCATCGCAAGGTGTATAGGACAAAAACTGTGATAGCCATTTGGCAGAAAACCAGGGATCAGAGAGCTTAAGGGACTCTCACCTGTGTTACCACAGCTAATGGCAGAATCATATGCAAAATCAGGAATTCTAATTGCAGATCATGTCTTTACACAAGCTTGGGATCTTAGAGCTCTACTCTCTGCATGAGGCTGAATATAGCTTATGGATGTGTTTTGTTTTTAATTGAATTAATTTTACGATTAAACATTAGCAAACCACATAAAAAAAATCTGGATTTCTGACTTTATTTTCTGAAAAATCCAAAGGTCTGACTCATATTTCTGCAGGTAACAGAAAGACAGAGCTAAGAGGACACTGTAACTCACCTCCCCTGCCATAACCCAAATATGATCAAAGACCCCCTCCCTCTGCCTCCACAATCTTATACTCAGCTACACAGAACTCCAATGCGTCATGCTATCCCCTCATTCGTGCCTTTGCTCACCTGACTTCCCTGCTCCTGGGACGCCTCGACCTGTCATGCCAGTTTTATGGGTCTATGTGAGCCATCTTTTCAGATTCAGTTCCAACGCCCCCAGCTCCAGGAAGTCAATTCCAATATCTCTGGAAAAACTAACCAGGTTTTGCTTGAGGTTCTTGAACATTTTCTTGTGCTTGTTTCATTCAACTTCTTTTCACAAGTGCACATTCAGTGCTGGGCATACAGTGAGCAATTAATAATGTTGTGCTCATTCCTAAAAACAAAGACTTAAATCATATTTCACATGTGCCAGGCACTGTTCAAAGCACTTTATACATATTAATTCATTTAAGTCTTACAGCTACCTCTTGTTATACCTACCCCCTTGACATAGAGAAAACTGAGGTATAGTATTAAATGTCAGGAAATTTTTCCCAGAGTCACTGGTGGAAGAGAAATTAGAACCAAGTTTGGCTACCTCTGGGTAAAGGGGTGGAGGGTAGGTGGACAAACAGTTAGATGAAAGGAAGGGAGAGAAGGAGGAGGAGGAGAAAGAGGAGGAGGAGGAGGGGAAGAATAAGAAGAAAAGAGAGGGAGAGACTCAGAAATGTGGAATGGCAAGCCAAATGGAGAGAGATGTGAAGGAGCCAACTTTGTGTTGTAGGAACTGCAAGTCTTTTGGTCAGGTGGGGACAGTCTGTGTGTTGATAAAATTTAACAACAGGCTCTATGGGGGAAAAGCACTGTTTTGTAATGTCTGTCAGTGTAAATAGTCATGCCATAGCTGATTTCAAGCTACCAACATGGTGTCACTGAATGCGGAGTTGGAGAGAAGCAATAGGAACAGTTGCCAGTGCTTACTAGTAACAACACACCAGGGTGCCGATACGCCAAGGAAAATGACAGATGAAGAAACGACTAGAACCAGGTTGGGAGGGACCTACTAAACCACGCTAAGGATGTAATCCTCCTCTATGCAACTAAGAGTCATTTCTAAGTTGTTAATAGGGAGTGATAGGATTTCTGGTTATAGAGAGTTGGACACAAGATGAGCACACAGTCAACATTTTAGAAACTCTTATTCACTATGGCTACAACTTTCCTGAGTGACAGTTATTGCTGCAAGGAAGGTTATCAATTGTTTCACTCCTTTCCTATTTTATCCCTTTATCTATCAACTATTCTTCCCTCTACTTCCTCACTCCCATTCTTTTATTGTAGGCTTCCGGAAGTGTTCCAGGTGCCACAGACCCTCAAGATTGTCACGTCCATCTATTATGGTTGGATCTGTGGCGTGGAAGGGCTAGAAGACCTAAGCAAAGACATGGGCCTGAACCGGCCTGAACAGAGAAGCCATCATATGGAGTATAAATAAAACAACACGAGACACTTCTTGGACATTACAGATCATAGAGCTGGAAGGGGCTTTCAAAGCCATTCGACTTCCAAACATGCTCTTACTGAGCACAAGGAGTGGAGGGCAGTCAACTTAACCAGCCCATAGCCACCAAGCTGGTTAGGGACAAAGCTGGAACTAGAACCAGGTTGCTTTGTTCTCAGTCAAATATTCTACATGCACGTAAAGAGTGTGCCTTCCCTTGCAAAGTCAAAGGCTTCGTTAAAAAAAAGCTTTTTCTTCTATTAAGCAGGTTCCACTTCATCAGTTAGAACAGAAAGACATACAGTGATATCTGGGAGCAGGGACATCCTGTCATCCTCCCCCAGTAAGGACAGTATGAGCCATCTGTTTAGGAAAGACTCCATGACCACAGTCCCCTCTCTATCATCAAGGCCTTATTATCCAGTTTAAGAATTCTCTAGATCCTGGCCTTTTCCCATGGGACTCTATCCACCTGCCTACCCTGAGGCCATTTCCTGATAACTATTAATAGGAGGTGGGCAGGGAAAGGAAATAAACCTTTAAAAACCATTGTGACTGCTGTTTTGAAAAAAAAATTGTTGGAGGGGAAGTTCAAACTTTTGGCTGAAACGCAATATAGTCTGATAATTCAACCTTATTTCAGGTGCAATTGGCCAAGGCTACTGGGCATCTGGCCCACGTGAGGTGCAGGCCCACGTTCACCCAGCCAGGAGCCAGAGGCTGATGGGCTCTAATGAAGCCCATTTTCCAGTTCTTACAAAGGCATCCCATAGCCTGGCTGTGGCCGACAGGCCACCCACTTTCTCTACTTCCAAAGCCCTTTAGTATCCACAACCGTCGTCCCTATGAAGAGGGCAGAGAAAGCCAAGTCTTTGGGACAAAGGAGTAAAAACTGGTCAGGGCAGAAAGATCTCAGAGAGGGAAAAGCTGCTAACAGGTCCTTTGTTATGATTTGCCCAGACCTGTCTCGATTCTCATCTACGGTCTGAGGGCAAACACTATGATTTCGTTCATCCTCAAAAGAGTATAGTCGTAGATAGTAAATTACATGGTCACTCTAGTCAGGGGTTCTTGGGGTCACAGACCTCCAAGGTATCTACCAATAGATTCATGGGATCCATGAACGGGAATGGGAAAAAGTCACAAATTTGTTTGCTAACAATGAGCAACACTTTAGCATTTTGTTTTATTATAAATGCAGGCCACAAACTCCAAATGCAGTGGCAGTACCAGTAATTTGGTCAACAATATAAACAGATATTTTTATATAATGCAGTTTCTACTGTGATCTCACAGCAGCATTTATGCTCATCTCTGCTTCAAAGTGATGGTAGCCATTAGTCCCGCCATTAGATCTTGTTATAGAGACATGGGTAGGTCACAGTGTTTTATGTATTACATATAATTATCTCAGTGAAATTTGTACTATAATATTATGGGCCACATTTTATGTATTTAAACACATCATTGGGAGGTCCCTAAGCTTAGAGACAGCCAAAAGACACCATGGCATAAGATTAAGAGTGCTTGGCCTGGGAGAAGGGCTTTTTAATGAGAAGCCACATTGAAGAGATGTGAGAACGAACCCATGCCTTTGAGTTATCTAGGCCATAAGAAATGATTTAGAAACATTGTGTTTCCTTGTATTCTTCTTATTCTTTATCATTCCCATGAGCTTTCTTTATTTTCTTATGCCTTTCTTTTTCTTATCTTTCAGTTTCAGCTTACTGTCAAATATCTCTTAATATTGCTGTGCTAACTGCTGGGTTCTATTCCTATGTGTGCTTTGTTTTCCCTAGTGGCCTGTCTCTTTTACCTCCATTCGCCTTTCTCTCCTACCCCCACCCTCTACTGCTTCTCTGTTGCCTCTCTTTTGGCCCTATTGACCAGACTGGCTATCTGTCACCACTCTTTCATGGGTTTTATAACAGATGCTCTAGGCACCAAGAGTCACTATCCCATCCATCAGGAAAGTATATTAATTTTGTGTCTAGAAAGTATTTTTGAGAAGCAACCAAAAAAACCATACTGACCCCTCACCTAAATGACTATGACATACTTCATGGTAGGAGGCTACATAACTTTCCAACCCCAAGCTTAAATATAAGTTGTAGAAAGGAAGGAAAGTGTTCCTACTTGGAAATTGCTGATGACCAGATGCCTAGGGAAGGTCAGTGGCCTGGGCCAGGATTCTTTTCAGTGCCTAAGTCCCCCGTCTAGCAAGAGGAAAGCGTACTGCTTAGTCACTGCTAATAGGGTGGCCCTCTGCAAGCAGGCCTGTATACAGAACCCTGTTCTAAATCAGAAGTGAGGTTAGAAGGCTAGAGAGAAAGCCAGTCTGAACTCACGACCTTTGTGTTTCAGCTTTAGACAAACATACAAGTGCACTGTAATCGCACCTTCTCCCTGCCCCACCGGGGGAATATTTGTCCTGAAACAGCCATCTCTCCCAACAATGTACTGAATTCTTACACGCAGGCTTAAATTTCTATCAATGACCTAAAAAAGAAAGAAAGATGAGAGAGAGAGAGAGAGAATAAAGAAGAAAAGGATACAAATCTGCACTTGAAAACATAGTTTTGTGAAGTATTACTCCATGTTTGAGAATGACTCACAATATTTTATTTTCTTTATATCTGTTTCTATTTTAGTTCTAATAAAAGGCACAAATCCTTGTTTAAAACCCATCTGAAAGTGTAGTGAAACTTGCATTGGACCAGTGCTAACATAAAAGTAGCTCAGAGAGTTTAGGATAAAATGAAACTGAAAATTTTATAAACTATACCAATCTGTTTATTTATCCTCTTAAAAATGTTTTCATCATGGTGGTTTCTAAAATATTTACTCATTCATTTTAAATGAATTATAGGGCTCTTATTGTTAACTTATCCCCTTTGGGAAAACAGTATGTTCCAAGCCTGTAAGTGCTTGAGAAGATTGCAGAGTTCGTTCTCATAAAAAAATGGCCATTTCTTATGTCATGTTGCGATGTATTAATGCACTAAGTTTTACAAAGCATATATAACTATAACTAGCATGTGAGATGTAGGAGATTCTATCCTGGTTCCCAACCACTTGTAGAAAAAAGCTCATCAAAGTGCAGATAAAATACACACTTTATTAATCGTATGGGTTATCCGAGTCGAAATATAAATTAAGATCGCATATATTTATTTAAAATAAAATCTATGAGGATAAAGCTTCTCATGTACTACTTGGTCATCCTTTTATTATTTTCCCCTTTGCCAATGTCTTCTTCAAACTCCACAGAACCTTATTATTTGTTTTTTCTTGTTATTAAAAATAGGTCACGTTCAGATTCTTCGGTTCTTGATTATTTTTTAAAATACCTAAGTGAGAATTTGAAGTCACACTATGCATTGCATAGGCATACTTATTGTTTTCAAAATAAAAAGATTTTATGTTTTTCATAACTTTTTTCTTGGAGCCTGTTGCTTAATAGTAATTGTCATTCTAACTGTCAACAAACTCATATGATTTTAGAAAACACATGCCCAAAGTATTGCCCCATCAGAACTGCTGTGTGGGCCCTTTAGAACTACAGCACACAGGAGTAAACCAGAGGGGGTGTAGGCCACATAATTAGGACGAGTAGACAACTAACTCTCCTATAACCCCTGAAAAAGCTAGGAATTGGGAACCAGGATATATGCCTCGGTGCAAAAAGATTCTCTTCCTGTTGTTCCTAAAAGACAGACCATTTTTTTTAGATTTTGTCATGCTGGTTTCAGTGTTACACCTTTTTTTCTCAATATTGTTGTAATCCAACTAAACTAAACTAAAAACAGGGTTGATTTCTAATGAACTTTCTAGAAAACGAATGCTTTCCTTGAGATAATCGAAGACTCTGGTATTCAGATCAGCCACCCCACACAGATGGCAGATTGAGGTGGTGGGGAGGAGGGCAGGGCAGAGGAGACCTCTCATGGAGGCTCTCCACCGGGCATTTCTGTCACACCAAAGCCCTTGAGCAGCCAAGCGTCATCTCCCCAACCCCATGCCTCCTCGACAGCACTGTTCCCTCACCCTCCCCTTCTTCCCTTCCATCCCTAGTTACTGCTGAAGGGCCTCTGTCCTGGCTTGTCACAGCATCCAGGTGACATGACTGCACCCAGTTCCCACTATCTGCCTGTAACTCTTACCCACCTGGTGTGATTCTGAGAAACAGGCTGTTCTCAATCCTCCCCTCTAATCACTCCAGCTCAATTTTTGTCGGTTTTCCTCCAAGGGCAGGACAACATGGTATGGTAGCCTCAGGGAAGAGACATGGGACATTCTTAGACACCAGAATTTTGTCCTACAAGAATGCCTACAGGCATATGGGCTCTCCAAGGTTTGGAGAAAGTCCCCTTTGCTGAAGGGGCTCGGTGGGTAAGAAAGTGGCAAAGAACTATTTTTCCCCTTTTTGTGCCCCAAGTATATCCACTATCGAGATAATACAGCAGACGCTTTGTTAACCAGAACTCAAGCAACCAGCATGCTCAAGCAACTGGCTAAATTTTTTGCCAGTTCCTTGAGATTTCCCTGGTTCTTTGAGAGAGCTGGTTGCTTGAATTCCAGTTAATGGAGAGTCTCTTACATTTATCCTGCACCTACCAATCCGCATGGGTGCCAGTTAACTGAGAGTCTGCTGTATTTGACCTCAGATTTACATCAGCATTATGTTTAACTCAAGAGCCAGAAATCCAGAAGAAATAACACCAATTCATCTCATTGGATTCAAAAGGATTTTTCCCTCCAATGTACTACTATTAAACATTTATTTTTTCACCACACCTGAGAGTGTGGCAGGACAGATCCACACAACTTGACAGAACTTGAAATGGTTAAGAATCTATTTAATTTTTATTTAGAATTTTCTAAAAGGTTGTATGGTGACTTGATTTTTGTTGATTTGAGGGCTTGTAAGTATTCTACTGCAATCATTTGCAAAGAGGCACATTTGTGATGGCTTATTAATTACATGATAATGACTTTTTCTGATTATGCTGATTAAGGAATTTATGAAAAATTAGCAAAATGGTCTATTTTTTAACAAACAAGTTTCCCCTATTTAATTAATTTTTCCTAACTAATTTGAAGGTGCTGAGAAACAGCAGCAGTGAACACAATGTATTCACGCACAGTTTATTTGACCAAGGGTTAGAAGACAGAGTTCTAGTAATATCAGCACATCACGGAATCTCCTCCTTGCTCCTGGATTAGAAGGGTTCATACCTGACACCCCTTTGGCTCCACTATTCGGTGATTCAGTCACTACAAAGGGACTCATTTGTGACTACGGTCTCTGCAGTTTGTGGCCATAGAGCAAATCTCTGCTCCCATTTCCTCCTTCCATTTCTCCTCACAATGAAAGAGGAAATGTCTATCAAAAGGTTCAGAAAAAAGTCTAATTAGCAACCAGTTCCCTAAATCTGCTTCCAGTACCAGGACCCCATTTTATCAAGGTACCCCCTACACACACAGATTCTAGGGGTTGGGGGGGGGGGTAGATGCACCATCAATCTCCCCAATGCCACAGCCACAGGGGCTCACGGGCAAGGACTAGCACTTCAAATAGCCCCTGGGACTTGCAGTAAAGGGCTGGAGGCCTCACTCACACCTCCTTGTGCTCAAAGGGTCTTCAGTATCAAATAGGGCTGGAAGCGTGAAACACCCCACAAGAGGAACCAGCCCCAACACTTACTGGCTAGACGACCATGAACAAACAATTTCTTCATGGCTTAGTTTCCTCACCAATAAAATGGGAAAAATAATTGTATCTATCTTTCAGGGTGGTTCTGAAGACTGAAACCAAAACAGTGAATATAAAATATCTAGAATAATGCCTGGGACAGAGAAAGGGCTCGATAGAGCGCTAATTATTATTATTACTACCTGTCTCCCCAGAATAGCTCAGCAACCTGGAAAACCAAACCAAACCAACCAACCAACCAACCAACCAACCAACCAAAAACGCCTTGGTGAGGATGTGAAGTCTTCCTTCGAGGATTCTCAAATTACACGTTCCAACCTGTTTCTAGGCAAAGGGAAGTGGCCAGAGCTCAAATCCAGGTGAGATGCTTCCAAATCTGGGGCGTCGAAAGCCGAATCTTGCCTGAAGTGAGGGACTTAATTCTGGGGTCCTACCTCAGGTGTCCAGGTTATTCGGAAGAAGCCAAAGCTCTATCCCCCCGACGCCGGGCCTGGGAGGGTGTGGCCTTGGTGCCCAGGCGCTGCACCCCGAGCCTGCGCGCAGCGGATCCCGGTTCCCGCTCCGTGGCACTCTGAAGCTTGCCGCGGGGCAACGGGGAGCTCGTTGCTCTAGGGGTGCCCCGGGACGGGAGGACCGACCTCGGGATTCCTCCCCGGAGTCCTGGCGTGTCGACGTGTCTTCAAGGCGTGGAGCCCCCCCAAAACGGGACTGCGCTGAGCTCTGCGTTCTCCCAGCTGGACCGGGAGAGCAGGAGCGGTCCACAGGGCAACCGCAGAGATGGCTGTGCCCCCAAAAGCCTGCACGTGGGAGGTTTTAACAGAGAGGACTGGGGGGGGGGCGGTTACACGGTTCCAGATCCACGCAAGCTCCAAATTCTTGTACAGTACAGGAGGAGCCGAGAGCCGGACTCTCAGCCAAAGGCGCCGTTTGGAGAGGGGCGTGCACCAACTCAAAGAGAGAAGGGTTAAATGAGGTGCATCCAGGCCTTGGCAGCCTAGGGTGTTCCCCACCAGGATAAATGGAGCCCGGGGGCTGTCCCTTCTTCGCAACAGCAGTCTAGGCCCCCCTCCCGCAAAGGTGCTTCCATCCCAGATTGCAAGGGTGCAAAGGAGGAAAGAACCTCGCTTTCTGGCATCGGCCAAAGCGTCTGGAACAACCAGAAATATTTACCTAAAGGGCTGCAAGGTGGACAGACCCACCTCTGCGAGGGTCCCCGGGTCTGGGAGCCGGGTCTTCCCTCACCCGATGCCCACACTCCTTCGCCCTGTGCGCCCTCCAACTCTGCGCTCTCGAGCCTGGGGGCTCAGCGTGGGGCTCCCCCACGCTCTCGCTCCGCCCAGGTGCGATTTGCGGAGGGGGGGGCGGTGGGGGGTGGCTCCCACTGCAGCCTCCGCCCCTACGCTCTCCTCCTGCCTGGCGCTGGGGACGCTCCCCTTACCCCGCACACGGGCCTCCCTCGGGGGGTCAGGAATCCCCTTCCCACTCTACGACTAAGGAGACATCCTTAAATCCCGAGCGCCCACCTGGAAAGGTGGGCGTGGGTCTACCGACCCAGCAACGGAGATGGAAGGCTGTAGAAGCCGGGGCCGGGGAAAGGAGGGGACTACGGATCTCTCGGAGCCGGGAAAAGCATCCCTGGTCCATGATCTAACCACTCAGTCACCACCGCCCGAGACACCAACGCATTCAGAATCTCGCCGGGAGGTTTCTCCTGGAGAGGGAGACCGCCCCATCCCAGCCACCCAGAAGCCTGCCCTGCCCGGGGCCCCGGCTCTCCAGGGCTTCATTGCGCCTCTCTGCGCCTCCCCAAGTAGCCAGCCCCTCCCCCACCCGTATTTACCGGGCCAGGGCTCTCCGGACTCAAATCCCTTTTCTTCCCTATCAGATGACTGCTGGGGGTTGAACCCTCGCCCACAGTAGCAGAGCTTCTGCAACCAGCTCAGTCTCCGACCCTCACTGCTCCCCCACCCCCACCGGTAACGTTTTCCCTCCCAAAACCACTTACTTCCCCCACCCGGCTCTGCACTTGCCGTTCCCGCGGCACGCGGCCGCGACCCCCTCTATGGGCGTCTTTACCGAGCTGGGGGTGGCACACGCAGGACTGAGCGACTCCTGCCGCGCGGCACAGAGCCCCGGGGGTGGCCGCAGCCTTCCTCCTCTTCCCACCTCTCCTAGTCCACCATCTCGGCTCCTAACCAGCTCCTACAGGCAGGATGAACACCGCTGGGTCCCAAACCTTTGCCTCTCTAGCGGGAGCTGCAGGAAGTGTAAAGTCGACGAGCAAGAACACACAGAGCGAAACGGGCAGATTTATACGGCACGGGGATGTGGGGGGAGGCGCACGCGAGAACGAGACGTGCAACTTGCACTGCCCGGGGTGAGCACCGCACGGGGGGGGGGTCACAAAAGTTTGCAGACTGTTGTATTGCACTGCAGCTTCCTGCACGACAGCAAGGAGCGTCTCCTCCCGTCGCCAGGAGGAGTCCGGGCAAGGGTTTGCGCCAAGGGGCACAGGGGGTTTGGACACGGCTCGGCACTGGTGTGGTAGTTCTCCACTTGCTCCGGTGGGAACGGCCTAAGCACCCGCCGGAGAGGGACGACACCGCTCTTCGCGAAAAGCAACAGGCGGCAGCACCTTACCTTGCGCCGGTCCCGGTCCGGGGCTCCATCCTCTGGGCGCAGGGTGCGTGTGCCTGGGGGCGTGCGCGCGGCCCGAACGGCAGCGGCCGCTGTCCGCACGCGGCTGGTAGCGGGGCTGCCCACCCAGGACCGGGCGTGCCGGGAGGGCTGATTTCCCGGCCTCGGCGGCGGTGGGAGTGCGCCGCGGCTGGAGCGCGGGACGCGGGCGAGTGGTGAGTGGCGTCCTCGGGCGCCTCCACCCCGCGCGGGTGCGGCCCTCGGAGGCCCAGCAGGGCACGGCTGCGCTCCAGCTGCTGCGGCGGCCGCCGCAGACCCTACGCGGGGCCCAGGAGCCTAAGAGGAGGAGGAGGAGACAAAAGACTCGAGAGAGGCGAGACGCCTCTCTTCCAGATGCGGTCGGTTCAGTCACTGGAGGGGAATCGCCTCCAAGCACGGGCTGGGTATGAGGGAGGAGGGGCGGGGAGGACGAGGACTGGAGAAGCATCAGGGAATGAACAGGACAGAGCCCCACCACCGCCTCGCCCGCGTGGCCCTCCGACCTCCCGGGTGGGGGTCCGGAATGGGGAGAGAGGGCGGGGGCTGACGGTTTGCTGCTGGCGGAAAGGAGCCGAGGTGGGACTAGTAGCACCCTCTGCCGCCCTCGCCTTCCTTCCTTACACCCCCTTGCATAGCTTCCGTCTCAGGGTGCTCCGGCCCCATTCTTTCCCCTGTGGTCCTAACTACTGAGATCACAGCTAAATTAAGCGGCAGGAGCACAACGTGGTGACGGACTGACGGGTTTTGAATGGGGAAAAAGGAGGATGCTTGAAATTAATTCGGCCGACGATTGCCTCCTGGGTGCCAAGTACTATACTAGGTTGTTCTGGGGGGAGGATGAGTAAGGTAGACTACCCCCTTTAAGGTCTATGCTCAGACCTCAGAAGGATCCTCTGCAGCTCCTGAAGCCCAAAGTTTGGGGGTTGACTCGCAGCCCCTGATCCCTAACCCCAACCAGTTTAGTTTCTCAAAGCAGAAGACGTTAGAGGAATTCAATATTCCTTCTTTTTCCAGGGGTAACTGTGCAGCCAAAATGGGGTCTATAGCCTCCCTTAAAAAGTGTGCATGGGTGTTTTCAGATTAATGCAAATTATTGGTTTTAGTAATGTTGCTATTTCATGATTTAAATGATCAGATCTGCACCAAAACAAACAAACAAACGAACGCCACACAACAAAACAATTGACCCAGAGAAACTGGCCTTCTCAGCTTCTACAAATCCCAGCCTTTTTATAACCCTTCCCCACCCCCACCTCCCACCCAGGCAGAATTAATCTTTCCCTTCTCTTTGCAGTCATAGTTGTATTTGCCAATCACTTGCAGAACTTACATATTGGCAGATTTTTTTTATATAGATTTCTATTGCTTCGCTCACCTGTATTACTCTTTTTTCACTTTCTTTCTTTCTTTTTTTTTGTCCACTTATTTATTGGTCTCCACTGCAAGCTCCAGCATTGTTTTGTGTCTAATGGGTAAAGGATAGCTTAACCATTTGAAGGTCATTTTCTCCTTTAAACAGAACTAAGTTCCAGGGTTCCTAGAATTAAAGGGACTCAGTGATAAAATTTTTAAGAATCTGAGGGGAGAGGAGGACACATAAAGTCATATTCACAGCCCCTTTAAGCTAGAAACGTGAAACTCTAATTTATTTTTGTTTCTAGGAGATCTTCTTCTCTCACTGACCAGCCCACCTCTGTTTGCTGAATTCCCAAAGGCAAAGGAAACCAAGCTGTTGCTCAACTGCATAGGCCAAGAGATGTGTACTCCCAGTCCAGGTGGATAATGACCAAAAAATCTTTATCATTTCATGACCTGTGTCACATATGTTGAAAGCCTGCCAAGGTCTCCTCATTTCCACTGACACTGTTATCCTGGATGAATTTTAGAATGGTTTGGGCAATATTTTATTGCCGAGAGGTAAGAAATGTACTTTGTGCTTTAGGGCTATTTAAAATCATTTTTAAATTTTCTGTCCCTACTTCCTATAAATTGAATAGGATGGACACCCCAGCTCAGGGATGCACTATGAAAAAGCTTCGAATGGATAGGAGATCAGAAAAAATGACTCCCAAGATATCTTCTAAGATGATACTGTGATTGGAAAGGTTGTGGTTTGAAGTTTTGTTTCTTTATTTATGTACTTACTTATTTCCATTTTAAATGAGATTTTAGGATCCAGGCACAGATATATATGGATAATGAGTATATAATTTGGTATACTTTTTCTGAAGGAAAATTTGGCATTACTGTTGAAAGCATAAAATTTTTCATGCCATCATCCTAATGACTCTACTTGTAGAAATTCATTTTGGGGCAATAATTAAGGGTATATAACAAGATTTATCTGCAAGGATATTCATTGCAGTGTTGTTTATACTGGTAGACAGTGAATATCCTTGCAGATAAATCTTGCAGACATTTCAATGCTCAAATGCCTAACAAGAAAGGAATGATGAAATAATTTGAAAATCCGTAAATGGAATACTAGTCAGACATTACACTTTTGTTGTAAGGGAATAGGTGAACATTGTCATAAATAATGGTTATAATATAATTTTAATTGAAAAAAAATCAGATACACAAGATTAGAGATAAAAGAGTAAACATTATAATCTGGAGTTGACAGCTCTAGTTTTGGAGCCAGACATTACTACTTGCTGGCTATGATCTTGATCTCCAAGACTGTAACTATATAATTGAGTTAATGTTATTTACCTGACAGTGTTGTTGTGTTTTAAATAAAATGGTACTAATGGAGCACTTAGTACAGTGCCTAGTAGATAGTAAAATCTCGGTTTTGTTTTTTTTTTGTTTTTTGTTTTTGTTTTTGTTTTTTCAGTAATCACGAAATGTGTACTATTAAGGTGAGTTCACAGTATAATGTGCTTTTACATATATGTGCATTTAGACTCATATTTAAACTATTATGCAGCCCAGTATTAACTATTTAAGCATTTATCACTATTAATACTGGGATTATGGGCTTCTTTTTAAAAATTTGTATAGTAACCAAAAGCAGTGAAATTTGTTTTTAATTTAGTTTCTTTCTATTAAAAAATATTTTCTAACTATTGACACAGGAAATCTCTAGAGTTAGATGTTTTCTACTTCAGTTGATTCACATAATCATCAACAAGACTTGCTGACTATTGGTGTCACCCATGCTATAAAAAGGATAAATGACAGGGCATGGAGTTTGTCACCTCTGATATAAACTTAGATTTGTTTTGTAGCAACCAGGAGTCAAGTCCAGCTCAGCAAAATAAGCTGTTTAATATAAAGAGCTGATTGGTTGCTGCCCTGCTTTGTCTTGACAGCCAATTAAAAAAAAAAGAGGAAAGAAGAGGTATCAGAAGCTATATTTGTAACTTTTGATTAGTGAATTAGAGAAGAAGGCCTGTCATTGAAAGTTCATGAGATCCAACGACCTTCACATCTATAGTAGTGGCTTGTCTGTAATATACTACAAATGCGACCAAAATGTAGAGGCAAATATTACTTATTGGTGTCTTCAGTTCAATTTGTTTTAGAAATGGAAATGCATCATTTTAAAAATCAATGTTTTAGAAATTCTGCATGTAAAGAAAATTTCTTGAATTTTGAATTGTACTCGGCCTTTAAATCTCTATTAAAAAATGGAAATGTATTCCTCTGAGCCCTGAGTTAATTTTCTGAAATTTGAAGAATTGGAGTCCTTAAAACTCTGCTGTCTAATGAATGTATGGGACCAAGGCAAAAAGATGTTATTGTCAGGAACTCTTTGTGGAAGGTTTTCCAGTTAACGCTTCTTAATAACAAACCATCCTAGAACTTTTTGGCTTAAAATAATAACAATCTTTTATTAGCCTGAATCTGGAATTTGGACAAGGCTTGGGAAGAAGGTTCCATTCTGGCCCATTCAGTGTCAGCTTAGGGCCACTGAACTCAGAGCTGAAGGATTCACTTCCTGGCAGACTGCTCTGCTTGTTGGCATTCCAACAGGCGCGGAGGGTCAGGGACCTCAGTTGCTCTCCACCTGAACTTCTCCCCATGTCGCTCTCCCCAGTTCATCATAGATTTCCTCACTTCATGGAAGTTGAGTTGACAAAGAGAGCCCTAGTGGGAGTCAGCCCTCCCCTGAATAATGAAAACCTGAACAGTTAAGCATTGCCCATTACACAATCTAATCTTCATATGATATTATAAATTTTAACCCAGAAATCAGAGGGCAAACTAAGCTAGTGAACTAGCTGATTATTTGAATGATACAGGCAAAGGGATCAATTGTTTTCTGCCATTTATTGAGATCATGTCATTAAGAATTGGAAGACTAACTGGGAATGTAAATTGGTGCAATCACTATGGAAAACAGACTAGAGGTCCCTGGAAATACTAAAAATAGAACTTCCATATAATCTAGCAATTCCACTTCTGGGTATTTAGCTAAAGAAAACACATCACTATCTTGATAATGTCTGCTCCCCCATGTTCATTGCAGCATTATTTACAAAACATGGAAACAATTTAAGTGTCCACTGATGGATGGATAGATGGATAAAGAAAATGTCACACACACACACACACACACACACACACACACACACACTTGCAGGAATATTGTTTACCCATAAAAAGAAGGAAATCCTGCCATTTGTTTTAACATGGATGGGCTTCTAGATAAAGACAGACAAAATACTATATGATCTGACTCGTATGTAGACTTTAAAAAACAAAACAAACAACAAACTCTTATAGAGTACAGATTAGTGGTTGCTAGAGGCAGGGGTTGGGGGTGAAAGAAATGCACTTATTATTTGTTTTTTTTAAATTGGAGGACCAATCATTTAAAGGAATTCATAAAAATTCTCACTATATATAAACATATATTAATTTTAATGAGGACTCCACAAGGTGAAGCCCAAAATCTTTATGGTTTCCATGGGTCTTTGCCTTTAACTCTCCCCACAGCCCTATCTGATAGCTTCCTCTAGCTTGTCATATTTATCCGTCTTATCTGGGCCTTATATTGACTTCTATTAGAGCTAGCTATTGATAACTTCACCTCCCCTGCTAGGCTATAAGTTCCTTGGGAGAAGAAACTTTATTTCAATCAGTTTATAACCCCACAACCATTAGTCCAGAGCCATGCATGGAGTGAATAGTTCAATACCCCTTGCTTTTCCAACTCAATCATTTCATCTCCAAAATGGCAATATTGCTCCTGAGCTGCTCCACAGGGGAGTTAATTAATTCTATGAAAGTGGAAAATATTTTGAAGTTCAACAGTACTTTAGAAGCACTCAAGAACATTAATATATGCAATAAAGACATTATTATTACTTCTCTGACACATAAATGGTGAATAATCAGTTTTTAATGTGTTTGTTTTGGATACACTTGACCAATTTGCAGGAAGTAATTTACCTACGGATATCTGTGTGGACTGAATGAGATGTGGCTTCTTCTAGCTCTAGTGTTTGTTCATTTCTCTGGCTTTTAGAGATGTTGTTTATATATACTTCCTGCTAGAAAGATGCCCATGGTATGAGAATCAGCCTTCTGTAGTTTCATGTCTTGAAATGCAGTGTGGGTATCGATGGGATTCTAGGAGTGCACTCATAGTCCCTCAGCCATATAATTACTGTGGGAAATGCCATGTAACTACAAAGCTGAATGATCCAATAGAGAATCCCTCTCCCAAGCTGAAACTATCAGAATCACTCTTCTGGGAATTTTACATGAGAAACCTGGGAGAGTTGGGTTAGTCTCTTTGATGGTTAAAGCTGCAAGATGTACATTGCAGGAGCCATAAGCAGGCATGCTGTCGGTTATGTGGAGAAGGCCACACGGCAGTGTGAGTCACAAAGGTGCCACACAGGGACAGGTGTGAGAGGTAGAGTGATTCTCCATAGGGTCTCAGTCCCTGGTCCCAGTTATGTCTCTGCTTTCCCCACAGCTTTTTCTTCATCCTCTCTTTTTAATAAATTCTCCTTTTTCCTTAAACTAGTTCAAATTTAGTTTCTATCATTTGAGACCAAAAAATCCAAGTAATGCAACAGCAAATAGATTTGAGAAATGTTTCTCAGAATATGTTTGATTAAAAGTTGGGCTTGGGGACCTTTCAACCTGAGGCTTATATTTTGAGAAGTCAAAAGCCCATTGAAAAACATAAATTAAACCTTATTTTTTCCAGATAATTAAAAATAGAACCTGGCATGTAAATTCAAGATCCCAGTATTTGTGATTTACTAGAATGGTGGCTTCATGAGGACAGAGATTTAATTCTTTGCCACTATACCATGATGACTATAATAGAATTCTGCACATAATAAATGTTTGTTGAATAATGTATTTTTGTTTCATCTTTTCTTTGCTCCCAGTAATAACTATTTTAAAAAAATCTACTACTTACTGAATTCACACGACAAACCAGCTACCATATTAAGGATAATCAAACATTTCATTTAGTTTGTTGCCAGACTGTGGAGTAGAGGTGGGGGCAACTGTGGATTGAGGGTACTTGTTCTCAGAGACTAAACAGTTTGCATAGATTCTACATGTTGGGGTGAAGATGTAAACATAAGAGCATTAGTCTCCATACTATGTGCTTTCTCTATTAAATTGTAATTACATATTAAGACATTTCTCAATAGGGCAGAAATCTCTTCAGGATCAATAAGCTGAAAAGGGGCAGGATTGGACTGGAATATACTTCACATGTGATTCCAATTCTAATTATCAAGGATGTAGCGAACACAGAATTAGTCCTCATATGATAGAGAAGTAAATGCAGAGCTATGGTGCTGCCTCCAGTCCTCACCTGTCAATGCCTCCTTGGAAAGTTCCATGATCAGGATGGAGCCCTCTTCTTCTTCCCCTTGCCTTCTCATAAGGAGACATCGTGACATTCCCAGCCCCTTGTAGCTGTTGGTGTTCCATCACATCCTCTGGCATCACCATTCCCAGAGCCACAGCTTCCTGCTGCAAGCACCTGCTACTCTATGCCTCATCCCTTGAGGGGTAGCCTGGAAGTACTACCCAGGGGACTTACTGCCTCGCCCCCAATGACTGACGGGAATTGATGGATGGATACCTTACACACTGCTCTTGTTGGTATGAGTCTAAGGCATGTTCTACACTATCTCGCAGAGGTCCTCAGTGTGATTGTGCCCACACTACTCACGATGCTCACTTGCTAAAAACAGAGCTCTTTATTGGCTTCCTTCCTTTCTGTGTTTCACTTACTTAGACCTCTACCAGAACTTTCCAAATAAATTATAAAAACTCTCACCTTTATCTGAAGGGTATGTTTCTGGAGTAACCCAATCTAAATCATCTCTCTTCACTACTGATCCTTAAGAGAGAGGGTCACATTACCTTATTGATGAGTTTGAAAGAAGAAACTGAGCACTGTCCACTATATTTCTCTCTCTCGGAGTTGGCAAGTCCAAGGGGCATGCCTGTTTGGACTGCCCTCTGCAATGTGTTTAAGGGCTTTATAGATCTTTATAGATCTAAAATCACATTCTTCAGTCAACTTTATTACCAATGTAGTGGACATTTTGATTGCATTGAGATTAGGTCCACATGACTTATACAAGCCAGCAGGTGGAAACAACCCAAATATACATCAATTAACAAATGGATAGACAAACTATATTATATCCTGGTCATCAAAAAGAATGAAGTACTGATGCATGCTACAACATGGATGGACCCTGAAAACACAACGGTAAGTGAAAAAAGTCCACTTACAAAAGAACACATATTATATGATTCTACTCATATGCAATGTCCAGGATAGCTACGGAGGCAGAAGGTAGATTAAGGCTTGCTTAAGGATGGGGTGGGTGGGGGAAGGGGAGGGGAAGTGATAACTAAAGGGTGTGGGGTTTCTTTTTGAGGTCAGAAAAATGTTATGAAATTGACTGGCATGGTGGTTGCATATGTCTATTTATATACTAAAAACTATTGAAAGGTACACTTTAAATACATGAATTATGTCTCAATAAAGCTCTCAAAGTTAGGTCGACATGGTGCTGCAAATTGTTAAAATTAGGGGAAACTGGTGAAAGGTACATGAGATGCTCTGTATTATCTTTGTAAATGTGAAACTATTTCAAAATACAGGAGACGCTCAGTTAACTGGCATCCATGGGGATTGGTAGATGCCAGATAAATGTCAGTATTAATAGACTGCCCGTTAACCAGCACTGTTGCTTGAGTGCCAGTTAATGGAGAATCTACTGTAAACAGTTTTTTGAGGGTCTAAATTTGAAAAGGCCCAAACTTGGGGAAGGTCAAAATTTCTCTGACTCAGTTTCCCTACCTGTAAGGAAGAATAATACTATGATATTTATGTACTCATTGCATAAGGTGTTGTAAGAATCAAATGAGATAGCGTATATGACCCCAATGTATCTGCAAATAAACAATTTCTCTCTCTCTCTCTCTCTCTCTCTCTCTCTTCCTCTAAAATAAGACCCTAGGTGCATAAGACAGAATTACCACTGTATCTCAGACATTTCATTGCTTCCCAAGATCTCCATTATCTTCCATATCTCTCTGTTAATTTCAGATGTAAGATTTGGCCTGATAACGTGTGGTCAAAGTTCAAGCAATGAGGTTAATATTCTTATTACTGCAATTTAATAAATACAATGAATCAGCTCAGTTTTCAATGCCAGAAATGTGGGGGGCAAAAAGCAGGGTGATATTAATTAATAATCGATGCCAAAGCGGCCATCCTTTGCAATTAGTTGTTCTTATTCTTTTGCGTCCCATCATAACTATTTTCTCTATTATATGTTTTATGAAAATGACCCACATGCCAGTCTGTAACTGATGATGAGGGCTTTCCCTCCCTCCTCCTGTAGCACTTCCGGAAGCTAGCACAGTATTTCTGCTAGCTGGTCTGGAGTCAGTTCTGCATGTAATTATGGGGTTGATTTTCTTCTTTTGTATTACAGTTTTCACCACCCACTGTGGGCGTTTGGGATGTGACAAGGAAGCCTTCCTGATTGTTGCCCAGCGTGTTGGGGAAATGTCCTTGTTGAAGTGGAGACTGGGGTTTCAGTATTTTCTCCAAATTTAAGGGACAAAAGAAACTCTGGACAAGACATTTAATTCCCCAAGTTTTACAGTTTTCCTCTGTAAAACTAGAAGATTGGCCTATATCATCTCTAAGCTTCCCTCAGCACTGACATTATCCAAAATACCAGCATTTTCCTGAAGTTTACTGACAAGTAGTTTCCAAACACCAGAGGAACGCTGCTATGTTGTTATTATCTGTCCTCTGTTTGCAGTACCTCAATACGAAATCATCCCTGGGAGCAGCTCTGTGTTTTTGTGCCTGCTCTGAGAAAAGGCTTAGAGAACACAGGAAGAGGGAATGATAGTGAGGGTGCATCCTTCCAGCATGGACAGGGGTGGTGTCATTTTGTTATGATGCTGAAATAACAGGGACACCAGTGGAAGGCTGGTCTCAGTGCCTGGAAGATGAGTATTATATAAGTGCAATTTTACCTTCTGTGTTAATCTTTGCTGAGGTAATTGCTGTCATTCTATTTTCAGTGTGTTGTTGGCAATGCTGTGTGGCTTACTGACAGTTGTTCAATAAAAATAGAGATTTGACTCAAGAGGAAAGTGTACTATTCACATGTGGCCGATGTTCCGTTTCTAGAGCCATGGTACTTAATTCCTCAGGAGTTAGATGGGAAGAGGCACTTGTTAGTGAGTTTTACCAGGAATGAAGACTGAGTTCTATTTACAGCTTGGTGGGGACGTCTGGCACATAACTTTATATCCCAGGAGCCATGCAAGAATTTCAGCAATGAAGGAAACTGGAAGTCATAGTCTTCTCTTTACTCATTCAACCCTAAGTCATATTCAGCATACCCTCCATATGCACCACCAAATAGAACAAAATTTACCTCCTGAATATCTCTCTAATGATCCAAACCCCACTATCAGTGCCCCCACTGCTGTCTGGGTTCAGTACTTTGTCATTTCTCTCCTGTGCACTATAATACCCTCCTAAAAGGTCTCACTTCCCTCAGCTCTTCTTTCATCCTCCCTTCATTCTCAGTGCAGCAGCTGGAGTGATCCCCTAGTCTGCAAATGTGAATGACATGCCTTACTGAAAACTCTTTGGTCATTTGGAATAAAAGCTTCACTTCATTACACAGCTTACAGTCTCATGATAGTTTTCTGCCTCCTTTACTCTCTGCCACTTCCCTTTCTTTTAGGACCCAGCCAAGCTTAGCTATCTCTCCAAATTCACCATGCTCTTGTGCCTCTCACTAAGTAAGGTGCTTTCTGGCATCCTCAACTCACACAAGCCAGCTTCTCCACAGGTGTTTCTCACCAACACCCTCTCTGAATTGCCTTTCCTAACTCTCCAGAAAGACCAAGACTATTGCTTCCCCATTCCCAATGTTCGTGTAGATACTTTCCATATGGCAGTAATCAAACTAGCATTGTCAAGGTGAACTCAAGTGTGAGCATGTACAGGCTTTCACCATGTATTGGATCTTTAACTCTTTAGCATCAGATCAGGAAACAGGGGAAGAATGGAGAGAACATTTAATAAGCACCTATTATTATATATCAGGCACCATGTTTGTGATTTGAGTGGTGGGAGACAGGAAGGGAAAGGAAAGTAAGCAGTCTGTGACCTACATCTGCCAGAATGATAAAAGTAATGAAGGGATGGAAGAGATACAATAAAATACCATGCATATTGAAAATTCAGTAAGCCAGAAAGTCCTCTCGTCTTGGGAAGAACGTAATAAATCATGGAAGGGAAGGCAAACTAAGGCTAATGTTAAGAAAGTAAAAACTTTGACTCCAAATGACTTCCAGTCTCTCAGTGAATGGAAAGGCCCTTGGTATTAAATTCTCCTGACATTTTTGAGGATGACTATGATGATAAAGCATCTAACATGAAAGAGATCAGAAAATATAGATGTTTTAAATCAAGGGAATCCCGGTAATCGCTCTTGGTGATATTGAAGGAATTCTTAAGTAGATGACTTCATAGCCATAGAATTTAATTATGGGTCATAGGAAAATTACTCTCCTACTCTTTAAATCAGATTTTGACTTTTAATAAAGACTGTTGGGAGGTGAGGCTGGACAAGTAGCAGAGAGGAACTTACAATGAGACTTGTTGACTATACTATGGGGTTAATATTTCATCATGAAGGGTCTGCAGGACAATTAAAGAATTTTGAACAAGCTGCATCACAATCACATTTGTAGGGTAGAAGTTTGTGATTGTTGTATGCAAGATGGATGGTAAGTGTTCATGGAAGGACAGAGATAGTGAGATCATTTAGGACTGTATTACAATACTCCAGGTGAGAAATATGAATCTTCTGAATCAATACCATAGAAGGGGTGATGGTAAGTCATGGACCAATAGAAAGAGATGGTTCTGAGGCAAATTAGGGCATCTGACATTGTCTAAGTACCCATGCTGTGATGGACTCTAATCATCCCTTCCATGTGCTAACTCAGTGGGGTATCCTTAGCTCTTCAAGCTTTCCATGGCCAACAGAACTCCAGCCCCAATGTTGGAGATGCCTTTGTGTATCCAACCAAATGACCACTTTCCTCCCCACCATTTTTTCAACAGAGTCCATATCTCACTATAAAGCTTGAAAACCTGCTTTCCTAGACACCCTTAAAGTGAAGGATGGGCAGAAGACATGATTTCAATCAATGGCACCCAAGGGAAAACTTGCTACTAATAATTTTTTAGTAAAGGTCTTTCTCCCTTTAAAAATAATTACAAAAGAAAAAGTATCTTTCTTTTACTAGTCATGGACATTTCCGGGTCTATGTGTGATGCCTAGAACTGTGGCAGCCATTCCAAAACCACGAAGGGAAAACCTGAAGGCAGAAACCTTACATTGAGAAAAAAAAAGAATGGAAAGAGCCCGGGTTCTTAATAATGTCATTTGAGTTCTTAAATGAGATCTGTAATCCTCTACCTCCAAACTTTTGTTATATGAAATAATACAAAGCCTTGTTTTAAAATTCAAAACTTTTTGCTACTCAAAGTGTGGTCAGTGGACCAACTATACCAATATACCCCGGAACGTGTTAAGACTGCAAAATCTTAGGCACTGTTGCAGAAATACTAAATAAAAAATATTCATTTTAGCAAGATCCCCAGCACTGCACCAATTTAAGTCACTTCTAATTGGGTATTTTGTTACTTGCAGTTAGAAGTATCTTAATTAATGTACTTACTATATAGAGTTCCTTTTATAAGTAAATTAATGGTATTTTCTTCTGTTATTCTATGATATTTGACCACCTCTGTATTACAGAATGCATTTTATTTTGTCATGTTTGTATAGCACAGTTAGGAGTATCCATGACAGTCTTGACCCATGCAACTTCATAAATTATTTCTTAAGAGTAGGCCCTATGCCCTATTTAGCTTTGTATCCCCCTTTCTGCCTAGCATTAAGCTGTATGAAAACAAATATCCAAATGTATTTTGAACAGAAGAATAATAAGGATAATCACGTCTTGTGATTCCTCTGGCCAATGAAAATTTTAGAACCTCCGATAAGTAGAAATAATTCTAAGGTATGCTGATCTGCCTTAAGCTATAAATGTATTCTGTTTTCTTATTCAATTACTTTTCCAGGTAAAGCGCTGATACACAGAGGTCTTCAGAGTCAAGACGCTCAATATATCGAGGGCCTTTTTCATGGTAGGCCATATCACTGCCATCTTCCTAAAGCTTAATTGCCTTATTGTCAGTAGAAAAATGAAAGTCATCTCAAGGTTTCCCCTGTCAAAGTCACCAGATCTAGCTCTCTTGGGAATACTCCATACAGATGGTGCTTAATTTGATCAATGCCGCAAATCAATTTACCATTTAGCATCCAGCATTGACCACTCCATATGCCCATGAAGGAAATCCCTGGCCATCCAGAATTCAGAAAAAGCTAAAACGGGGCAGACATATTGAGCTGACTCGGCTTTTCTTAAAAGGCTCTGGCAGTGGCCAAGCTTGGTGAAGCTAGAATGCTGGGATAAATATAGAAAATTGATTTACTTTTTTCATTTAATAAAAAGCATCCACAGATTGCACAAGGAAGAAACCCTACACATTGGTCATCCAGATAGAGGACAGACACACACACACACACACACACACACACACACACACACACACAGAATAGCTTTTAGCCATCTTACAACACAAACACAAATACATAGAGACATGGTTTGATTTTCTAGTTTATCCACAATTTTGTAAATACACCTTCATAACCAGCCATACATCTGTGTGCTGGCCAGCTTCCTTAACATCTGCAAAGCAACAGGTATTGTAGTTGTGGTGAGCACCTACTGTAGGTCTGGTCCCAGCTCCATTCTGATCGGAGGTGAGAGGTGAATCTATATCATGTCAGACTCAGTTTATTCAAATGACTACCATCCTTTTGATTATGAACACACTTCAATTTAAAATTTTAGGGTCGATAAAAAAATCATACAATTATTTAGAGGAAATAGTTTGACAAAAATGTTGGGAGATTTACAAGATAATTTAAAAGAGTTTGCTAAAAATTTTTCTGCCTGTTTCAACAACATCATCTATTTACAACAGCTCTAATTGGGCAAAGGAGTAGACATGGTCTAGCAAAATCACCCCGAGCAGTTTGTGCTGTGTTCAATATTGCCAACCAAAAGCTAAATTTTATTGGACCAAATTTTCCAATAAGGCTCATGCAAAACCACACACGGACAGCTGTGGTTATAAGTCCCCAATTGTCCTTTGCAAATAGAGAAATTGCAGAAGCTATTTCATAATCTGGGAATGCCTTTTCCCTGTTCAAATAATGGCCTAGACTGAGAAAAATCTGTCCTGTAATTGGTGGGGGCATTGTTTCACTCCCAGAATAAAAACTAATTTTATGCTTATATTAATAAGATATTTTTTAGACACTATTCATTTGAAATTCAATGGGAGTTAATTCCTCAGAAAGACAGAGCTGGTTAACTAATTTAGTTTCCAACTTTGGTTACCAGATGTCTTATTCATATTTATGATAAACATATAAGAAAAAAAACAGAGTTCTGAGAGGTTCAGTGGCTTTCCCGTGGTCATTCAATTATAAGCAGAACCAGTCCTACAGCCTCATTGCCACTTTTGCTTAGAGCAGTGATTCTCAACTGGTGGTAGTTTCGCCCTCCAAGGGGCATTGGACAGTGTCTGAGGACATTTTTGTTTGTCACACGAGGAGGAAGTTCCTCCTTGCATAAACTGCTAGGGGAAAGGCCAACAATGATTCTAAATATCCTACAAGTCACAGAACCGCTCCCCAGTATGGCGATGTAGAGGCTAAGAAACCTAGGAATAGAAGTAACATTCAAATGTGCAGGCTTGCAGCTCCCTGCCCCTGCCACCCGCCACGTGCAAACACAAAAATGACCAGAAAAGGATGGAATAGTTGTCTACATTTTCTATCACTCACTTACAAGCAGAACAAGAACAATAATAACAGCCAATTGTAGAGTTTTCCATGACAATTCTCTTTCACTCACTACACTTCTAACACATCCTGCCAGCTCCACTTCCAAATTATATTCCCAAGCCAGCTGCTTCTCACCACCTCCACTAATACCTCCTGGCTCGCGCCATCGTGATCATCAGCCTGGACCACTACCAATCCATTCTGAATGGTGTATCTTCACCTCTCCACCCATTTAATCTGTTTTTCACTCAGCAGCCACAATGACTGTAACAATATAAGCCTGATCATGTCACTTTCTTGTTATAAAGCTTAGTCCTCCCTCCACTGAGACTAAGTCCATATCCTAGTGTGCTATTAGAAATAAGTAGGACATGGTTTTTATAGTATAATAAGTGGGGTGCTCCTAGCCTTTAGTAATTAAGGGCATAGGAAGCCAACTGTCCTGTACTAGGAGGAACCGACCTGCCCAAACTGTTTATTTAGCCCCTCTGGGAAGAAGCAGTCACCTCATCGCCTACCCCACTCTCCATCTGTGCTCTGGCCAGTGACTTTGGTTCTTTTTGAACCTGTCAATCAAGTTTTAGTCTCAGGGATTCGGTAGCAGTTGCTCCCTGCCTAAAAGGTCTTTTCCAATTATCCAGAGGCCTTGCCCCTCACTTCATTCAAGTCTCAGCTGAACTGTCATCTGATCAGAGAGACACTATACCATAGTCTTATCTAAATGATGATCCCCTTCTTTAAGATGAGGTGTTATTCTACTAGATGTTTCTTCCTTTCATTTATCAGTGTCTGATATAATATAACATATGTTTATCAGTGTATTCTGTTTCTTCTATGTTCCCATTATAGAGTGAGCTGCAAGAGGATAAGGGTTTTGTCTATTTTGCTCATCTTTGTATCTTCAGTGGCTAGAACAGTGGCACATGGATGGTATTAGACAAATGCATATAGAATGAATAAATAAATGTATGTCTTCACACACACACACACACACACACACACACACACACACACACACATCCCTCTGGAAATGTGTGGTCAGAGTAGAGAGAAAAACCATATATTTCCCTTTAATTTGATGACTGTATGTTTTAAAAACCTAACATTACTGAAAAAAGCATTCATCCAAGAATACTTGGAAAATTATTCTTAGGAAGTAGTTTTAATTGTTATTTTAATTATTTTTGTAACCATAACATGTCTTTGTGGACTGAGTAGCATAAATAGGTCAAGATATGTTTCAAGAACTTCAGGAATCATGGAAGAAAAAGAGTAGAAAAAGATATGTTCACCTAAGATATAATGAACAGTTTTATTGAGAGATGTAAAGTTTCACGGACTTTTTTATGCTGACAATCTTAAATGTGTAAATTCAACAGAAATGATGAAGTAAGAAAACTTCTCCATTAACTTTGATGGGAGCTGGGTATCTGGCAAAACTGCAGTTGCCTTGAGGCCTGGTTTCAGGCCAAGGAAGAAACTGCTCCTCTCAGGGAAAAGCTTGAGTTTGGAAAGACAAGCTCCCAGCAGTCTTTGATCAGCAGACAAAAGTTGGCATTCTCTGACCACAGTTTTCTGAGCTCTGATGACCCCTGCCTCTCCTTTACCCACCTGGTTAAAGAACAGTAGAGATGGAGCAGGGCAAGGAGAATGCTATCATGAAGAAGGCACCTGTAATACTCACTGTCATCTGGATGTGTTTTGGGTCAAGTTCATAGACCCAGAGCACTAGTGAGCATTTTTGTGGAAGTGGGTTACTGGGGGCTGCTTTCCTGAGAAGAAGAGTGTAAGAGGCCTAACAAAGCAGGAGAAGAAATCCAAGCCAGGTTATAGCTTTAGCAGGAGTCTAGCTTCAGCCTGATGCCATGAGAAGCTCTGGGATATGAAGTGTACCATGGAGTTGGTCCTTAAGGTGACAGCACCAGCTTTTCATGGCCCTTTGTCATAAGTCTGACTGCTCGACAAAATGGGGCATGACTTCCCTGGGGCAGCTGTGAGCCTTTAGCAGCCACCCATCATGGGGCATGGGGAGCCCCTATCCTGTGAAGGGGATTTGGATGAGGCACCAACAGCATTTGCTTCATGTCTGCCAGCCCCAAGGAGACATGAATCATAGTTTTTGTTTTGTTTTGTTTTGTTTTGTTTTGTTTTTAAATACCAAAAAGCATTTTCACTAAGTATCAGCCCTTGGCACGCATTATTCGTAGTGGCCTTGAGAACCATGTCTGGCATCTTGAATTTCTTGTGAGGGAATTCTGCTAATGTAGGGCAACGTCAGCATGGTATTTGCTACACCGAATAACATTTCCATTCCTCCTTGAAATGCTCCAAGCATTTTACAAAGAGCCATATTAACAAGTCTCTGAGAGCAATGGAAGACGTTAAAAATAGATGGTAAAACAACTAACTTGAAGATTTAAAAAAGGAGTCCATTTTATCAACAACTTTTAATAATAATGAAGTGAAACCATTTTAGCAAGTCCTGTAGAAATCTTATTTGCATATGTTTTCTTTAAGAAAAAAAAATCTCTGAAGCAGCATGATATAGCCCAGGGTTTTCAACTTCATCACTATTTACACCGTGGGCCAGAAAATTTTGGGCTGTTCTCTGCATTATAGGATGGTTACCAGTATCCCTGGCCTCTACCTACTAGATGTTACTGGCACCCCTGCCCCACTGCTCCGCCCTCACAAGGCCAAATTTCCCTGAGAGGACAAAATTACCCCTGGTGGAGAACCATCAGCCAAAGGAACCCAGAATAATTCTTGGAGTCATGGCAGCACCATTGACTATCTATGTGTCTTGAACAAGCCAAAAAGTTATTCTAAACCTTGGTTTTCTCATATGTGAAATACAAATAATATCCACATTACAGGACTGTTATAATGATTTAAATAGAGAGCATCGGTATAGCATACAAGTTGGCATGTAAGTCAATGTGTCTATGTGTCAGTTTTCTTCATTTCCTTCTAGACTAAAATACTTGCAAAAGTGGTTTGCATTCTTATGGGTAGAATAATACTTAAAGGACCATTTGATACAAATTAGGACTTGCATGATTTTACTTTAAAGATCTAAGGTTGAAGGGGAAAAAGAAAACTAATTCCTTCTAATTGGAAAAGATGTCACTCTTACTTGCCCCCATCTAGTTTTTACTAAACAATCTCTGGGGAAAGTATATTCAGAACTTAAATAAGAATTAAAAATAACATTTTCTGAATGCTTAACTGTGTAACAGATACAATATAAGCACTGTATGTGGAATGTCTTGAGGAGATACTATCTCCAATTTATAGATGAGAAATAGGAGCAGAGACAAGGTTAAGAAATTTCCCCCAGATAGCAGAAAATTATGGAGCTGGAATTCATACTGAAGTCATCTATTGGGAAGTAGAAAAGCCAAGTGTGCATTTAAAAGAGAGTTGGTGGTTTGAGAAGAGGAATATACCTAGAGAGACAGACTCAGTGATGGGACAACTCTTTAACTTCCTGCCTTAAGTCTAGTCCAGAAGCCACAATTCTTCCTTGAATTATGAGTTTAGAGACCCCAAGCATGGAGGAGTTGCCCCCACATGCCATATGCAAACTAAACCAATAAAAATACATGAATTCAATTTAAGAAACACCAAGAAATTCCTAATTTTCCACATGACCAATATATTGATGATTTTTGGAAATATCTAATAACATTTTTGAAAATATTTTCCCCATATTGAGCTTGTCTACTGGGGGGTATCCACTACTGATAACTGTGTTTTTCAATCCTCCTGCAAATGTCTTGATATTGAATAAGTAATCTTGACCTTGGAATGAAAGGTTCATGACCTCAGACTGAAAAACTTAACTTCTCTCCTAACCTTAGTTAGACACCCTCATTTGGACCTTCCATGTTTCTGTTGATCTAGGACAGGTACCAACCAGCAGGCTTTTTCTGTAAAGGGCCAGATAGCAAATACGGCACCTCTGTCGCACTTAACTCTGCTACTGTAGTTCAAAATCAGCCACAAACAATATATAAACATATTGACATGGCTGTGTTCCAATCACATTATGTTCTCCAAAATGGGCAATGGAGATTTGGTGTGTGGGCCACACTTTGCTGACCTCTGATCAAGGGCCCCAACATTATGCAAAATTACACGATTAAGAAAAAACAGGACATATGAGAAAATATGGGGTTCAGGGAACAATATTCAAACACTCCGTGAACAGAAAAAGATAGGAACCTAATAAAACCTATGTTACAATTTACCTATGTTCAATGGTTAAGAGGTACACAAATAAACATGGAACTTTACTTTGAAAAAGACTTATAAAAAAGGCCTGTAGAAATACGCTTTGGAACCACTGTACTTCATGAGTTATTGTGAACCCTGGTATCACACTGGTGTACCTGGTTACCTGGACTGTGTGCTCATGGCCTATTTGTGGGGAGGGGTGTGTTGAGGTTGCAGGAAAATACAGGTTTAAAAATTTACAACACAACACCCTTAAAAGAGAAAAAAGGTGATCTTCAAGTCTACCTGAGCAGGACAACCCATTAGACTGTATGGGCCATCACCCCCAAAATTTCCGGGTCCTATGCTCAAGCTAAAAACCTCTCTGAAGGGATTTATATTAATATGCAAATAAATCAGGTTATTGGGCCCTCTGCTGAACCACAAGACATCCAGTATTTTTACCTGCTTCGTATGTATCTCACCTGTACTTCTTATTGTATGCTTACTAGTAAATATGTATTCTTGCTTTCATTAGAAACTAGTTATATAGCAATTATAGATCAGTGTTTAAAAATATTTAGATTTATATTAAGTGTTTCTTAAAATTAATTAAGAATTAATGAACACTGAATTATCACTCCCAGTATTAAATGCACCACATGCCTTGTTTGCCATTTAACCTTATCTCTATGACGTAGGACTTCTGAGATGAAGTTGATATTTTTAGATGAGAAAACTGGGGCTCAGAGAAGTAAAGACACCCACAGAGGTCATACAGCTAGAAGGTGACAACACCAACTCAGTTTGTTTGATTTCAGTCCCCCAACGTAACCACAAAACAGTATTAGTTAACTATCTCTACAAAAGAAGTCAACCCAAAACTTCATGGTTTAAAAAGCAAATATTGATGATCTCACTTAGTTTCTGGGGGTCAGGAGTCAAGGAGCATCTTAGATGGGTGGTTCCAGCTGAGGGTCTCTCTTGAAGTTGCAGTCAAGATGCTGTCGAGGGCTGTGGTCATCTTAATGCTTTCCTGGCTTAGAGATCCAAACTCACTCACATGACTGTTGGCAGGCAGCTTCAGTTCCTCACCATGCAAGTCAGCCCATAAGGGTGCTTACAATATAACAGCTGGATTCCCTAGACAATGATCTGAGAGAGAGATCAATACCAAGATAAAAGTTCTAGGAGGTATTTAACCTATTTCAGAAGTGATATGTCATCATTTTTGTCATAAAATGCTATTGGTCCCAGAAGCCAGCCCTAGTAGAAGGTGGAGGGCACTGTATGAGCATGCGACTCCCAGAGGTGGACACTGTCATGGGCCACCTTGGGGGCTGCACAGAATTGCCTACCAGAGTTAGAGTTATCCCTTGAAAGGGAGCCAGCAAACCCCTTCATTTGGGGCTTCCCTACCAGCTACATATCAGTGTGAAGAATACAGGGAGTGGCTTTTCTAGGCATCTTTTTTTCTTAATGGAAGACAAGAGAAAAGGGAAAGAGAAGGGCTATATAACGTGGTAACTTTTGCATCCTTCGCAGTGCCTTGGAGAACATGGATTGGACGTGACACGTGGAGGGGAGTTAAGCCTTCCCAGGACACACACACCCCCATTGTTGATGAGACAGAGAGGGAGCTTACTCTTCCAGAGTCCCTGGGCAGGGATGCACCATCAGCTTTAGCACTGTTTTTCTCATTTCATGGCAGGACATAAAATGAGGAAACTGGCTCAGGAACTGAGAAAACTTGATAGGGAGAGAAAGGGAGAAATGGTCCGTAAATGTTGGAATTATTCCCCAGCACCAACAAGTGATAAACTCCCGCTGTTGCTCTCACAGATCTGTAACCACAATTGCACCTATCCCCTTTAAAAATAGCAACTGCAGTCAAGAGTATTTCTAAGATAGTAGAGTGTCATCTTCATTTTTAAACATGAATAAGCTACATGGGGGCTAAAGCATTAGACAAAAGAGAGCAGAGAGGGGAGCAGGGCCAGATTTTATAGGGGCTTCCAGAAAAGGGCTGTTTATTCATTCACTCCTTCCACCAGCATTTAGGCAGCCTTTATAACGAGATGGCGACTAAGCATTTGAGGGCGTATAAAAACATATAAAACACAGGCCCTGTTTTCCAGACGTGGAATATTATTGATCAATCCCCATAGGGTTAATAGACAGACAGCCTCAATTACTTATTCATTCATTCACCAAATGTTGCTGTGTCAGGTATTGTGCTAGACACTGGTGTGGCAAAGACCAATAAAATAAGTGTCTGTTCTCCTGAGCCCAGAGTCTAGCAGCGGGTCAGAACTGAGGTAGATCCAGAACAGTAAGAGAAGAGATAAGTGAAGCACCTCATGCAGCTTGGGGGAGAGGATGGAGGGGTGCTAGGGCAGTTGCTAAGGGGAAGTGTACTCAAGAGGAGTCTCAAAGAGAAAAGTACATCAATCTTTAGATCCACATCTGTACAGCTGACTTTCCATCTGTCTCTCCATTAAGTGGGGTGAGGCTTATAAATTCTCATCATGGGCTCTGGTTGGAATTCCAGTCCTGTTGCTTATGAGTTGTAAAACCTTAAGCAAGCCTCCTGATGCCTCAGTTTCTCATCTGTAAAGTGAAGATAATAATAGAGGTTACTCCCTATAATCACTATGAGAAATAAATGAGTGAAGGCCTACAGAGTGATCAAAAGAATACCAAGCACAAATTTCTATCCACACACACACACACAAACACACACACACACACACACACACACACACACACACACAGAAAGAGAGAGACAGAGAGACAGAGAGAGACAGAGAGAGACAGAGAGATTAGTAAAATATGCCACTGGAGAGCCTCCCAGTTATGTCCCTGGCTCTTGGGAATTAAAATTAGAGTTATGAAAGGGCAAGCCCAAGATACAATTTGGAGAGGTTTCCAAGAGATAAGGTAAGGAATTTTTAGTGGCTGCCCCTGGGAAAAGCCAGAGTTGTGAACTTTTTGGCAGGTAGCAGGGAGAAGAGCCAGGGTTCTCATTCTTCACAGTCAGAGGTCTCAAAGGGGAGCTGTTGCCCTAGCAAATTTATGGGTGTTCTTGCTTCTATCACCACAACCTGGAGGAGCAGGCGTGCTTTGTTGTGTCCTTCTGGGAAGGAGATGGCAAATAAAATCTTATGCTGACTTTAATGTCCATGTTCTCATCATTGCTCCCCTTCCCCACTCTTTCCCAAAGACTGAATCCACCAGGGAAGCGGAGGCTTCCATCACCGTATGATGTGTATCCAAGTAACTGCTCTGCAAAGCATAGAGTGAGAAATCCTATTTGTAGCAAAAGAAATTCAACTAAATGTTACAGTATTTTGTTTACATTGTGGTACAACACTGCATATGTGCTGTTCCATGTCATTTAGCTCCAAACTAGTTTCCTCAGGAAGCCATTATTATTATTCTCATTTTAGGATGAGTGAGGAGATATTTAGAGCAATTAATAACTTCCCCAGTGTTATTATTAGCAATTGGAAGGACTGGGATTTGAGCCTAGATCTATAGGACTCTAAAGCAAATTCCTGTAACTTCTGTGATATGTGATATCAGAACTAAGGAGTTACTGAGTTTTAGAAAGGATAGGAGGGAAGTGGGGAAGACTTCAGAGAGGTGGTATTTGAGCTGAGGTTTAAGGATTTACATGTGGAAAACATGGAATACCTCATTTTTAACCAAGAACTGTTAAAGGTTATGAGGGCATGAAAGTCATGACCTCTCGGGGGAACGGGGAGGAGACTGGTGTGTCTAAAGCACGGGGGTGTGGTGGAGATATGGCTGGACAGGGTTATGTTCATGGAGCATAATGTTTCCCTCAACCTGATGGAAACTCAAGCCCATCTTTGGGGACAGGGACAGAAAAGTGGAGGCTCCATGTCAGATGATGTACCACAGGCAGGCCTTTTGCCCATGGTTGATGCTCGGTTTCTGCATCACTGGGCATGGAGCCCAGCTGCGAGGACTCGAGACACTGCAAGTGGCCCAGACGTCTGGGTTGGACTTGATGATGGGAAATGAGCAGCAGACGAGAAACCAGCAAGGAGCTGAACCTCAGACCCAAGTATGATGGATTGCGAAGCAGAGACAGTGCCCAGCTACGCAGGAAGGGTCCCTTCTAGCTCCTATGGGCAGCCCTGATGACATCCCACAGAGATCCCAGTCCCAACCATTCCACAGATAGCTGATGGTTCCTTGAATTGTGGGCAATAAAGATATCAAATCTAGGGTTTGTCTTTAATGATCCTATTGTTTGGCCATACCATTCTAGACTAGAAATCACCCCCAACCAGTTGGCATGTCATTTTCAGAGGTAATGTGAATCCAGAACAACAAAATTCTGACCTGCTCATTAGAAGATAGGATATCATTAACAACAGCAACAACAGCAATAAAGCAGTGACTGGTTTTGCAACCGACAGTTCAGATTCAAGCCCCAGCTCTTAGCATTAAGCAGCTCTGTGATCTTGGACAAAGTGCTTACCTTCCTGAGCCTCAGTTTTCCTAACTGGGAAAAAGGGCTACGAAAGCCTGTTGTAGGATGGATGTCAGTAGAAGTGAGATCTGCATGGAGACACACTGCGGTTTTAAAGCAGTGGGCATTTAGACTGCATGAAAGTTAAGAATCACTTCAGAATCTGAGAGAAATGTAATCTGCTTCTGCAATCGTGACCCCTGAGGGGTCAATTGTGATGCTCACAGACACTATTTGATGCCCTGCTTTGTTAGGTCCCTCACAAGTGTCATAGGTCTTCCTTCCAGGGCTGGCAACAAAGGGAGCAGGTTTTGGGCCCTGATGGCTCCTGCTTCAGGCAAGGTCTCTGCTGACCTCCACATCCCTCTGAGACCCAGCAAATGTTAGAAATGATGACATCCTGCAGGCACATGTACATAAATGTGCCTTAAAACAATAGCACAGGTTGAAAAAGTCTCCTTCTCCACTGACTTCCTGGCATGTTTAGTTACCACGTTTATGCTTCTGTGGCCTTGAAAAGGGTTATGTAATCTCTCTAAGACTCAGTTTTCTATTCTGTGAAATGGTGCTATTAATAGTACCTCCTTGTTTGTACCTTTATTTTGAAGAACACTTAAGATATCAAATATAAAGAGAGTACCTGGCACATAATGCACTCAATAAACACTAACTTCTGTTAACATTGTAATTACCACACTTCATTGCAAGTCTATCCTTCCTTTACATAGTGGTTTCACTATCAGGCTGCATGTCCATGGGAACTGGACAGGAGGAGGGCATCTGACATATAGTAGATGAAGAACAAGAGAATCCAGAAAGGCCAGCTATTCCAGTGGACAGGAGTGAGGAAGGAGCACAACAGAACAACTTGGAAGAGCAGAAAATGAGCTAAGAGTCAAATAATGCAGAAATCAAGTCATTGTCAGGTGAGGAGTGGCCAGAGCACTCACTCCTGGGAGGGGCCCTGTGACTGACAGGAGGGCAGGGCTTCAGGCATCCAATAAGGCAACAAGATGCAGAGAGGAGAGGTAATCAATAGGACTAGAGAGGGAGGTGGGAACTGATATGGAGGCCTTGATGGCATCAACTGTGTCCCATGGGGGGTCAGTGTTTTCCAAACTTCAGTCAGTATCACCTTTACAATTTTCGCCAGATCTGAATAATACATATCCCTTATTTAACCTCTTACTTAATATTTTCTTTAAATCTATCTTATTTTGACTTAAACTTATTTTATAAGAAAATTCTATTACTATTGTAAATAATAACCCAAATCATTTGCCATACACATAATGGTGAAACAAGGAAAGTAAAGAGGACCTATCTTAGTACACTCTTGCTAGATGCTTTTGCCTGCAAAGGCTCTGAGCCTACTGGCTCCAGTCTAAAAAGGGAAATCAGTAGGTTTTTGAGGCGTGTGAAAGCCATCAAGCACATATGGCAAACTTTTCATTTAAGAGGATGGAGACAAGCTGGGAAGGGAGCGGGCTTGCTGCTGCGGGATCTACCAGGAGGTGACATTGTCACCACGAGTCTCTAAAAGCCTCCACAGAGCTGCCAGCGGCAAAGCTTCCATAATTAGGGAAACGCTCATGGGGTGATAGGTACATCTCCGAAGGGTCAAAGGGTCTTAGGGAAGGAAATTTGCCCCTTTAGAACATCTTTCTGGCTACATTGTGAGCTGTGGATTTACGAAAACTACGACTGGTGGCCAGGAGATCAAGGAGACAGAAACCACAGTCCTGGTGAGAGTGGACGCCGATTTGATTGAGAAGTGCTGTAGGGCTAGGGAGGAGAGAGAAGCTACTGACGGAGTGTGCAGGGAACATGGATTGTGTTTGGTGATTGGCTATGCAAAGAAAGAATCTATGATTACTTCCAAGTGGTCAACCTGAGTGACACTGAAAAATAATGGTGTCACAGTGAGTGAGAATTCTGCAGGCCATGTTCTGACTTCTCTTTCTGACTCGTCTGCTCATCTTCTCTCAGGCGTCCAGACTCTGCCTGCTGATTTCCAGGGTGCTCAGACCTCAGGACTTCCCCAGTCAGACCTGGGGAAGAGTTCACGCTCCATCACTCTGCCTAGGACTCCTTCAAGGTAGGGGGCAGGCTGAAGACAGATCACTCTACGTCTCACCACCCACACTTCCCTACCATTGTACGGTGAAGAACTGGTGAGAAAGAACTGGTGAAGCACAGGCAGAAAAAGACATTCAAAATTTACCCAGGGAATCCCACGAATCCAGGTGTGGGATTCCAGGTGCTCACCAATTTTTCTTTCCCAGGTGGTGGCTAAGTGGGGTAGAGAAACTTGGAGTCTAGGTGTTATGTGTTTGCATCTCAGATAATTTCTTAGTTGTATTGTTGGAGGAAGAATTTCCTCAGCCCCAGGCTGTTGTACTTTACAGTTCAGAGAGTGGAATTTCTGCCTTTTTCTTCATGGGGCCGGAGGTAGGCTGACCACACGCACCATTTGAAAAGAGACAGTACCATTCTTTTCTGTCCCATTAAAAAGGTACATCTGGTTAGCCTAGCCAGAGGTCATCACATCAATTTGGTACTCGTATGTCCTGCAGATGATGTATCCATCTTACTCTCCATGATTCAAATGTAAATAGCAGCTGGGAATCACAGCAGAAAGTGGCTAACAAAGTAGCTTACACTATGATGTAGACGACTATGAACAGGTTAACTGTCTAACATTCAGCAACAGATTAATCCAAAAAAATAATATCTTATGTGCAAGATTTTTAGATCCTTGGGGCTTTATTTGGAAGTGGAAAATAGATCATTTTCTTCCTGTGAGGCTACCCTAAATGAACAGATACAAGGCACTAAACTTCTATGTATTCAGTATCGTGGTCTATAAAATACACTCCCAAGAGTGTCACGGGCAGTGTTACTTTCAAACCCAGCCACAGAGACAACCAAGTTCTGAATAAACACCTTCTATTTCCACAAATGATCACATCTATGTCAAAGTGAAAACTTCTCATTTGGTGATGTTTTAAATTGAAAACATGCTCAAGGTGGTGGCAAAAATGCATAAATGCTGTCTGTGGAAGTCCGAAGTGTTTTTTTTTTTTTGATGTAGTAACTTTGTTGGTGGGTGGACTAGTGATGTAATCTGACATTTCTTATGGAAATGCAAACATATTATCTGAGTAGAAAAATGGAATGAAACAGGAGAAAATGATAAACATTCCAGGTATTAAAAGGAACCCACAGAATTTATTATTTTGAGAAAATAGTGATTTTTCTCATTATAAATACACCAATTTCCTTTAAGTGAACAGCCATTGAATTTGTTCTTTCTGATAAATTTCCTACTTGAAACTTTCCTACTAGTTGATTCAACTTTGAACCTTTCCAACCTGAAAAGATTCAAGAGGATGATTCCCATTAGTTTAAAAATATTTCGTAGCCCTGAGATGGTAGGTCAATATGTGTTGCAAATTATGGCCATTCATAATCCATAAGGTCACTATCAGCCAACAGGTCTATTTCCTTTCACCTTCAGATGGAAAGTAGCTAAAGCATATAGCTATATTGTGGTCTGCTATGTGGAAGAATCAAAATTAATGATAGGGTCTACAGAACATATTTCTCTCCATCAAGTCATGGTTTTCTAGCCCAGAAGTACCTTCTTTGATATAGCACTTGGGTTATTCAGTCAAATCATAGACTCCTAATACACAAATGAACTTGAATTTATATCTATCCCATGCTGCTGTGTCTAAAGTAATGGTTTCCAACCCTGGATGCTCATCAAAATTCCATGGGGACCTTTAGCACATGCCTGAGTCCCACTCCTGAGCTACTAAATCATTATCCATGGGCCCAGGCATCGGTATTTTTTAAAGCAACAGTCCACCTCCCTGACCCTGATGAACAGCTAGGGTTGGAAACCACTGACTGGAATCAAACTCACCTCTCTCTACTGTTCAGAACTTGCTTCCAAGTGGTCAAATTCAAGCAAATTCCATAAGAGATTTGCTTTGTAAAATGAGCCCTAATGTAATGTTTAATTTGTTTTCCTCTTTCCAGGTATAACATAAATTTTCCCTTCTTCTATAGTCAAGAGAAGAGACTGAGCCAAGATTAGGTTTTGGTTGCGTGGGAGAGGGGATTGGAGGCAAGTTCCTCCTCACCATCACTCCTTGGAGAAAAAAGCAAGTTTCCCTGTCTTCTTCAAGTTTCCACCAGCAACAATCAATGAAGCCAACTGGGTAATGAGCAGAGAGCAGGGAGCTAACCCACTAGATCCTGTGTCAACTCAGTGTTGTTGGGACTTTGTGCCCTCTGGCCACCACTTTGTGCCCTGGCTTGAGCAGCAATGTATTTCTGCTTGGGGAGCGGGCTACAAGGATGTCTCCCAACCTACAAGCCCTGAGGCAATACATCAGCTATAATAGTTATAAGAGCCAAAGCACAAACAAAAAGTGAACATAATTCATAGAAATTAAAATATAACTCTAGTTTTAGGATATTGGTATAATGCATTTATTTATTGGCACCTGCAATATTTACTGCCTACTCTCAAAAATAAGGCTTTACTTTTAATGAATCAGTGAATAACCTTCTACTGTGCTTAACACTGTACCAGGCACTTCAGTGAACAGAGTATAAGGACTAAACCCTGCCTTCAGAGAGCATCTACTTTGTGTGTCTGTGTCAACCAATGGAAAAATTGTGAGTTGAAAGACTGATAATCTCTGGGACTTTGAACACTGACCAAAATAGAAAGTATACATAACAGAGTAAAAGAAATAGAATTGGTCCAACATAGGGACATACTAGAAGGAGTCCTAAGAACCCTACAGAAGAAATTACATTTAGTAAAGGGGGGTACTGGGGATATGGTGCTAAGGAATGCCTTGAGGATGTTTTGAGCATCAAAAAAGGCACAGAGAGTCTGTGTGGACTGAGGGAAGCTGTTAGGGTAACTCAAGCAGATGTGGTTACATGACTTTGTGGCAACGGAATATTTCTTTTTAATGAAAAATGAAATAAATTAGTCTTTGGTTATGGTGAACAAAGAAGAGTGAGTCAAAGGAGATGTGAGATTCCTAGGGTAAATGAGAGTATAGACATAGTGATGTTGGAATGGAACACCAATTTGGTTTGCTTTAATCCAGGCTTGTGCAATCCACGGGCCGCATGCAACCCAGGACAGCTTTGAATGTGGCCCAACACAAATTCATAAACTTTATTAAAACATTACAAAAATTATGCATGGAGCTTTTTTTTTTAAGCTCATCTGCTATCATTAGTATTGGTGTATTTTATGTGTGACCCAAGACAATTCTTTAAATGTGGCCCAGGGAAGCCAAAAGTTTGGACACCCACGCTGTCAGTTGAAGCCATTCTAGGACACCTAAATAAAAACCCCAGTTGCTAGTTGAAAATAAGAGGTTGGAGTCAGAATAAAAAGAGAGCCTGTGTTTTAGATTGGGAAAAAATTCACACAGAGAGTAGCTGATATGATGGGGAAAATGCATTCTCTAAGACTGAGAACCTAAGGAGAAAAACAGAGCTGCCCAGAGTCTGGGGGACAGCCTTAAGAGGATGAGAGATCATCGGTGAGCTCTCATGTGTGATAGATATGCTTGTGTGATTATTTATATGTGTAAATACCTTCAATATAGCTTTATTTAGACTTTTGCCCAAAGCAATTCCATCTTATACTATCAATTCAAAATCTTCCATACAGAATGAAGTTCCTTTTGCACATGTTGGGGAAAGAGAGAATTTTCCTCTCTTTTATTGTTTAGTTCTTCCAGCTACACTAGTAATAAAATGATGAAATGGACACAAGACTAGATTAACAAGAGAGACACTAATTTAATATGTGCACACGAGAGAATCATAACATGATGCTCAGATCATAAAGCAAGGTTTAGAGAATTGATTGTATCACGCTCAGATTTAGACAAAGAATCATACTTTTTAGACAAAGAAACAATAAATATGTGAGAAATGGACAGAACTAAGAAAGTTAGTGCTATTAGGAAGGAAACTAAGGAAGGTTTGGGCTTAGGTAGTGAATTAGTAGAGACATTACAAAATTGCTTCATATAGGCTTTAGGACTCCTGATTTTAACTTTTGTGACAAGGTTGTCTCTCAGCCCACGAGAGCAGGGAGGAAACCTATCACAAGATTTAGTTTCTACATTTAGAGAGACAGAGTAGAGTCAGAGAGCTCCTCCACTCCTGCTGCTTCTCAAGTGATTTTAATTAGAAATAACCAATACGCTGTTATGGGATATCTTGTGGTTGCCTGCCCTGGGCCTCATACACGTTTCCCTGTGTTGACCAATTCATTCCAACAGGACATTTTTTCAGGCAGAAAAGAATGTATCTAAAAAAGGGAGAGACAATTACCTTTTAAAACTGTGACCTTTCATTTTTCATATTTTATTCATTCTTTTTTCAGCAAATAAGGTTAAACTCATTGTTATTTAAATTATATTACTAATTCATTGAAGTTATGGAAAAAATTGAAACTTAATAGTATTAAGAATTTTTAACACCTTATTTACTTTTAATTCACTAATTTTTTTTTCAGTTACCAATTAACCATAGTCCTTTATATTCCATACTGTGAAATATAGAGCAGTCCAGGGGTATTTAGCAGAGAATCTGTATGTAATGGAATTCAACAGGAAATTGTACAAAATAATCATTGTCTTTCTTTGAGATTGAGTAATATAACTAACCTATCTGGGTCAATTTACTGCATCAATAAATGGGGCTAAGGAGAACTGACTTGCTCATCTAATAGGTTTTCGATGAAGACTAAAACTTACAAAAAAAAAAGGTAATAAAGTATGAAAGAACTTTCTAAGCCATTAAGCCTATAGTCATGAAAGTTATCACTTTTGCCAATGTTGTGATCACCATGAAGATAAGGTGATCAGCATAACAACAAGGTAGACAAAGGAGCATTCGGTGGGTAGCTGGCCAAGCAACTTCCTGGGATGCAGAATGTGGTTATGTTTGAGATTGTCTTAGTGTGAGTATCTCCCAAAATGAAGCACTAAAACAAGGGATTTTGCTCATGTTGTTTCTTTGAAAAATGCTGAGAAAGTGTATAAAGGAGACAGGAAGGAAAAATAGCAATAAAGGATGACAAGTGAGCAGTGTACCACCGTGGACTCCAGAGGCTCAATCCCATGGGCAGCCCTCTGAAGGACTCTGTACAGCACTCCTCAGAACTGTCCATGGGGGATGAGAAAGCTCAGATACTTAGCCACCAACACCAACCCCAGCCAGGAGGGTTACACCTGGAGCCTTAACACCCAACACTGCCATGTTATGACATGCAGGAACTGAAGGCAACAAGAATACATCACTCCAAAATATACTTCTTTTACAGAAAAATTATTTTGAGTTGAAGGCAATTACTAAGCAGCAAAAGCAGGATAAGTTCTGTCTCCCTTCTCCCTTTTCTGCCTAAAGGCAGGATATAAACTCTCTCACTGGAGAGGGTACCAGAGGAATCTACTAACAAACCTTATTCCTCCTACATGTTTACTTTCTCTGTTTGCCACCTTTGGGAGCCAAAAACCACTTTTCTTTTGTCCTGTCATTTCTCTACAAATTTATCATTCTTTGTTGAAGATACTATATAACCCAGTTTTAAGTCATCTTTGAGTTACTCATTTCTGAGTACTCCCATGTGTTACATGTGTGATACATGTGTTAATAAACATGTTTTTTTTTTCTCTTGTTAATCTGCCTTTTGTTATAGGGGCCCCAGTAGAGACCCTAAGAGGGGTAGAGGGGATTTTTTTTTCCTCCTGCAGAGCTAAGCACTCTCTCTCTGGCTGGAGATAGAGTTGCAAGAAACCACGGACATGTAGAGGAACATTTGCAGGTGACCTACAGGGTGGACCAAGGGCATATAGGAGGGGCACTGAGTATCTGCTTTGTAGCTAGACAGACCTGGTTTTAAATCTTGGTTCTGTTTCCCATAAACTGTCCTACCTCAGCACATTACTCAGCTTTTCTAGCTTCAATTTCTCCAGCCATCAGCCGAAGACAATAACAGTCACCTTGCAGAATATCAAATACATTATTATGCATCCTTTTGATGACATATACAATAGCCAATGTTATTCAAAAATACCGACTGTCCTCAGAAAAGCTCATGCTGTAGAATTAAATGAATATAGGCAGTCATGTTTATTTGCGGTGTGAGTACGGTTTTGTAAAGTATCGCCATTATATGTATAATAGCAATAATTGGAATCTATTTTTTAGGGCTTTTATGAGGATAAAAGATAATTGTAAAAAAAGTATTTATTACAGTGTAAGGCACAGAATATGTGCTCAATATATGACCATTGAAATATATAATATGAAAATACTACTAATATACATTCCTTACTAAATGATTGCTTACTATGATCAGCACTGTGCATAGCACTTTATAATTATTTTCTCTTTTACTTCTCAACCCAGTCTCATATGATACTGGCCTTACCACTATTGTAGAGATGTGGGGAACTTGAGACTTATTAAACAAACACCTTTCTATGTTTCGAAACTCCTCAGAATAGCTTCGGCACTTTTAAACAAATTCTTCAGAAGAAAATTCACTATTACTTTTTTATTTTTTAAACTTTAGAGCCTGAATATAGATTTAACAATTGCTACTTTAGCAGACCAACAGTTAAGTTCAAATAGCCCCTAGGTCACCACAGTCCTTGAGAGATTGTGGGTAGAAAGCAAATGGACCCAGAAAGCTTTCTATTCGGCCTGCAAGGTAAGACTTTTATGTACCCATCTCTGAAATGAAATTATCTTTTCTAGTAACAACAAAACAAGCTGGAGATGGCATTTCAGCTTCTTGAGCAGCTCTGTGGCAGACCAAATGATTTAAGACAACAACAACAAAAACAACAGAATACCCTGGATGTTCCCATTTTATGACTAGCATGAGAAACCAAAGAAGACTGGTACAGAACAGAATGGCGTTATTTCATTTTACCTGTTTTGCTGGTAGTAAAGCTGAGGCCCTTCTCTTATTTCTTTGTCATTGTTGTTGGTGTGCTATGTTCTCTTGAAGCATTTAGAATTTAATTAAAATAGTTTAAAGGGCCATAGTCTGTCAAGTTTATAATTCCCCTTGAAAACCTCTCTGATCTCCCCTTAGTGAATTTCATTATAAGAGAATCAAAGAGAAAAGCTCTAGAAATTGTCACCATAAAAATAAATGGGGAGAGGGGTGATAGGGAGGGAGAAAGGTAGAAGTGCCTGCATTTGTTTGTAGAACAGCAAAGCCATCTCTACTTTTCAGCTTAAATCTTTTCAAATGACAAAGGGCTTCAGCTATGGCTTTGTCAGAGGCCTTTGGAAATGCGTAGAAGGCACTGAGTCTACCCCGACCCCTGCCTGTTTCTTAGACTGGGAAGGGAAGGAGGAACAACAGCTTTGCTTATTGCTGTCTTTTTTTTTTTAATTTTTAAATTCATTTTTTATTGTTAGACTTTTTGGGGTGACATCTGTGAGCAAGGATTACATAGGTTTATTGCTGTCTTGATCTGAAGTGGCAGGAAAGCTAGTAAGCTCTTTGACATGTGCGTTTTTAATTTGAAGGAGGCTCCTGTGTGGATGAGCCAAAGAACTCATGTCCCAGAGAGAGAGCAAATGTGATTTATCTAAGAGGGAAGACTAGCACTCCCACTCGTGGGTTCATATTTGAAGATTTCCTTCCTGTGGTGGTTAAGAAAACTGACAATTAAAATGACCTGTTGGATTGCTTTAAAATCATGTATAGTTTTGTTTTCCTAGATTTTACCTATATTTTCCCTCACCTTTTTCTGATTTATATTCGCTAGTGGTATTTTATGCATTATTGTGAACTGCCTTCAGTTGTTTCTGGAGAACAGTGAGGTCTAAAAATATTTTTAAAAGTCGTTTGTAGGCAATTGTGAGGGATCTACTCAATACTTGGAAAGAAAGTTGTCCTCCAGGAGTGAAAATCGAGAGAGCCCCCACTGTGAAGGGGACACTGTGTTCCAGGTGTGTGGTGGTAGATGGATTGTTTCATCTGGAAAAGGAATGTTTCTGTTGAAAGGAGTAAGTAACTTGGATAGAAAACTAGGCTCCAAGATGTCAACTTGACAGCCCACCATTGTTGCAGAGAGAGCCCTTCATCCTGGGGGTGGTGTCACAAGAATTCTGGCCAGCAACCAAAAAAGTCTCTATTATGTGACAAAGGAGGTTCATCAGACCTCATCATGGCCTGGATAAATAGTGCCACGAACTCCACTTCCTTTGGTTCTACATCAGTGCCAACTCAGCATTTTCTTGTGTTTATCATTCATCTATTCATTCATGCATGTATTCATAGAGTCCTCACCATGTATCAGGCCGTGTGCTAGGTATTAGAGTTTTGTCATCCCATCCATCTAGGTGTTTCATCTATAACCTGCAGATTTCCTTAAACATCCTTGGGTTAGCCCCAGGTTTACCAGCCACTACTCTTAATATCCATAGAAAATACAAAGCTGATCGAAAGAGCTATTTGTACACCAGCTAAAAGCCTGAGCAAAAAAGAAAAGTGTTAAAATGAAGACAGGCTCTATGGCCAAATGCACACAAGGATATCTCTTTGTGAAAAGCCAGTGAGTCTGTCAAACTGATATCCCCCGACTGACCTAATGGCACCAGGAAAAAGATAAGTCACTGCCACATACTCAGTGCCAAGTGTTTTCTTGACAAGACTACACAATTTTGACTTTGCACATCTTCTCAGAAACAGTAACTCCCTAGAGGATGGGGATAAGTACATGCAGTGATCAACATGCTCTCTGCTCAGTGCCAACTCCACACAGACACTTAATGCCTTTTATTTGGATGAGGAGGAGGGTCATAGGCATCAGACCCAAGTGTAATATTTTGAAAACTCAAGAGCACAGTCAGAGATGAGAATTTTCAGGCTCTTGTGTTAATTTTCTTGTTATCTCATTCTCTGAATACACGGTTGATGGCGAAGGCCATAGAGAACATGAAATTTGTCTAGTGTCCTCTTTTTAAAAAAAATATATATATACATATATTTCATTTTTCACTTTGGGAATATAAAACTAGAATTGAGCTCACATATCCTACCTGCTTTTTCTTTTTTTGGATACTACCAGTCTTTCTCTATATCCTGATTTTATTTACCTGCGTTTTTTTTCTATCCAAATACTAGTTTGTTTTTTTACGATACAAATGGAAAACATCTACTTATGCAATGTGCATGCTTTTAGGTTTGTATATAATTTGATAAAGATCAATAAGTGCCACCAAATCAGACATTTTAACAGGATTTTATGCCATTAGACTAATATTTTTATGTGTAAAATTTACAGTTTTTGAAAAATATAGTTGACATGTACTAACTGAAAACCGGTAAAGCACGGTTGACCCATGAGAAAGGAGAGGGTTAGGGGCCCCAACCCCACACAGCTGAAAATCCATATATAATTTTTGACTCCCCCCCAAGCTTAACTACTATACAATTTAAGGTTTTTACATCACCCATGTACACCCAGAAATCATCACCTCAATAAAAATAATGAACATATCCTTCACACCCTACAGCTTCTTTTGTAATTCTTTCCTTCTCCTCCGCCATCCCCTATCTGCAGACAACCACTGATTTACTTTCTATTAGTATAGATTAGTTTGCATTTTCCAAAATTTTACATAATTAGAATCACATACTATATGCACTTTCACTCAGCATAATTATTTTGAGATCCAAATATTTTTTTGCATGCAGGGAAAAGTTTGATTCTTCCTCTCGCTGAGTAGTGTTCCATTCTATGGTATAACACAATTTGTTTTTTCTTTCAGCTGCTGATGAACATCAGGACTGTTTTTAGTTTGCTTGTTTATTTTTCTTCTTTTACAAATAAAGCTGCTAAGCACATCTGTGAAAATGTCTTTATGCGAACATATGCCATCAATTCTCTTGGGTAAATTCTAGAAGAGAAATGGTTGAGTCATATATGATGGGTATGTACTTAATATTCTAAGAAGTTGCCGATCTATTTTTCAAGTTTATTGCATCATTTTATATTCCAATCAGTAGTGTATAAAAGTTCTAGTTGCTCTACACTTTTATTGACACTTAGTATGGTCAAGTCTTTTTAATTTTAGATATTCTAATAGGTATTAGTGGTATCCCATTGTTGTTTCAGTTTGCATTTCTCAAATAACTAATGACAGTGAACAATTTTTGGTGCTTATTTGTCATCTGAATATATTTGAATCTTTTGCCCATTTTTTGATTAGTTGTTTTGTTTTCTTGTTATTTTTTTTAATTCATTTTTATTGTTAGACTTATTGGGGTGACATCTGTTAGCAAGGATTACATAGGTTTCAGGCATACAATTCTACAGTGCATTGTCAACTTGATGTATAATAAGTTCACCACCTAATGTGACTTCTCTTTCCATCACCTTATATTTAGCTTCCCCTCCCTCCTCTCCCACCCCTCCCCTTTCTCCCCTCCCTGACCCACTCGTCCCCAAATAAACATTAAACTATTGATCGTGTCCATGGGTTATTTGTTCCTTCATTTCTTTTTTTCTTTGCTTTCAGTTTTATATTCCGCATATGAGTGACGTCATACAGTTCTTTGTTTTTTCTGTCTGGCTTATTTCACTTAGCATGATGATCTCCAGGTCCATCCATTTTGTTGCAATTGGCAATATTTCATCTTTTCTTACAGCTGAGTAATATTCCATTGTGTATATGTACCACAGCTTCTTTATCCAGTCATCTGTCACAGGGCACTTTGGTTGTTTCCATGTTTTGGCCACTCTGAACAGCGCTACGATGAACATTGGGGTACATAAGTCTTTGCGGACAAAGGTTTTCAAGTTCTTCGGGTAGATCCCCAGAAGGGGGATTGCTGGGTCAAATGGTAGCTCCATTCCCAATTTTCTGAGGACCCTCCACACTGCCTTCCACAGTGGTTGTACCAGTTTGCACTCCCACCAGCAGTGTGCCAGAGTTCCTTTTTCACCACATCCTCTCCAGCACTTGTTATTCCTTGTCTTGTTGATAACAGCCATTCTCACAGGTGTGAGGTGGTATCTCATTGTGGTTTTGATTTGTATTTCCCTGATAGCTAATGAGGATGAGCATTTTTTCATATGTCTGCTGGCCATTTGTATTTCTTCATGGGAGAAGTGTCTGTTTAGTTCTTCTGCCCACTTTTCAATTGGGTTGTTTGTTTTTTTGTTGTTAAGTCTGATTAGTTCTTTATATATTTTCTTGTTATTTGATTATGAGAGTTCTTTATACATTCCAGTTAAAAGTCCTTTAATAGACAGGTGATTTGCAAATATATGTCTTTTAACTCTCAAAAGTATGTCTCTCTGGGAGTTTCCTCGTGATATAGTGGCTAGGCTTCAGCACCCTCAACACTGTGACCTGGGTTTGATTCCCAGCCAGGGAAGTACACCCTGCCCCTCCAAAAAAGAATGTCTTTCAGAGAGAGAATTCTTGATTTTGACCAAGTCCACTCTATAAATTATTTATGGGTTGTAATTTTGGTGCATATAAGAAATATTTGCCTCACCTAAAGTCACAGATTTTTTTCTAGTGTTTCTTTTCATAAGTTCTGTTGTTTTTTATTTTACATTTGGTCTATCATCTATTTGATGTTATTTTTGTGTGCATGTATGGTTTAATGCTTGAATATTAAGGTTTATTTTTTGTATTTTTGGATATTATTTTTTTATTGAGGTATTTTATTTTAGTATAATTAGACAGTGAAGAAGACTGATAGGAGAAAAATGGATTCATTTGAAATACAGTGTTGGAAGAGAGCTCTACAAATGCCCTGGACGGCCAGAAAGATGAACAAATGGGCCCTAAAACAAGCTAAGCCCCAAACATCACTGGAGGCAACAATGATAAAACTGAAGCTTTCCTTCAGGTACAACATGAGAAGGCAGAGTTCTTTGGAACAGACAATAATGGTGGGAAAAACAGAAGGCAGCAGGAAAAGACGAAGACCAAATATGAGATGGATTGACTCCCTCAAAGGAGCCACAGGCATGAGTCTACAGGAGCTGAGCAGGGCTGTTGAGGATGGGATATTTTGAATATCACTCATTCATACGGTGGCCAGGAGTTAGAACTGACTCAAAGCCATGTCATATACATAACTGACATATAACATTATATTAGTTTCAAGTGTACATGATAATTCAATATTTGTATATATTGCAAAATAGTCACCACAGTAAGTCTAGTTAACATCAGTCACCATACATAGTTACAGAATATTTTTCTTGTGATAAAAACTTTTAAGTTTTACTCTCTTAGCAACTTTCAAATATGCAATACAGTATTATTAACTATAGTTACCAAGCTTTCCATTAAACCCCTAGGACAGTAATGGATAATATTATTATTCTTCATTTTTGGATATTGAACACCATTTTTTGAAGAACCTATCCTTTCTCCACTGACTTACCTTGGAATCTTGGTAAAAAATTAAACATAAATGTGGAAGTCTACTTCTAGACCTAATATTATAGTCTATTCATCTATTTGTCTAAATGTATGCCAATATCATACTGTCTTGATTTTTGTAGCTACGTCAAACAAACATCTTGAAATCATGTAGTGCAACCTCTCCAACCTTGTTCATTTTTTTCAAAGTTGTTTTAGCTAATCTAGATCCTTTGCATTTTCAAATGAATATTAGAATCAGCTTGTCAATTCCTATATAGAATCTCCTGGAATTGTTTTTCATTTCATTGTTTTTCATTTGAATGTCTAGATAAGTTTGAGAAGAAATGACATCTTAACATATTAAGTCTTCTAATTCATGAACAATGCATATCTTTCCATTTATTTAGAACTTATTTATTTTCTCCCAGCAATGTTAAATAGTATTTACTGTATAGGTGGTGCAGATTTTTATCAAATTTATCTCTAAGTATTTTTGCATGTTGATGCGCTATTACAAGTGGTATTTTAAAATTTCACTTATAGCTTGTTCATTGCTAGTATATATTTAAATACTTTTAATATGTTGATCTTGACCCTGAAAACTTGTTAAATTCATATATTGGTTCTAATAACTTTTTGTGGATTCTTTAGGATTTTCTTCAGAGTCAATCGTGTCATCTGTGAATAAAGACTGTTCTTTGTTTTCAATCTGGACACTTCTAATTTTTTTGAAACATTTTTAGGTTTACACAAGAGTTGCAAGGGTTTATAAAGTGTTACTATGTATCCTTCACCTATCTTCCTTTCATGTCACCATCTACATACATGATACATTTATCCAAAGTAAGAAATTAACCTTGGTACAATACTATTAACTACACTAGAGATTTAACTATGGTTTTCCCAGTTTTCCCAATAATATCCCCTTTGAGGATTCAATCAAGGATATCTCATGTGTTTAGTCATACTATGTCCTTAGTTCCCTTTAATCAAAAAGTTTCTCAGTCTTCCTATCTTTCATGACATTACACTTTTGGAGAATTGTGGTAAAGTACTTGGAGAATTTGGGTTTGTCTGGTGTTTTCTCATGAATATACTGATATGAATTTGGGGGAATAATATCACTTATGTACCTAATTTTTTAAGTGTTAATTACTTTATATCATCAATAAGTTAAATTTTGTAAAATGGTTTTTCTGTATCTATTATTTAATAGGATGGTTTTAGTTTTTCTTCTGTTAGCCTAATGTATTACATCATTTGGTTTTAAAATATAAACTGATTTTGCATTTCTAAGATACACCTTCATGCTTTCATTGGGATTGTTTAGATGATTTACATTGATATCTATATACATATGTAGATAAAGAGGTAAGTTGGATTTTCTCTATCATCTTATTATTTTTTCCATTTGTCTTTTATTTCCCCCGATCTTTTTCTATTTTCTGTGAATTAATGCTGATCTTTAGTAATGCCTTTTTACCCTCTCTGTTAGTTTATTAGCTACAAGTCATTATTAAAAAATGATTTAACTGTTACTTTAGAGATCAAAATGTATAATATATATTTACTTTTTTAGCTATTGCAGTCTACCTTGGCAGGATAGTGTGTTATTTTACATATAAGATCCATACTATAATAATATTGAATCATTTCTCCTCAGTGCTTTGTGCAATTATTTTCATAGACTTTGCTTCCATACATATTATAAATTCCATAGCACATTGCTATCATTTTTATTTTAAACAAATATCTTTAAAGAAATCAACAATTAGTTTGCATTCTTTTGTATTTAACCACCTATCTGCTGTTTATGGTGTTTGCCATTCCTTTTTATTGACTTGAGTTTCTATCAATATCATTTTACTTTCAGCCTAAAGACTTTCTTTAATATTTCTTTTGGTGATGAATTACCTCAGTTTTTGCTTGTCGGAAAAGGTCTTTATTTTGGTTTCATTTTTGAAGGATATCATCACTAGACTAAGAATTCTAGGTTGACAGGTTTTTTTCTTTCTTTATACACATATAGCAGGTTGCTTATTGTCTTCTCTCTTGCATTGTTTATAAGAAGTGAACACTTATTTTCTCTTTGTTCCTTTGGATATAATGTGTTTTTTCTCTTCTGTGTGCTTTTATAATGTGTTTCTGCTGTCATCTGTGTGTTCTTTATCACTGATTTTTTAGCAATTTGGTTATGATGTATCATTGTGTGTTTATTATGCTTGGAATTTATTGAGCTTGCGACTCTGGGTTTTACTTTTAAACAAAATTGGAAACTTGTTCATTTTTGGTCAATATTTCTGTAAATATTTTTGATGCTTCTCTTTCTCTCTTCTTCTTCTGAAGCTTCAGTTACATATATGATAAGCCACTTAATGTCCCAAAGTCTCTATTTATTTTTTAAGTATCTTCTTTTTTTCTGAACGTCAACTTGGACAATTTCCACTACTGTGTTTTCATATGCATTGAAGCTTATCGACAGCGTGTAGTCTGTTAAGCCTATCTAGTGAAATTTTCATTTCAGATATTGTAACACTCAGCTCTAGAAGTTCCATTTGCATCTGTTTTATATTTTTATTTTTCTTTTCATTGTAAACATAATCCCCTTTAAATTTTTGAGCATACTTATAGTAGGCATTTTAACTTTTCTGTCTGCTAATACCATCATCTCTGGATCTGTGTATATAAGCTCTTTTTTATCCTTGTTATAGTTTACATTTTCCTGCTTCTTTGCATATTTGGTATAGTTTTGTTAGATGCTGGATCTTGTAAATGTTATACTGTTAAGTGTCTGAAATGTGTTGTTTATCTTCAGAGAGTATTGATTTCTTTTTAACAGGAAGTTGAGTTACTCTAATTCTTTGATGCTTGTTTTTAAGATTTGTTATGGCAGCCTATTCTCTTAACTTAATTCATTCCTATTACTGAAGTGTGATCCTATTGGTGTCCCTACCAAATGCTTTGGGCATTAAATGAACTCTCACCTTTCTGGCTGGTCAGCCGTGTGTGAGCTCTAGAAATTGTTCAGCTTACAGACGTCTGGTTCCTGTTCTTTGCTTGAAAGTTGTTCTTCTAGTAGGTGTTCTGGTCTCATGAAATTTTTCCCTACATGTTCACAATTCATCTTCAGTCCAAGACTTGAGGGGACCCAACTGCAAATTTCTGGAGCCTTTTCTCTATATGGATCACTTTTCTCTGGTACTCTGCTCACACAGATTCTATCCATCTCATACTCCCTGAATTTCCCTGTCTCCTGAACTCAAAAAAACTACTGTGTTCTGCTTATGTTTCTGCTTTCTAAAGTGCATTCTCCAACATGCCGTCAGGAAAAAGAACAAGGTGAAAATTGGGCTCAGCTCTCTTTATTTCTCTTGTCTCAAAGATCACATTCTTTTGTTTCCTGTTGTTCGAGGCAGTCATTTATTTTATAGATATCTACTTGCTTATACTGGTCATTTGGGCAGTGTTTTTGCTTGCTATCCTAGCTTTGTCATAACAGAATAATACAGATGGGGTGGTTTATACACCAGGAATTCATCTTTTCACAATTCTGGAGGCTCGAAGTGCAAGATCAATGTTTGGCAGGGTTGGTTTCCTTTGTGGCCTCTGTCCTTGGTTTGTAGGTTTCTCCTTGTGTCTTCACAGTCTCCTTCTCTGTGTCCATGTCCAAATCTCCATCTCCTCTTCTAATAGGAAAACTAGTCATATTGGACTACAACTCACTGTCATGATCTCATTTTAACTTAATTACTTTAAAGACCTACTCCCAAATGTAGTCGGCTTCTCAGGTACTGAAGGTTAGGACTACGGTATAAGAATGGGGTGGAGAGCACAATTCACCCACAACAGGAAGTCTAATAATGGCTACTCTTTCATGGCAGCAGCAGAATTTTTGAATACTGGCTATTTGCCAATCATTTTATAAGTATGTTGCAGGCTTAACTAATTTAATTATTTCAATATCTCTCAGGTAGAAATTATAAATTCCTTTTTAGATCTAAGGACAATGAAGTTGGAGAGTTAAGGTTCTGCAGCTAATAAGCAGGTGATCCTGGGTTTGAATCTATGTATTACTCTGAAGCCCTGGCTCTTAACCACTAAGCTTTCTTTCTTTTAGGACACACATAAAAGGCAGGACTAATGTCTCAGGATTAGACTCTTGGACCTGTGGACAGATATTTCTGAAATACTTATACTTGAAGCTTGGCTAGATACAGAGTTTCACTGTTCAGCAAGCAAGTCCCAAATTTTCCCATGTCAGAAAATAGAGAAATACTAGCTTACACTCCATCACTCAAATGACAAATATCTTTCATTTTTTCATCTCTCTCATCCATCTCCTTACTTTATCTATGTTTATGCAACTTTCCTCATGCTATTTTTGAAATAAGACAAATTTTGGAATTTTACATAAATGAAATGTCAAATACCATAATGATCCAGTATACCCTGAGTAAAATTTGTTTTATAACTAAATGATCAGTTGTATATAGATAGCTGACTACGATGACTCTCATAATTTGAGGGGATAACAATATATTCATCAATCAAATAAAAGAGTTCCGTTAGACATGCGGAGAAGTCATTACACACTGTTTAATGTTCTTCCATGGGCCCATTTCTGTCAAGGATAATCAATGATCATCATCAATGTATTATGTCAGCAATGTTTTTTATCCTCAGTAATAGATTAAATTAACATGTGGCACCTAAATTTTAGTTTTGAAGACAGCAGAAGTCTTCTGGGTAAAATAAATAGTCAGTATATGAGGCAGAAATAGACATAGTAGTATGTAGTGAGGATTCTAATGTCAACATGCCGATTTGGGCACTGTAATATGTGGTTTCTAAGCAGTTGATGGTTTATTATGCATTTGTGCCACTGATTGTCAAATGATCATGAGTTCAAAGGGCCCTATTGGGTTGAAGTTTCTCATAAAATTGGTCCTGACTTTAATTTTTATTTATAATAAAAATTTATAGTACAAATTTTTATTCCTTATATTTCTTGTTCAAGTAATTTTTTTAAACCTGTGACTAGAAAGTCAAAATTTTATTTATGAAGGATTAAAAAGTTAAAAAAAATGTCAAAATTTTTTTCAGACATCAGGATTTTGAAAGAATATTCCACTCCTCTACCAAGCTTTTTGCTCAACTTATTTTATAGTCCAACCTATAAATGAACATGAACTTGCTTAGTGTTTTAAAGTGCAGATTCTAATGTGGTAATGGCGGGAACTGGAGCTTGAGTCAAAGACTAAGATGTACTTAACTGTATTTGAGGGGTAATTCCTAGAAGCAAGAATGAAGAATTAGGAAGAGGGAAACAGAGAAGTTATAAAGGTGGTCAGCAAATATAATGAGTATACTTATTTGTTTACCACTATGCACTGGGACTCAATCTTGCTAGGGAACCTCTGAGACATCACATAGAATGTGCCTCAGAGTTCCCACTCCGAAGGAAGGCAGAATGGAGGTAGCATTTTCTGTTAACTCTTATGCTCTGTCAGTTGAAGGCTTCCTACCTTTCAGTTGGGGCTTGCACAGGTGGAGGGGACTTCCTAGCATGTAGAGGAGGGGGGATGGCATCAGTGCCAGTGCACGGAACTGTCCACCACTGCTACTCTGAGATCAGTGTGGGCTGTGACACAGGGCACTTAAAACATCTGCCACAAATTAGATATATGCTGAATAAGTAGGGTCATCTTTTAAGTGTGACTTTCTTCCTGATGACCATTTTTCTTTCCAGTGAGGCACAAAGCAACTCTGAATAGGGGCATCTGTCCAGTGTTCTAAAGACAGATGACAAAACTTAATCTCTCTCCAGACACAGTGCCATCTGGACCTGGGGTTAATGACCTAAAGAGGAGAACTTTAAAGCATTAATCCCAATGCAGTGGCAAATGTACAAGTATAAATGTGTGCAAATTCAGGGCTAAAGAGTCTTTAATGACACTCATTTTATAAGAAATCTGGAGGGAATATATTAAATACGACCTTGTGAGCAGATAAAATATGTGACCACTTACAACCTATGTTTTGAGAGTTGCCATACCTGAGAGAGAGCGAGCGGCTGTACTGGCAATTTTCCCATCTGGAATCGGGGGAAATTTCATCATCATAATATTTTTAATGGCATTAATTGACACACAATAAAATGCATATGTTTAGACTGTGCGATTTGGTCAATTTTGGCATGTGAATGCACTTGTAGATCATAACCATGATCAATAAACAGATCTATCAGCCTCCACCCTGAAATTCTCTTATGCCTTTTGGAATGTCTTTCCCACATTCCTCTCTCCAGGCCACCACTGTTCTGTCACTTCTATTGCCGTAGATCGCTTTGCATTTCAGATGATTGAATATAAACAGACTCATATAGTATGTACTTTTGTTTTGCCTGGCTTTTTAAACTCAATGTAATTATTTTTAAATTAATTTATGTTATTTCACGTAAAAATCATTTATCCCTTTTGTGGGGCTAAGTGTTTTCCACTGTATTGCTGTACCACAATTTGTTGATCTGTTCACCTATTGATGAACATTTTATTTTCCGGTAATTGCAAATAGAGTTCTCTGAACATTCACATACAAGTCTTCGTATGGTTATATAATAGAATTTCTTTTGGTTAAGAGGGGAACAGCTGGATCATATGGTAGATGTATATTTAACTTCTCAGAAAACTGCCAAATTGTCTTCTGAAGTGGCTGTATCCTTTTACATTCTCAGCAGAATGTATGAGAAGTCCAGATGCTCCACATCATTGCCAGTGCTTGGTGGGGTCAGTGATTAGTGGTATCTCTTTATGGTTTTAATTTGCATTTCCCTAAGGACTAATGATGTTGAGTAGATTTTTATGTACTTATTTGTCATCCATGTATCTTCATTTTTTATTATTAAATTTATTGGGGCAACATTGGTTAGTAAAATTATATAGGTTTCAAGTGCACATTTCTATAATGCATCATCCATGTGTTGCATGTGTGCTCACCACCCAGGGTCAGTTCTCTTTCCATCACTATATATTTGACCCCCCACTGTCTCCCACCTCACTCTCCCCTTGTCCTCTGGTACATGTATCTTCGGTAAAGTGTCCATTCAGATCTTTTGCTTATTGTTTTATTGCTTGTTTTTTTTATTATTGAGTTTTGGGAGTTCTTTATATTTTCTGGATACAGGTCCTTCATAAATACCTGATTTGCAAATATTTTTCTCCCTGGTTATGGTTTATCTTTTTATTCTCGTAGTGGTGACTTTACAAAAAGCAATTCTAAAATTTGATTTTCATTTTTTTTTCTTTTATGGATCCATACGTTGCCAACCCCAGGTCACAAAGATCTTCTTTGTGTTTAGCTAGAATTTTATCATATTAGGATTTATATTTAGTCACATTATACATTTTAAGTTAGTTTTTTATATAGTATGAGTTATGAATTGAAGCTTATTTTTTTGCTTATGAATTTCCAGTTGCTCAATCACAATGTAATAGTGGTCGCAGAAGAAGACGTAATTGCAGTTGTAGGCCAGTTAACACTGGTGTCTTTGAAGAATGGGAGGCTATAGCATTTATTCACTACCGTCAGTCTGTCAGATGCTTTGGAGGTAACATCTTTAATCTTAACACGATCTGGAGAAAAAGAGGTAGCAGATTGCTATCCTGCAGCGTAGCTCCCTGACCTACCTGAAATTTAAGTCTCTGCTGCAGTAGGTGTTCTAGCCCAGCTCAGATTCATCTCCTTTGTGACTTGTCACGTCAGCACTTCCCATTCCATCTCAGGGTCGTCTCTGACATCACCGAGTCAGCTCTCACCACGCATTGCCAGAGCAGCCTAAAAGGGAAGGGAAGTTAGAGATCCAGGCATCACTCAGCCAAAATGGACCAAGAACCTGAAGGTAAGTGCTCCCATCTCATGCCTTTCAGGTGAGCAATTCTGAGAGGCATTCTGGACACTTCTCAGGCAGTCATAGAAGAATCAGGTTCCTGTTGCTTACAGGACAACCTAATAACAGACCCTCCTCTTCGGCCATACCACCCGAGCACACCCAATCTTGTCTAATAACAAACACTCCTGCCGTCTTACCCTCCTTCCTTGTTTTATCTCTTCTCTCCCTCATTACTGATTCCTGGGGGAGTACATTCTAAATAAAACACCGGCACCCAAGTCCTTATCTTTCAGAGGAACTCAAATGAAAACAGTAGTTATTTTTATCTCCATATTAGAGACAATTAAGTATCACAGAGGTCAAATAAGTTTCCTGATTCACCAAGCTCATACATGGTAAAGCTGGGATTTGAACGCAAATCATTGCTCTGTCCATGCCTCATTAGGGTCAGCCTGACCATTCATTGGCTCACTGGCAAAGGCAATAATGTGTAGTAGTTGGGAGCAGGAGTTCAGAAGCTCGATTGCCTGTCACTCATGGGTTGTGAGACCTTGAACAAGTCATGTAATATCACTGTGCCTCATTTCTGTCATATGTAAAATGGACATAAGTTTTAATTTTACGTCACAGGATTAAATGAATCATTATTTCTAAAGTGCTTAGAATAGTGCTTGGCATATAATAAACATTACACAAGTTATGATTACTATTACTATCATTTTGTTTTTGTTATAACCAAGCCATACCATAATCAAAATATCTTTCCCAACATAGAGCCTGCATGTAGTAATCTTCCTAGTGGTTATATTCCCAGTGGGAGTGAAGAGGAAGACAAGTTGAGAGGAGTCTTCCTTGTCACCCTATACAATCACAGGATGAAGGATTTAAAAACTACCTCAGCAATGCAATCTCTGTGGACTGAATTGCACACCCTGCCCTCCGTTCCTATGTTGAAGCCCTGACCCCCAAAGCCATAGTATTTGGAAAAGGAATCTTTGAGAGATGATTACATTGAGATGAAGTCATAAGGGTGGGCCCTCTTATGAGGAAATTGGTGCTCTTATAGGAAGAGACACCCAAGAGTTTTGATTGTGTGAGATCCCTCTTTCTCCACCATGTGAGGACATAGTAAAAAGGGAACAGCCCACAAGCCAGGAAGAGACCCCACACCAGACCCAACCACATAGGTACCCTGATCTTGGACTTTAGCATCCACAACTGTGAGAAATAAATTTTGTTTAAGCCACCCAAACTGATATAGTTTGTTACAGCATCCCAAGCTAAGACAGAAATTCTGCAACCTGAGTAGATAGAGTGAAATAGTTTTGCAAAGTGTTTGCACCAATTTATACCACCACGAGGAATATGTCAGGTTGTATAGCAAACAAATCTATGGTAGAAGCCTCATCTTTTAAGAAGGCAACACCAATCATTTAGTGTAAAGACCACTTACCCATATGAAGTTGTTCTCTATTGCATTGTCCTTGTTTATTTTCCTCAGAGCACTCGTCTCTATGTGATGGTCTCTCACTGATTTTCTGTCTCCCGTCCTGTTGTAAGCTCTATGAGGATAAATAACATGACTGTGAATTGTTAAGTACAGTTTCCCTTAAGTCTAGAATTGTGGATGACCTGTAGGAAGTACTTAATTAAAATCTATAGATTGAATGACTATACCTAATGGCTTGATTATTCAACTACTGTTGCTGGTCCTTTAATATATTAAAGTGGCTTTGGTTGGGCTTTACAAAATTTTCATCTGATCTCAGGTATATATTCATTCTCATGGTGTGTTGTTGATTCAAAATGTGATGTTGTGGAGACTCTAAGAAACAAAGCAGCATTTTAAAAATATTGAGGTCAGTATATGATCCTGATCATTTATAGATATTAAGTGACATATTTAACTGCATTAAAAAGCTAGATAGGTCAATAGGAATAAGTCATGCAACTAATAGTGAAAAGTATTTTATTTGGCTTTGAAAGGCTCATTCATTCACCCGTGTGCTAACCTCTTGCTGAGGCCACACCCCTCCGTGTTCCATATTCCTCTCATACCAGAATCCTGGATACTGTGGGATGGTGGAAGGTTAGGAGGCTGAAAATAGGGATACAAAGAAAATCAGCTAGCAGATACCGCCTGCTAAATGTAAAATGCTTTGTCAGGTTATTAGGAACTGGCTATTAAGCTATCTTTTTAGACAGGTAAGCCATTTACTGTTTTTACTTTCTTGGTGCCCATTTCTGTCCACTGTACTTGAATGAGTCACAGAAAGCAATCTTCCAGAATATTCTATGTAATCTCTGTTTGCTCTAAATCTATTAGAAATACCTACTACTGTCCTTATTTTTTTTTACCAGTCTTTACCTTTATCTTCATCTTCTTCTCATCACTGTCATCATCTTCATTTGATAATACTTGTTTCCATGGTTAGGTAGTTGAATAAACAAGGCATAATACCTACCCTATAGCACAAAAGTTGTTAACCTGGATTCCATGACCTTTGTGCCCTCCACCAGATTATATTCAAACATACCTGTTGGTGAATATGTGCATTTTCATGTGTAAAGTTCCTATAGCTTTAATTCAATTACATGAGGAATCCATAACCCCAGTAAAGACTGAAGTCCACGAAACTAGAAACACTGGCATATTAGTTCTAGTACCTGTGATTTTAGTACAAGAGCTTTACACCTGGAATTCAGAGTCCATGAATTTGGATGGGAAACGTTATTAAATATTTAATTTGACTTACTTCTAAGTGATATTTTATATTTGCTTTCATCCTTCATTGTGAATATAGATAACAACCTACAGTTGTATTAACAGTACCTGTAACTTTGTCACAAATTGAAAACACACATTTTTATATTTTTATATCACAGAGTTTTTACAAATGGCATGAGATATTGTTTATATTCATCACTACTTTGAAATTACAGTAATTAGATCTTGTTAATTTATTACTAAAGAAGAAAACATTCTATCTCAATTTTTAAATATTTTGATGACTGTATTTCAATATAATTACTAGTTTCCTTGGCAACCCTACGTGTTTTATTTTGTGGATTTAAAAAACATTATTCCAAGAAGAGATCCACTGACTTGACCAGATGATCAAAAGGGGTTTATGTCTCAAGAACTCATAAAAACCCTTGTCTTTGCCCCTAGGACATGCTGCTTCGGCAAACTTCTTGGTACAAATTTTACTGGTTGATGTGGAAATATATTTGTATTTTCCCAAGAGGTTCTAGTTAGATCATGTTAAATCTACTAAAACTTTGAGTCCCCAAACCAGAAGCAGATTTCTCCAATGTGTCATTTATTTTGTGAGTTCAGTCCCAGTGAGTATTTCTTGGTGTGGGCTTTAGTATTCCTGCATCAGGGTAGCATTTAAATGAACATTCTGTGCATTTTGAAGTTGGTCCAGAAATAAACACTCTTCAGAAGAGCATCTCTTAAGTTTAGAATCTAATTAAATAATGAGAAATGTTGGCAAATTAGCCTATAATCAGTATGGTGGTGCTGGGTGAATCTTCCCATTATAAGAATTGCTATGCCTTTTTGTGAATTATTTCACTGAAATAGGTTTACAATTTGTTTCTTTATCCACTTGTTTGTTTTAAGGGGTGGAATAGCAAAGAGCAATCTTTAGTAATAAACTCACCTCTTTAAAATTGAAGTTTAGATGAATGCAAGGTTTGGGTAACGACTTAGCCAACAGTTATATTTGCCCATCAAACCTGAGCTTGTCGTATGATTGGGAAGACCAGCAGTGTCCAATCTTTCGGCTTCCCTGGTCACAGCAAGGAGAGGAATTGTCTTGAGCGACACATAATATACACTAACACTAACAATAGCTGATGAACTAAAATTTAAAAAAGTTCTAGGCATAATTTTCATAATGTTTAAGAAAGCTTACAAATTTATGTTGGGCCACATGCCCCCCACGGGCCACACGGAGGTTAGACAAGCTTGGGGTAGACAGATCAGCAAAGCCTTGTGGCTAAACTTACTATTTCTTGGTTACATGTTGTCTGAATTAGAGCTAAAGAAATATATCAAACAATTATTGTAGGTGAAGAACTATAAAATAAAAAGGTTTAATTTATATGTAGTTAAGAAAATATTTGGCTTTTATTCAATATGAAGAGAATTGTCAGTTCTTTAACCGTGAAGCAGGTGATGACTCAGAACTGTCACTATCCCCAACTGTGTAGGATCATGTTGTTATGCAATTTGTAAACTGCTCATGATTTTATATTTCTAAGCTGCCTCTAATCATGTCTTCCTTGTCACCACTGTGTGTGTTCATGCTGAAAGGAAGGAGGGTTGAGTAGACAACAGTGTACTCCAGGTGATCCAAGGCAGCAGCTGAGGCAAAGGAAGATCTCAGGGTGTATCAGGATATTTGGGGTTGTAACTAATAAAACCGGTGAAGATGGTTCTCTTGTTTGTTTTGCTTTAATGTTATCTCCTACAACTAAAAATGGCTTTAAGCCTGGCCTCATGCAGCACTCAAGCAATGTAATAAGAACCCAGATTCTCTCTTTTTCTTACTGGGTTCTTCCTCAATGATGCTTCCCTCCTGTGGTCATGCAGTGGCTGCAGGCATTCAGGGGCCTACAGGCTTCTTTAATATGATGCTACGGGAAATAGAAAGACTTTTCCTTGATTGGCCATCCTGGATTAATTACTCACCCCCAAACCAGTAACTGCAGGAGGAGATGGAATAAAAGAATTAGCTAAAACTAATTAGTGTCCATACTTGGAAAAGAGAATGAAGTCCTTCCCTTCCAAACCATAGGGCTTGGGACATTCAAAGCCTTCTGTAAATGAAAGCAGAGATGCTGAGAAAGCTTCTGAGAAGCATCACCTATGCAAGGGAAGTAGCTTCTTCCAGAAAGGGCAAGTCATAGGTCTCACAGGTTTTCTTTTCATATTTGATATAGTCTCCTCTGGCTTCCTGGAGTGAGACTGGAGTTGAGGGCCTATGCTCTACGTATATTTGACAGTACAATGTCCCAAGTAAATAAAACAGAAATCCTCTATTACTTAAATAAACCACTACTTGATTTTTGGAGTTATCAAAAAAGTGAGTTTTAGTTGACAAAAATGTTTTCTTTTAACCAAGTCTGGATCATTTTAACAAAATAATATATTTGCAAATTCTAAGAACAAACCTATAAAATGTAGTGACCAGCAAGCCACATTTCCCCAGTGCTTGGAACTAAAGTGGACATTTTGGAAGCCCCTCGTTAGTATGTCTTGAAGCACTTATGTCACCGCTTAATATGTCATGATTAGTGTCAGGGTGGAGCTCTGACTGTCATGCTACATCAAAAACAACAACAAAGGCCACCAGAAGTACCACGGTCAGAGAAAGTGTAGATAATTTTAACAGTGTCTATTTTTAAGGCTGTTTACAATGTATTCATTTTGTCAAGACCAGTATCCTGTCCTTGAGCTAGTAGGTATTATTAGAAACATGGAAAACCAGAGATTTCTATAAACGAATCACAGCCTGTGGGTGGGAGCCGGGGCAACCTGGTTTGTAATCTTTGTTTAACCAAGTTTCCCGAGGGAACGTAGAGACTTCCTGTACTTTCTTGGTCTTACAGACATGAATAGACTATGCTGATTACCTCTGATTTCTCTCACCTCTGTGTGAGAAGAGGGCAGCGTCTGCAGATACAGACACACATATATATGCAGCTGAGCTCACTTGCTGTACTACCAAGTGGAGAATTTAATTCTATTGAAGTGTAGTATGCTAATAAGAGCCATACCCAGTGAAGCAGGAAATGTCTCCATTAACTTTATGCTCATTATGAGGAAAACAGAGAGCTCCTGTGCTGAGGACGTGGTGAGAACAGAGCTGATGTCACGTGAAGTGGTGCGCTGCCCTTTGCCATTTCAAACCCTGTAGTCAGATGCTGCTTCATCAATCTCTGCCCTCCAGACTCAGTCCTGTAAGTGCACAGTTATGTTTAAAACAGGGGTTGGCACACTGCAGCCTGTGGGCTGAATATGGTCCACTGCCTATTTTGGTAATAACGTTTCATTGAAACTCAGCCATGCTCACTCATTTATGTATTGTCTATGATTGTTTTCATGCTACAGCAGCAGGGCTGAATAGCTGTGGCCAAATCAAATGGTCCACGAAGCCTAAAATGTCTGGCCCTTTACAGAAAGAGTGTGCCAATCTCTGCTCTAGTAAATGTCATTAAGGGAAATGGAAAGAAATAATTGCTTACAGCAGTAAGTCAGGAGAAAATATCTCTGAAGTCATCACCCCCTTTCTTTCCTTCTGTACCAAAATTTCTTGAAAGACTTGTCCATACTTGCTGCTCTATATAGCTCTTCACTCTTCAATCGGGTAAAATCAGACTTCTGCTCCATCACAGGAGGAGTCTGTTCATATCAATGCTATTAACACCTGTAGCCAAATCAAATGAATATCTTCCCTATCTTCTTATCTGATTTGGAGTGATACATAACACAGTTCATTCCCCATTCCTCCTTGAAATGCTCTAATTTTAGCCTCCTAATTGTCTTCTTCCTCAATAGTGTCTCTTCCCACTGTCCTATGCAGGTTTTTGTCACCCCAATCTTTGTGGATCAACTTATCTCAAGGCTTAGCCTAGTACCCTCTTCTTCTTGAAAGATACCAACGTTCTCACCTTATGAGAGTTCATCTAATCTCAGAAGTCAAGTTCAAATCTTCCCTTTTATCATTTTCTTGACATTCCACTAGGTTTTATAATAATTAGTACGAGAAAAACCAGAGCTCTTGATAACTTCCTACATTCCTCATCCCAAGCCTCCTTCTACTCTAGCCTGGTAGCTCAAACCCCAAAGCCAGGAGTCATATTGAGTCGCCCTTTCTTTTCACAGCCTCCTCAAATCAATCACTGGCCTATCCATTTTGCCCTCAAAAATCATCTCTAATTGGTTCGCTTCTCTCCAAGTCCATAGCCAGCTTCTTAGTTCAACTAGCCATCACCTCCTACCTGGTCAACTGTACTAGTTTCTAAGTGCTTTCTCAGCTCCCACTCTTGCCACATCGTTATTCATTATCCACACAGTAGCCAGAAGAATCTTTTAAAAAATAGATCATTTTAACACATATACCAATGACTTCCTATAGCTCATGAAATAAGCTCCAAACCTCATATACCATATTTTGCTGTGTATAATGTGCTTCTGTGTGTAATGTGCACTCACATTTCTGGCCCAAACTTTCAGAAAAAAAATCTTTCATTTTAATTTTTTAATTCAAATTTTTGTTTGTATTTAGGTATTTGTTTTTTTGTACTATGAGGGAATTTTAGCATTTATTTTTAAACATATTATGTTAAAAAATAAATTACGTAAGAAATAATTATAAGACAAGGACAGATACAAGGTACAAAAATTTTATATGTAAAAAATTTTATATAAAAAACCAACTATCATATTCCAGGGTATCGCTTTGCATACAGATATCATTATTGATTTCTATAGTTACACTTTTAACTCATAAGCATAAATAAAAGAATTAAAAACATTTATATAGATATGGAATTTGTACTACCCATATATAATATGCATCCTTATTTTTTTCCTCACAAATTTGGGCAAAAAATTGCTCATTATACACTGCCAAATACATAATACCATAGCTTACAGGGCCCTGTGGGATCCACCTCCTGCTTCCTCCTCCTACCTCACTTCTCTCACTCACTGTGCTCCAGTCTCACTGGCCTGCTTTCAGTTCTATGAACACTTCAGACCCTTTTCTGCCTCCAGAGATCTGTACTTGCTCCTCCTGGAATGCTTTGCTCCAGCATTATGCATGATTGCTCTTTCTTTAGGTCCCAATCAAGATGATATTCTGACTGAGAGTGATGGAGGTGGTATGGGCACTGCATAGCAAACCAGCCCAGAGTTTAGGGGCTTAAATAGCAATTTATTATTTTTCACAATTCTGTGGGTCAGGATTTTAGTCAGGGATCAGCTGGATGGTTCTTGTGCTCTGCATCTTGTTTTTGGAGTCACTTGCTCAGCCTTATTCAGCTGGTTATATTGAAAGACCCAAGAGCACTTCACTCCCACATCAGTCTCAGGTCATTGCTGAGGTGTCGTCTGGGGCAAGGCACATGACTTAACACCTAACATACACAGGGAAGTAGAAAAAGGTAAATGGAGATAGTATCTTTTTCTGAATAAATAGGTATGTTCACACAATACACATATATAAATAAATATATTTCTGAATAAATACATATGTCAGATTTAGAGAAAAGTAAATTGCCAGTCCTTGCACCATTTCTGACCAACCCTAGTCGCTTGGTCTCTATGGCAACTTGGGCTCTCTCTTGGAAACAGTTGATTAGAAATGGTTACATGAGTTGGAGATGCCAGGCACCTTTGGGACTCTATCAGCTGGGACAGCTCTAACTTCCTGTGCCAAATATTTCCGTCAGGTGTTCAGATTACCTACGTGCATTACCGCCTGGCCTTTCTAAGGAAATCAGTCTAGGTCTCACGTGGCCACTTTGTGATGTCCAACACTTACCCCTGAACACATACTTTGTGCTAAGCACTGCTATCATTAATAGTCTATACTTCTGAAGTTATTCTATACTTTGCTTGCCGTGGGTCAGATTCATCCTTTAATTCACTATACACTCAGTTTGCTTAATTATGCTTAATTAAGGACTTGAGTCATCAAGGACCGGCCCCACCTGCGGTGCTGCTGGTCTGTGGCTCACAGTTCACCCTACTGTCTCATCCAGCCTTTCCCTAACACATAGCATGTTCATACTGCCACAGCTTTGATTTTTTTTCTATTTGCCAAGAATAGCCTTCCCTGACCTTTTCTTTTGTGAAATTTATACTCATCTTTTGGGTCCAAATTTAGCCTTACCTCCTTTTAATGCTTTTTCTGCCCATCTTTCACCTCTGAGAATCAGTTATTCCTCAGTAGCTTTATCTTTAGTAACATTTTTCTCATTGTGTTATGGTTTGCTTCTACATATCTGTTTCTACCACTAGATTGTGAGTTCACTGAGCTCAGACTATTTTTCTACAGTTGCATGTCTCTCTCATTAGCAAAGTTTTGAATACAAAGATAGATATTTGTTCTTGATTAAATTATCATTTATAGTTCTTCCTTCCTTAAGTTAAACTGTAACTGCATTGCAATTTCATACTAGAAGTTTTGTTCATTTTTTTTCTTTTAAAAGAAAAAATTATGTATACATCAAATGGAACAGAAAGGGTTTTTAGTTCAATTCTCTAGGTGCATTGAGGGTATTAGGTAACTGCTATGCACAACAAAGATCTCAAGGAGCATTAGACAGTCTAACAATTAAAATCCCCTTTAAAACCACTGTTGTCCTCAGAGACTCCTAGCAGGCCAGAGTCATTAGCAACAAAAAACATCATCAACACACTTCACAAATAGGAAGGATGTAGCCTGTGTATAATGGAAGAAAATTGGACCAGTGAGACTGTTCACCTGACCTACCTGAGCTTCATTTTAAATTGGGCCCAGTCAAAGCTGGTAGATTACCTTGAAATTCATGGGAAGTTAAAAATCATAATACTCAGTGTGGTGAAAGTATCTGATTTGCTACTACTACTTCCTTGAGCTATTCCATAAAGGAAATCTCAGAATACCACAATAAAGAAGAAGGGTGGTTCCCTTAAAGAGTTTCATTTTTCTGGTTGAAATTTCTCATTTAAGCATTAGCATTTCGAGACAGAAGCAGAGACTGGTTATAGGGTGATGGGGATAAATCATGCATATAAGTTTTACATCATCATTTATCATTTCTTACAAAGGATGAGCCATAATGCCCTGTGTTTCTGTGAGAACACCTGCCCAAGACTAATGACTTAACATTTACCATCAAGGATCCATTGAACTGGATACTGCCACATAATTATCCCCCAGTTTCTCCTAGTCTCTCTACCCAAGCAATGCTAGCTATCCCAGGGAACTGAGTAGGAATTTAGTACCAGTCCACTGCTAGAGTGATTGATTGGCTAATAGGTTAGCAGAGTGTATATTCAACAGCCATCAGTCTCCACGAGATCAATATCTACCTAACAGAGAAAATAAAACATTCGTATGAAGGCAAATTGTCTATCAAGATCAGGCCCACAATAACTTTATTTGATTTTGTCAAGTTCAATGGAATCAGGGATATTTATTTTATACTCTAAATTATAATCAAATATGACCAGATTTATTTATTTTTGCTCAAATTGTTGGAAGCTTGGCCACTGCGAGCTCCTCCCTCTTTGATGTACGACCATAATTGTTGGGGATTTTTGTTGTTGTTGTTAGTATTTCCTTACTTGTTGGCACTATAAGATTCTTCAGCGTATGTTGTATATTTTCTTTGAGTCCTAGAATCAACCATTTCTCCCAGGAGCATCAGTTTCCTATATTGAAGAATGGTGTTAGAAACTAAGAGCTGACTGCTGGTATACTTGTTGCTATCAGAGTCTTATAACTTCTTGGTCCTCTCAGTTGACTGAGCAAGAAAAAATATATATGTACACTCACCTGTATATGTACACATACTGTAAATATTTCTATAGGTAGCTATTTGTATCTAAATATATATTTATACTGATGCCTCCAACTTTAATCCATTATTACATGGATCATTTTAGCCTTCTTTTCTTGCTTATCTGTAAACTCCCACTCCAATAGTGAGAAGTCTGGCTCTTGCCATCTGCCATTAATTAGTCAACTCCAGTGTCCATATATAGCTGTTTCATAATTTTTAACACATACACCCATGGGAAACAACTTCATCAACTATAATGACTCTGGTCCTACAAACTATTCATTTACAAAGTGACATAGTTCAGCACCTTTTCCCCTTACCTGCTTTAGAAAGGTTATTTTATATAGATTCTTTTATAAAATTTTGCATTTCAAACTTGGATTTCCCCAAACTCCTAAGTGGTTATTTTTAATTTTGTATATTAGTGTCCATTCTTTGTGCCATAAAGTTCTATGAATATTGATAAATGCATACATAATGTCATGTATCAACCACTACAGTAAGATAAAAAATAGTTTTACTTCTCAATCCCTCCCCCACACAGAACCTCTGGCAATCACTGATCTGTTTAACTTGTCTGTAGCTTTACTTTTTCTAGAATGTCATATCATTGGAGTGTGTAGTTTATTCAGACTGGTTTCTTTAATTTAGCAATATGCATATAACGTTAACCTATGTCTTTTTGCGGCTTTAACAGGCTTTTTTCAAATCTCCAGGATGGTTTTTTATTGTAAGAATATACACAGGTCATTTATAGAGTCACATATTGAAGGACATGTTGGTTGCTTCCAGTAAATAAAACTGCTATAAACATTGCATGCAGATTTTGTGTGTATATAAATTTTAAAATCATCAAGTACTTATGAATGTGATTGCTGGGTCATACAAGTAGACAGCCAAGCTATCTTCCAAAATGGCTGTGCCATCTTGCATTTTCACCAGCAATAAATGAGAATTCCTGTTACTCCACATCCTTTCTAGCAATTGGAATTGCCAGTTTTGTTTTTTAAATTCATTTTTATTGTTAGACTTATTGGGGTGACATCTGTTAGCAAGGATTACACAGGTTTCAGGCATACAATTCTACAGTGCATTGTCACCTTGATGTATAATAAGTTCACCACCTAATGTGACTTCTCTTTCCATCACCTTATATTTAGCTTCCCCTCCTCCTCTCCCACCCCCTCCCCTTTCTCCCCTCCCTGACCCACTCGTCCCCAAATAAACATTAACTATTGATTGTGTCCATGGGTTATTTGTTTGTTTGTTCATTTCTTTTTTCTTTGTTGCTTTCAGTTTTATATTCCACTTATGAGTGAAGTCATACAGTTCTTTGTTTTTTCTGTCTGGCTTATTTCACTAAGCATGATGATCTCCAGGTCCATCCATTTTGTTGCAAATGGCAATATTTCATCTTTTCTTACAGCTGAGTAATATTCCATTGTGTATATGTACCACAGCTGCTTTATCCAGTCATCTGTCGCAGGGCACTTTGGTTGTTTCCATGTTTTGGCCACTGTGAACAGTGCTGCGATGAACATTGGGGTACATAAGTCTTTGTGGACAAAGGTTTTCAAGTCTTTTGGGTAGATCCCCAGAAGAGGGATTGCTGGGTCAAATGGTAGCTCCATTCCCAATTTTCTGAGGAGCCTCCACACTGCCTTCCACAGTGGTTGTACCAATTTGCACTCCCACCAGCAGTGTACCAGAGTTCCTTTTTCTCCACATCCTCTCCAGCACTTGTTATTCCTTGTCTTGTTGATAATAGCCATTCTCACAGGTGTGAGGTGGTATCTCATTGTGGTTTTGATTTGCATTTCCCTGATAGCTAATGAGGATGAGCATTTT